>VYXF01003283.1:198456-237029 GCA_013397295.1 Polioptila caerulea
TGATTGGGTTTGGTTTGGTTTGGGTTTTTTTTGGGGGTTTTTTGGGGTTTTTTAGTTTTTTTTCTGGTTTTGGTCTTTTTTTTTTTTTCCTTCTTTTCATCCTAGATCTCTGAGTCTTTTAATTATATTTTCCATTTGTTGACTTATTTTTCTTTGTTCAGTTTTTTGTTTTTTTTTTTTTTTTTTTTATTTATCTCTCTTTCTNATTTTCCATTTTTTTACCTTTTTTTCTTTGTTTAGTTTTTTTTTTTTTTTTTTTTTTTTTTTAATTATCTCACTGTCTTTGGTCAACATCAGTGCTTTGCATATTTTTAATCAACCTATTCTTTATTATTTTCAGTAATCACTCTCTTGTACACAGCTTTTCTCTTTGCTTGACCACCTTTTTTCTTCATCACATTTTTTTTCCTATGTATCAGCCAAGTTCTCTTGTAGAAACAGTGGCAAATGATTCTGGTATAAACAGAACACTTCTTGCAAACCTTGTCATGCACAGCATATTATCAATTATGTGTTTCTAATGCTCACAAATGTCTTCCTACCCTTTTCTGCTGCAAATCTTTTATTTGTCATTTTCTTTAATTGATTTGATCCAGGGCTCATTTCCAATAAATTCTGCCTGGCACCTTTTGTCTCGCAAGGCTATTTTTTTTCTGAGTACTTATATCACTCTTAACATAGACTGAGAAGCCTCCTCCACATACAACTTCCACCTCCTGATCTGTTATAATCTGGCAATTAAACCAAAACAAGATAAATTATAAGAGAATGACTGAGAACTAATCCCTAAGTCAAATCAATGCCTGGCTTAGTGAGAAACCACTACTGCAGATTTAGAGACATTTGATGTTGAATAACACCATAATTAAATCCTGTCCATTAGACATAATTAAATCTCATTAGTAATGTGGCAATAAAAAATATCTTTTAATTCTCCAGTGTGAATGTGTCACGGTCTATTACTCTCTGACCTGATTCTTTTAGCTTGTGCCAGGTCTGGCTGGGATGGAGTTAACTTTCCTCCTGGCAGCCCATACAGTGCAGTGCTTTGTGTTGGTAGTTAGAACAGAATCTCTAAGACACCGGAGTTTTGGCTACAGCTGAGCAATGCTGGCACTGCTTCGGTGCTGTCTCTGCACACCAGAACACGCCCTTCCCCAAACCTGCCCAGAGGCTGATGATGGGCAGGAGGTAGAATGGGAAGGACACAGCCAGGACAACAGATACAAACCAACCAAAGGGACAGTCCATGCCATATGACACCAGGCTGAGTAATAAAAGCTAAGAGAAAAGAGTATGCATGTGTGTGAGACATTAAATATTTAGGAATCTGTCTTCCAAAGCAACTCTTATGCCATTTGAGGCCCTTCTTCTCAGGAAGTGGCTTCCATCCTACTGATGGAAGTGGACAATATTTTTCTTTGCTTCTGCATGTGACTCATGCTTTTTAAAATTTTCTTCATAATTTTTTTTTCCTTTTTTGCCTTTATCTTGATTCACAAGTTTTTTATCTCACTTTCTTCCCTTAGACTGCTGAGGAGGTGGAGTGTGAGAGCAGCTTTGTGGGCACTCATCAGCCAGCCAAGGCCAACTCATCACATAGATATTCCACATGACAGGAGTCTAATATTTGAATACCAAATTTACCTCTTTGAAGATATTTGAAACTACATGGGGTTTTGATTTAACAAAGCAATACAGCAGCATACTGAAATCACAATGCAAGCATGATATAAAAATTGAAGCATAAAGCTGGAATACAATATAAATTTGAATCCCATTTCCAGTCTCTGTATGCCACCTTTCACCTCATTGGATGAGTGAGGCAGCACAGTCCTCCAAATGAGGGGTAAAGATGTGCCCAGGAAGAAGAGAGGGAGGGGTGGAGGGAAGATGATTTAAGATTTAGTTTTACATCTCATTATCCTAATATAATTTGACTTGTGATAAATTAAACTAACTTTCCCAAGTCTGTTTGGCCTATGACAGTAATCAGCGAGTGATCTCTCTCTGTCCTTGTCTCAAAAATGATCCTTTTGTTCCTTTGTGAGGAGGGCAATGATAGAGCAGCTTTGGTGAGCACCTGGCATCCGGCCAGGGTCAACCATCCCAGCTGAGGACTATATAACACTAAAAAAAGAAATAAAACCAAAACAAAAAGTACTCCCTCAAAAAGAAAAGATAAAAGAGAAGCTTACCATCTATCTTTGGAAATTCTCACTTTTCAACACTGTCAGCATCCAAGCAATATCAAAGAGTTTGTATTTTTTTTCGGTTAATTGTGTTTATAAACAGTAATTCCCAGTAGAGACTGAAAATGGCAACAAGTCAAAGGTTTAATCAAGATGATCTTTGATTTTTTTTGTAGGAGCAGCACATTTTTCTACAAACTGTGTTTAAATTTACCCACGGGTAGTAGAAGATATACTTGGAGTTTTCACATAACTTCTTTTTCCCCTTCTGTCTTTGACAAGCAACTGCTTCAAGAACAGAGAAGAAATTTCACCTGATTCTTTTCCTGAGACACAAATCCTTTGTATATTTGTCATCTTAGGTAAAGTTCTGAGCTGCAGTGTTCAGTATGACTATAGGAGAAACATCACCTACAAGAAAAGATAGAAAGTAATGGAACAATCTTGAGGAAATATACTGAGAGGAATTTTCAAACACACATGAAAGGAGGGAAGGAGAGAAGGGAAGAAGAGAATAAACTGTTTTTCAGGTTCTTTTCTTTCAGATTAAAACCAAAAGCTTGAAATGTAGCAAGGCCAACATATTTCTGTTGATAAGGATAGTAAAGTAACCAGGGACAATGAGATCCTTGGGAAAACAGTAAAGTTTTCACATGAACTGACACAATAGGATAATTTTTGAAGCAGAATACATACATATCTGTCAGAAATGTTGCAGGCATATTAAGTCTCCATAAGGCTAGGAGTAAACTAACATGGCACCTGACAAGTTGTTTAGAACAGTTTTCTACAACTCTATAACAGACAACTTAGCTTCTTCAGGACTGAAGTTCATTTATGCAGCTTTGCATTATCAACTAAGATACATTATCAGCAAAAGTTACCATAGCAGTGGGAGCATGGAATAACTGTTGAACCTGTTTCCTCTCTGAAGCAGGGAAGGGTCTTTGCTGCCTTAGTTTAGGAAAAGCTCCCCCAGCAGATCCCTACATAGATCAGATACTACCTAGAGAAGCATTTGTTATGCCAATATGGATATGCCGAATGGATACATTTCCTTTTTAACTACACTAATCATCTGAGGATTTATAGACAACAAAGGGAAGTAGACACATAGAGTGTTGGGTTCATCTGACCTACTTTAGATGTACTCCTATTTAAGGGAGTCAATTTTGGTCTTAAAGCACTGATTAATCTCTAAAAGAGTGACTAGGACTTCTATCTGAAATGAAGATGCCTTAAATGAGATTCCCATCCACTTTTGCTAACCTTATGATGGCAAGGGTGACATGAGTACTAGATAAAGAAGAATAAGTAATATATTTACAGATAGGACGTTTGTCCCCTGATAGTCCCGATGGACAAAATAACAATCGTCAGAGATGAGAAATTTATTTGAGGTCTGTAGTGCACTTTGACATGGCCTGACACACAACAACAACGTTCTGCAACTTCATTGTATTTCATAGAAAGCTTTAACATTTTTCTAATTTGTTTTATCTTTTATTCTCACATACACAAACATTCACCGACAAAAATTACACAAGTCAGGTTGCATCCAGCTACACTAAAAATGTTGGGAAGCAGTTTCACCATACAATTGCAAGTTTGCGATTGCAACAGAGGACCTTATGAATTGAAAGAAATAAAACCAAAAAAAGTTCAAACATCTTAGAATTGAATTGCTAACTTTATAAACCTCGTTGAATTTTGAAAAAGTTTTACTGATTTGTATTTATAGCAGATTAGATCTACAACTGCTAAAATTCACATCCCTCTTCTCTACAACAAATAAGAAAGACAAGATTGTTTTTTTTTACTTCTTACAAATAAATCACATAATGTTTTACCTATTTACTTTTGGCATGGACATAACACATTTTTTAGATTGTTAGAAAGACAAATAGTGTATCATAAATCAACTTCCTAATCAGATTTTTTTTTTTTTTAATTTCTTTTTTACAGATATCACAGTTCTGGAGGAATGAAATGCTAAATATAATTTTATTTCTTCCCTGCAAAATAAATGAATAATTACATAATAAATAAATAAATTTATAGAAACTACTTGCCTATAGCAATTGACAATTAGGGTTTTACAAAGCTGTTTCAGGCAAAGTACAAGTTTCATGGTTTACTTTCTGAGACACAAATCCAACTGTATTCAAACAAAATAAATTGCAGAGAAGAACTACTAGAACTTAATTTTAAAGGAAAATTGACAAAACATAGATGACTTCTAAATGTTAGAGAGTGATGATATTTATTTTGTATTTAGTATATGCTACATTATTAAATAATAGTTAAAATATAGAAATTGTCCTTTCTTTGAAAAGATATTTCTTCAGGTTCTCCAGGATTTAGTAGAATTGGATCTTTGATCCCTAATCTCCTGTGAAACTGTTACGGTACCTTGTCTTGCCCATATAAAATTAATAGAATTGCATCAGCAGATATACTAATTGGAAAATTAGAGAATATGCAAAAAAAAAAAAAAAAGACTTTGAACATTAAAGAAATTGTTATTTTTATGCCATCAGCAGAGAAAAGATTAGGAGACCATTTCTGATGCATTAATCATATTTAGAGTGATGCAGAGGTCAGTGGAATCAACAAACTTCAGCATTTGCATAAAATTGAACTTCAAGGCTAGTTCAAAAGAGAGAGTGAAAAAGATAATTAGTTTAACATAAAATGTTCATTAAATACCATGAAAAAATGGCCACAGGCCCTATCACCCATATCAGTTCTTAATATGCAAGCAGAAGTTGTGATTCCTACTAAGACACTACATGTGAAATGATACCAGGGGCAGTTTCCAAGAGAATACACCTGTCATTGACATAACACAAAGGGGTTCTATGTCTCTCCAAACAAAGGTTTTTTGATGCTAGGATCATATTTCACCACTTGTTTCCTATGCCATTCACATTTCCTCAGACTAAGTATAGTGCAAATTGACCTGAAGTAGGTACTGAATGCTTTCGTTTTCTACAGAGCATTGCTTACGACTATACATTGTTCTTTTCTCTTATATAAATTTCTGTTTAGATTTAATTGATAATTTATCTTTTGACATATACCTCATAATAACCAGATGCTCCTTTTCTGTTGTCACATCTGTAAATATAAATAGTAGCCATTTTCATAAACTGCAAATACTGAAATTATTCAGTATGGATCAGATCCTGAAGCTGTTGTCATTTCAGCATCTTCTTCAACCAAAACGTAGGATGATTGCAGAAATGGTTGGTTGACCAGTTGAGGACTGAATAGAAATTGGTAGGGAATTTTATTGCCCAATATTACATGATTTTGCTCTATGAATTTTCATAAAGCTTTAGAGAATTTCTGAGCCAGTAACTCAAAATATTACTTTTTTGATTAAAGCAAGTCCACTGGAGTCAAGTTAAACATTAATGTTGGGGATAAATCTGATGAGGAGTGTTGAGTGCACAAAGGCTTCACCAGGCATAAAGTACTTCCGTAATTATAGAAACAGGAGGATGATGAGTAAGGAAAATGTAGGCCTGTTGTTGAGGGCACCAGGGGCCCTGGTGACAGTGAGTGGAAAAGGCTGAGGTACTGACAGCCTTATTTGCCCCACACTTCACCTGTAAGACTGTTCTTTGGAAAGCCAAGACCCAAAAAACAAGGTAAATCTGGAACAAGATAAGCTTAGACACTGCTCCAGATTACATTTAATTACATTATCTAACCCAGCTGACCTAGACCTGACCTTTATTTTATATCACACTAATCACAAATAACAGACATGTAAATACACTATACCAGAAATCAACTGAAATAGTCAGTGAGACGAATAAATTGCATTGTTTCTGTGCAGATAACTTCTTGTGATTGACATGATAAAGGTCCTAGGTTTTTTATTTGACAGAGCAACTTTCCCACAAGAAATATGCAAGTTGTAATTAATTAACTTGCTACTATCTTTATGTCAAAACATTGAAGAAAAACATATGTCTTCACTAAAACCTTTCAAGACTTGCAGACAGCACAGATTTTTTAAATAAACTTAACCCTAAAGTCTAAAAAAAGTGGCAATAATGAAATACTTGGCTATTTAGGATACATTTTTAAACAGAATTTAATTCCAAATTAAAAATCAACATCTACCTTGTGCCTTCAATTTCTGAGGAAAGAAATATTCCCATGGTATCATAAAATGCAAGCACCAGAGTTAAATTTCATTTTTAACTTTAATAGTTAAAAATAGTTAAAAATAGTGAAAAATAATTATTCATTGAAGGAATTGATTACTAACATTCAAATATTTTATAAATAATTGTTACAGCTTTCAAATTTATTTCCAAATCATCCTTTAAAACAAAGTTATCCAGTGTTCTGGGAATACTGATTGTATAATAGTTAAAAACCTTCTCAGGTCACCTGGACTTAGATAAGCTGCAGCACTGGAGCCTTCCACCTGCTCAACTTTGTCTCAGTTAGTTGTGTTCCTAGTGGTCCTGAGAAGAGAAGGTCCTTAGCAATGCCACTGGTGGCTCTCAATCAGCCTGTGGCAATTTCTTTTTTTCTTCTATTTAATAGTAGGCTTATAATAGTTAGGAGGCTTCTAATTGAGGAGAAATTCAGCTGATGGTTGCTGCAGTGAATAGTATGTTAAAGGTGATTTGAAGTGACACATGCCCGTTTATCAGAGTTTATTATAATCTTCAGAGTGGCACTAATTTCAGGAGAGGACTTTGAAAGCCAAATGAATTAAAATGTCTCTAGACTAAATAAAATGCAGGGAATAAATTCTGGAGTTTCAAGGAACCTCATAATATGTCCAGCTCTATGGCAAATTTATTTCCAGCTATCACAATATGTGTAATGGCCTTCACTTGTCTAAGTTTTTGGTTATCCAGCTGTGGCATGAGGCTTTTTACCAAACTGGGAGGTTTGTTGTGAGATAGCACAGCATATTAGAATTGATAAGAGAACAGATTTTTTTTAAACCATTTTTATTGTTTATCACTTATGCTAAAGATTATTTTGGTGCTTCCTTTCCATTATAAATAACAAAACTTGCAAGCATCTTTTATGACTCACAGACTGTCTGAGCTGATGCCATCAAAAATACAATCATCCTTTGCTCATTTATGACTCACAAGACTCCTTCTTCATTACTATTTCAGACTAAAATATTGGTCAGCCTACCTGACCTCCCTTTGTGAACACCTATCTCTCCAGCTCACACCTAAAAGAGACCACTAAGTTTTTCCTCACAAAAACTACCTTCTGCTTCCTTTCCTGAATTTTGTTGAACCTCTAGCCTTTCACTCAAATCCAAAATCTCAAAACCTGTCCTTGAAACCAACAACCAGGATGTGCTTCTTCTCAGTGTGATTTCACTGCTCTATGGATTTTGCAGGTTACATCTCTCTTTTTTTCTGTAGTGAAGTCTGTCTTCCTTATCCAGCCAAGATATCTAAGAAGTTTTTTATACCATATTTGTCTTGGTAACTGATTCCTATTTCTATATCTAACATTAATCTTCTCCCAGTGATATTACTTTGGCAATATCACCTCTTTTTGCATACCTGTACTGATCCTTGCTCTGTTTTGTTGCATCAAGTATGAAATATTTATTGTTTCTTTCAAAGTTCTGCCCCATTTATCCTCACTTGATCATCGTTTCTCATTTTAAAAAATCACACCTTCATGCCTTTATGTCAGCCTTCCTTACTTCTAAGTTCGGTTTTCAAACACTGCCTTTCCAAATACTTGGGAGTGAATTGGACTTTCATGGCAAGGTTTTGGTAGTGGAGGCGCTACAGGGGTGGCTTTTGTGAGAGGATGCCAGAAGATATTCCTGTGTTGATGTCTTGCTTCTAGTCAGGACAGGATTAATTTTTTGCAGCAGTCAGGAGCCCAATTTTCCCCAGTCAAGTCTATTTCTCCTTGTTGAGAGGACAGTCATTGGTGAGTGATCTCTCCCTGCTCTTCTCTTTACCCATGAACCTTTTGTTATGTTTTCTGTTCCCTATCCAGGTGAGGAGGTGAGTGATAGAGCAGCTTTGGTGGGCATCTAACATTGAGCCAGGGTCAACTCATACAAGAGAGGAACTTCTTATAAATGTGATCAAGATTATTTCATTTAGTGCCTTTGATCCTCTTCATCTTTGTGATCTACATTTAGAAATCTGATGATTATGACTAAGAGATACCCTTTTCTTTTAATCCTCTATCTCATTGAGGGTCTGTGGATTAGGAAATGGAAAGTTTTCCCATCCTGTGTTTCTAAAATACCTATAACATGAGAGTCCAAACACTCCCAAGCAACATCTGAACTATAACCTAACTCCTACCATATATCCAAAGGAAAACAAAAGCACAAACACAAATCTCTGTCTCAACGGTTTAGGGCCTAGGATACAGAGATATTTTAGTTTTCTCTGGAAATCTAGTAAAAATCTCAGAAATTCTGCTGCTATATATGGGCAGATCTGGTATTCTGGCTGAATAAAGGATTCAAATTTGTATTTTATAGTTAAAGTCACACGGGGACCACAAAATAGTACATTTGTGCTTGAGAAACCTGCAGTATTCCAGACCAGAATGGGAAGTTAGCATTATTTTTTCTAATTTGGAAATTAGACACTTTGCTTTATGGGACTCAAACTTCAAAAACTATTAAACTATTAAGTAATTAAATTGAGAATAGCAGTATCCTTCACACATGTTAAAGAGAGGATTATTGGCTGTTAAAAATATCAGTTTCCAGTAGAAACCTCTTGAATGCTTTGGTTCCAGAGTCTCTGTAGTCTTACATGATCAGTAGTAAAAATGAAATAAGAGTCTTCTGCCTTGACAGCCATAGGGAAACATACAACGTACATGTGAAAGCTCTGATGGCTTTTTTACCCAGAATCCTAAGTGCATTAAGTATTTTAAGTGACTAGGTTTCTTTTCATATAAACCAATGTGCAGCTTTTCTGGCCCATTCTTAAATTCTGATGTCACCCACTTGTCTTGCCTGCCTGTAATCCCTGTGCCCTAGCTCATCTAAAAAGTAATTCCCATGTGGCAGTTTCTAAGATAAGGATCTATGCCTTAATTTCTGTATCCTCTGAATAAATCTGTCCTCAATTATCTTGACTATTCTTATGTGAGCTCTTTGACTTTGTGTACGCTATTAAAGCACACTTATACTCCAATGAGCAATCTGTAAAAAATGTATAATTGGATTCTCTGTGTGTTGTCTCTCATTAACTCTGTCTTAAGTGTACTCTGTTGACAAGTTTTTAAAAAAACTAAAAACCTATTCTGACAGTCAACCTTGCAAATTTGTCCTTAGATCTGCAAGTCAAATTCTGACACTATTTAAATTCTACAAGTGGAGCTTTGTTAATAATGTCTTGATTATTTGTGAGCACAAAAAAAAAAAGCCAGCAACCACCATCCTAGTTCATATTCTCACAGGTTTATAGACACTCGAGTATGGTGTTAAGAAGAATAAAACAGTAAATACACAATCAGCACAATAAGCACACCTCTACATAAGTAAGTGTAAATCATCCTAACTGCATGGAGGAATGAAACATTTAAATGTAAAAGAGTTGTCATTTTAAGCATACTCGGTATTTCAGAGAGAAAATTTAGATATTTGTTCATGTTCACTATGAAATTAACAATTTTTATGTGACTGCTTTGTAATACTATCTTGTCTAAGTAGTAAACTACCCTGTGATGTTACATAAAGTACAAATGTTTTCAGTAATTTTTTGAAAGAAGATATGTGCATGGGCAAGGAATTAATAGCAAAAAAATTGCTTTAAAATATATATTATATATATAATATCACAAATGAAGGAGACAGAGAAAGACAGAATTTTAAATCCACCTTTAAACTTCTTTCTGTGTTTTAGAATGCCAGCTGCTGCTGGCAATGTCTAAGCAATAATCTATCCTTCCCAAGTCTTCAGCACCACTGGGTCTGAACCAAACTCAGGCTCAATACAAAACTGCACAAAGGCTGCGCTGCCTTGGTAGCTTCCTGAAAGGGATTCCTTTGGCTGCAAAAGAATGGATGGAGCTCTGCATATTCTAGTCCATCTCCCTTTCCATGTTTGATTCTGGCATGACCCTGACATGCCCCACACCAAGGAATGGGGTAACAGATTGGCTGTAAGGACATTTGTCCGACAGAATTTTGTGTGGCTTAACAAGAATCCCCCTCAGCTCTTTCTATTCTGTTTTCTATCAGCTCTGTGCTACATTGTTTAGCAACACTAATTTTAATGAACATCTCAAGATCTCTTTTGCTTGTTAAACTGAGATACATATGTGTTCACTATGTTTCCTGTTCCACTGTACATACAAGTAGGCAAATGAACCAATGCACAGCATAATCTGTTCTCACTGTCCCTGAGGTACTTGGAAACAGATTCTAATGTTATAATTGCATTTATCCATATAGTTTCTTGCACTCTTTTGCTGTGATTTATAATGCAGTATCAAGTATGAATTAATACTTTAGTCTCCCTTGTATTTGTTACGATTCTTTCCACTGGGATCAGTTGGCAGATGAGATTCTCATTAAAGCTCTTGGTTGTATTAAACACTTCTAATGCAAGCACTGATAAAGTGCTTTGGGGGCAATCTTACACATTAATCTATTTTTTCCCAATTAACATTTGAAATTATTAAGAAGGGTGGGGTTTGTTGTTTGGTTTTTTTTTTATATTAATATGCAGTTATCTGTTTCATTGTCTGTTTATTAAATGTCCTTTTATTAAATGTCCTTTAACAAACTTCTCTGATAATTTTGTTTTTTTCTAGTGGAGATGAATTGCAATTATTTTTACCATCTTCTCTAATTTGTCCCCATGTTTAAAAGTTAATCCTGTGAGACTGAAAATATTTTTTTCTTCTACTGTCAAGAAAATAGATCTTAAATTATAGTCATTATTTAATTATTTAATCTCAATGTTTACATAGTATCTGATTTGATTTCATGGACTCTGCTAATGTTAAAATGAAACTAGTTTGACAGTACTTGTTGATGGTAGAAACCATAATTTCTTATAAAACATCTTTTTTCCTTCTCTCTTAAAATAAACCAAAGCAAAACAAAGCCTTTTTGGGGATGAAAAGTAAACTGCATTGAAATAAGTAAAAAAATTGTTTCTAGTTTCAGTGAAGTCAGAATTTGATCTTTATTTCTTGTCATCCTGTTTTATCTTATTATTCTAAAAGAGCTTAATCCACAGTCATCAGAAATCACTGTAAAGATTCCTGCTGATATCATGTGGCTCATAAAGTTCAATATGGTTTTGTAGGTGCCATTTAATACTTACCTCAGCTGTTTAGCTGTTAGCTAAGGAAACATATGGAGAAGACAATATATCTACATGTATATGAACTGAAGTTTGCTTTCTAAACCTTAGATTATGGGATTATTGGAGTTTAAAATATGAACTGACTGCAAGTGAAATGTTATCACATGCATGAGAATCTGGTGGCTGCTAACACACCCTGTCTTGAATTTTAAGGGAGGAAGAAAATTATACTGTTCTCAATTAAAAGGACAACTGTATTTTCTTAAATAGAAGGAATATAATTACCCATGTTGGATTTGGACTAACAACTGTAAATTAAAACTGTCTCTTATACAAGTATCACAGGGCTTTTAACAATCAGAAGTTGTCACTAGCTGGTTTTTATGTGTTTGAAAACAAAATAGTCTCGCTTTGGTAGCACATTAATTTTCCATAGCATGACTCTTAACATTGGATATTTATTTAAAAATAGTTTTAGCTGTAATTTTCAGAGAACTGGGATTAAGGAGTGATTGTATCTCTTCCTGAGGGCTATTTGTGCATCCAGATACACTACCAAAATTAAATCTACACGAGTATTAAACCTACCTTTTAACACGTATTATAAGATAAGATACTAATTACTCCAGTTCCACTAATAATTCTCCAACTTATATGAATTTGTGCACTCCAATTGCTTTCTAGGTATATATATATTTTTTTTTAATATTCAACAGGTATAGTCACTTAATCCCAAACTCATTCAGTCCCCTTGATCTTAAATACAAATGCCTGTTCTTCTCCCTGGGAAAATAGTGTTTTCTTATACAGGTTTGAAGAAAAAAAACCAGATTCTTTCTGTCATCAAGTTTCTTGGAATTTTGCACCCACAGGAGCTTTCCATGGAAGGATAATAAATATACTCAACATGTGAAAGAATCTTCCATAACAGGAACATTTTACATTTCTATTTTCTCAAAAATTTCTAAACATGATCAAGTGCTTTCTAGAAAGAAATAGAAATAGATGTGACAAGAACTCCACAAACTTTTCAAAATACAAACTGTTAGGATGAGTTCTGAGAAGTTTCTTCATTAATGGAGCTATGATTATGCATTGTTAAGGCAGCAGAAAGGTTTCATAGTTAAACAACCAATAGACCAGGTGACATTTCAGCTGTACAGCTGTCACAGGCAGGTTGCTTACTCATATCCATTATTCTTTGTGAGTATTCTCAGTTGCAAGAGGTAAACTGTGATGGGATTCCACAATGGGGACAGAAAGAAAAGTATGTTTCAACCACTAAATTTTACGAGCAGTTTATCAGCTGGTAACGCAGAAACTGTGGATATCAGTTCAAAAAAGAAACCTGACAAGCACAGATGCTCATGTGAAAATTCTTCACTAAGCACATCTGAGAGCTGGAATTGCATAGTGCATTTTCTTTTGCAAAGAGGCTCTTCTCTGAGTCCTTCAGTGCAAGCTTCAGCAATTGTGTTTCAATGCAAACTTTCTCTATTTCCTTTTTTTCCCTTTGTTAATTTGGTCTCTTTTCCTTCGTCTTGGTTTCCTGAAGGGAATAACCTGTGTGGCAGTACTGTGAAAAATGTTATAACAAAAGTCCATACCTGTTGTTTTAATTTCAGAATCAAAAGGGTGAATTCAGCCCACACTACTTCATTTAGTTTAGTGTGGGAACCCTTGTCTTTGACTGCGCTGGAGGCTCAGGGACCTGGGCAGGGGGCCTAGAGGGCTCAGAAGCCCTGACACCAAGCCCAAGACACCTGTGGTTTGGATTTTAGTCCATGGGAAGGATTATCAGCTTTAAAAGAAAAAATACAAGTCTCACAACTTTAAATAGAGTAATAATAAGATTGTCACAGGGTGGAAAAGTAGATTTTGGGTTTTAGTACATGGGGATGGTGAAGCCAAGATGGAGGAACTGCATGGTTTTTAGGCTTCTTCCTTCTTCTTCATCTCCTCCATGATTCTGCTGTGGTGGTGGCACTTGTGATTGGTTTAGGTAGAATGCACACTGTCTAACGTAGGTGATAGGTATTGGAAAATAATTGTAAATAAAGCATACGTAGTTTTTAGTACAAAAGATAAATCACCGCCTCTCGGGCGGGGGAATAGCCTCGAACTGTTGTGCTGTGAAGATCTCGGCAGAACAGAAAGAACAGTGTTCTAGATAAGCTATAATAAACAATAATTAAAAAAAAAATCTTAAGACCGAAGATTCTACGTCTTTTTTCTCCTTGGGCAAGGAAAAGGACTTTTAACACCATGGGGATTTTTCTGCAAAAGCAGGAAATCCCTGCAGTTGAGGATTATTCAAGTGTTCATGACAGGAGGAGAAAGTTAAATGACTGACTCAAGTAACGTTGATTAATTGAATTAGGAACCTGTGTTCCTGTGAGTTCCTTAAATTTACTGAAAGTGGCTAATATCTACAATATCTATTTTTTTTCCATTTGCATTAATATATGCAAAATGGATACTGTCCATGAAATTTATGTATGGGTAAAAAAAAAAAAAAAAAAAAAAAAAAAAAAAAAAAAAAAAAAAAAAAGGAATGTGCTTTCCTTATGGTCTCAGTCTAATCACTGCTATTGAGCAAGATATTGACAAATACTTAATAGATAAAAACACAGAATTGCTACTGAATGCAAAAGGATGTGCACACTTTAAGAATGAACAAGATCAAATGGTAAGATCAAACACTTGCAATATCTCATCATTTTCTATTAAAAAAGAAATGCAAAGTTTTAATATTATGTGCAGTAAACTGAGGAAGAATACTTTTGATGCTAAATATTCCAGTGCAGTATTAAATATTTTTTATCTTCTAAAGAGCCAAAACTCCACACTTCCTGGGGTTTTAGGTATTGTTTTTCAGCTTGAACTAACACTATAGGGTTCAGAGGGAATCAAAATATTCCCTTTGAAACAAAAATTTCCAGTTCGGAATAAATTTTAGTTGGACAACAAAATCTGAATTGTTGCTCTCGTCTTCTTCAAACCACTCCCTGTGGCCTCTAAGCAGACATGTCTTTTTCTACACTCATGTCTTACTAGTAAGTTAGAATTCATAGAGATGTAAGGATGTATTTCTCTCTGAAGCTTACTCACATTTTTCATTGTCTTTATTACTTTATACTGAAATATATTAAATTGTATAGATCTGGTTTTAGATTTTTTAGAATATTTATTTCATATTGCACTTGTAAATAATGAGCTTTGTTTGCTGGACAGCCATAAAACATCTTTGATGCAAAGTTCTGTTGCAGTTTATAAATTTTTCAATTTAATTAAGCCAATACCTTTAAGTTATTGTCTATTTTGTATGTTCTTAATAATTGTATATAGTAGTTATTTCTTTTTTTTTTTCTTTGAGACAATAGTCTGTGATAATTGAGTATGGTGGGAAATATCATTACAGAGCTGTTAGGATGAGAAGGAAAAACATGCCTTTCACAGACTTCAGGTTAATTAAGGCAAGCAGAATGTAATTACCTCCTTCAAGTTTGGCCAAGAGAACTTTATGAGAAATACCATACAATTTCTAATTAACAGTTTTGTACAGCACCTTGTTTTTATGTTTTATCTGAAAGAAGAGATCTCTAGCAGTAGGATTCCATCTAACATGATGTCTGGGCAGTACTAATACTGAGAAAAATTGTTATCTCCTGTATTACTCACTAATAGTATCTTCTTAAATACTTCAGAGGTTCACAGAGGTCTTCCTTCCATCTGTATACAGACTAGGCTGACCTCATTTAATACAGAGGTTCTTGTGTGATTACAATTTAAACCTGTTTTTCTGCAGCACTACAGATGATTACATTATCTCTCACAGCCAGCACTCTGAAATGGAGCAGCACTCTAGAAATACACCCTTTTGAGGACAATCTACAGTTTGATTAGCATGGCAGTTTAGGGCCAATGGGGTGCCAAGAGTAACTCTGTAATAACTCTGCACTAAACAGCGATAGCAGAGCAGAAGAGGGAGTAGATTCCTCATTAGTGTTTAGGCATTCCTCCCTCACATCAAAGGGAGAAGCTGACAGGGATAGTGTGTTGTCGGGAGTGAATGAAGTTTTGCATCTATACCCTAAATACTGGCAAGCATAAACATGCTGCCTGGAAATCAGAATACTCTATACTATCTTTAATTCTGGTTGAATCTTTTTCAGTCTGTCTCCCTCTTGCTATCTGTCTGCTCAATGGGCAATATGTTTAATTGAAGTTTTATGCTGAAGTAAAAACTTTAGCTGTCTGCTTGTAGTTCTACGTCAAAATAGGTGAACTCAAACAAATACGCAAAATATTTTTTGTACAGCTGGTGCACAATTGTCAGTGGAAATGTTATAACATTTCAGTTGAAATGTATAAGAACAGTCTTTCATCAAAAAATGAATTTATCATTATTATGCCAATTTTGATAACATCTTCACTTAAAAGCTTTTACAATGTTTTTATTGGAAACATTAAACCAGTATTACCCAAGTAGTTATAGAAATGTTTCAACTTGCTCTTTCTAGAAATCATCCTTTGAATTGCATCATTTTTTTTCTTTGTTATAAAACTTTCATAAAACATTAGAAGATATGATTAAATGCTGTTTTAATATCTATGTTTACTGCCTCACATAAAGGTCAAAGGCTGTGTAGTAAGATTTCTTTCTTCCCCTCACACTCCTTCTTACCTGTTCTGCTAGTATCTAAGTCTGACATTTTTCCTAGTCTTCCTGTGAATCTTAGTCTTTGTAAACCATCAGTGGGGTTACTCTTTCAATAGAAAGGTCTAGGCATTGATTTGACAAATTCCTACTCATATTAGTGAGTTTAGTCATGCAAGAATATCTTCTCAAGTCGATACCAGTTTTGTGATGATAAATTACAAAGGTATTCATTATAACATAAATTATCATTTTTAATAGTTATAAACAACGTGGTAACAGATTTGCATTCTATAGTAATAGTGTTTTTCTGCCAAACTATTTTTTGTCCTTTCAGTCCACAAAACTTAAGAGCCATTTCCCAGGAGAAAGCCTTCAGCAAAGTAGAGACACTTCAGAGCACAGCTAGGTACAGAATACAAGAATTATAAAACTGTCATAAATGTCAGGATGTATTGTAATCAGCAGCACAGTAGCTGTGCCTGGAAACCAGCCATTTATTCTAAGGAGTTCTTTATGGTCTGGTAAATTGCATTAAATTTAAACAAGATTGTAATGACACCTTATACAAAATAATATTTTAATAATCCAAGACATTGCCAGTTTTGTGGGAATTATATTATTTTTCCTCCACATTATCTTTCCATCCTTTTCTTTGTTTTTTGACTTTGATTTTACCATATATGCCAGCACATCGTCTCTTTTTCTGTTGCATGTACACTCTTCCTTGCACACTTCTTTATAATATCAACACTCTGAATTTAGTCTCCTAAGTGCTAGTTTTGCACCAGTGTGTCTTCATTGATCGCAATGGAGTTTCCAGAAGTTCAGATGACAGCACAGAAGACCAGAGTGAAACTTAATAACTCTACAATTATTTAACTGGTGTATAGTTTAGTTTTCGGTTTTAGTTTTAGTTTTCAGTGTGTGAAAACTAAAGCTCCAAAAATAAAGCAGCTTCTGCACACAGTAAGGAAACAATGTCAAACAACAGAAGAAAATCAATGTATCTTAAAAAAAGAGAAAAGAGTATTTCTGGAAGAGAATAATTAAACAAACAGAAGTTAGAACAATATAAAGGAATTCTACATTTCTCTATAGATAAATAAGAGAACACACAGAAGACAAAACTCTAACAAATAAATAATTAATATTTAACCATTAATTAGCATGCAGTCTAGTACACATTATCTATGCAGCTATAGTTTACCATGTTAACAGAAAAAATTGCCATTCTGTGGCAGACTGTTCTCCCCCTTCTGCTTACCTCTTTTCTTCTGTCTCCCCCACCCATCCCTGCATCAGTTCATTTCCTGTTACATACCTTAAACTTGCATCCAACTTTTCTGTTGCTTTTGACACTTTCTGTAGTCAAGTAATGGTGAGCACAGGTAATACATTATTTATTTATTGAGCACCGTGCACACTGGGAGGCAAATTAGTATTCTGTCCCTATCACTCACTGCTAGACACTGCACGCACTTGGAACACATTACCACATTAGACCAGTTGTGAGGCTTTAAATTAGATTTGTGACTTGAAAGTCTGAATAAGAAAACTAATAGAACACAAAACGAAGGAGGGGGAAAATGAGATTAATTATCTACAACATTTGGAGTGAACTGTTGCTGATGCACCATGTTGTAGAAGGCTATTTTTGTGCTACAAATGTGCCTTAATTTTGTCTACATTAAGCTACTTGAACGGTTGTGAAAACACATTTATTTACAGTTTCTAATATACTAGAATTATTTTTAAAATTAAAAATAGATATTTTTTAAGTGTTGTATAATTTTCCCCTCTGTTGTTTTGCTTTACTATTTTGAGACAGGATGAATCGTAAGCACCACAGGGACCGTAGAAAATAATAGTGGAAATAAAAATTTGAATCCTAATGCTGAATTAGAGGAAGATTAGGTAATAATTTTTAATGTAAACTTGTTCAATTTGTGTCGTGTTAATAGTATAAGAGAAAATTAAGTATTCAGTCAATGCATCAATGCAGTTTTTGAATAGGGAATTGTAAAGACAGATAATTTTTTCACCCTTTCCATTTTCCTTCTCACCCATATGAAAGACTGTCTCACATTCAGTATGAAAAAACAGTAAAGACTGACACAGGCAGTAGCCGAATTGCACATTTACAAGTCTGATTTATCATCATCTCTGCAAAGGCTGAGCTCTTGTTTCATTTCTAAAACGATTTCTCAGTGATTTAGGCAATTCAGGTAGACTGAGACAATTCACCTGCAAGTAGTATTGAGTTCAGGGACCTATATTCTCACGTCGCTGAGTTTCTTTTACTTGTTCTTTCTTCTTTTCTTACTTGTTCCTTACTTCTTTTCTTATTGAGACAACTGATATTTAATGAAGGCAAATTTATGGTGGAACATCAAAAAAATGCTCAAACAAACCATAGCCTGCCCCTAATGAATCTCATCAGTTTTGCTGTATATTACTCCCTCTTCAATATTTTACATGTTTTTCCTTACATAAATAGCCTTCATCTACTGCAAACACTTATTTTTTACTATTTCTATATAATTTATTTCTTCTAGTTCATTGGATCAGAAAAATATTTTCTACTGTGTTTGGACATTTAGGAAGTATGGCTTAAATGACTATCTAGTTCCCATACCTGTACAAAAAGTACACATATTAAGAAGTAGTGTATAACTCTGGTGTATTTTTAAAATTCAGTATCCAAAACTGGAAGAGATGAATGGATGAAGAAAAATGAGATAAAATCTCTTTCTGTTTATATTCATAGATGCACGGCTACACTGACTACACCCACACATATATATGTATGATTGAAATGTGTTTAAGATGTCCCAAACACATATTTTTTTCTTCAGAAAATATTTACTTTACTAAAAATATCTGAGTTATAAAGTTTTTTGCATCTCTTGGTAGACAAATTTTGAAAGAACAAAGGTATATTAAAAAAAAGAGGAAGCAATGTGCAAACGATGATTGCCAAGGAATTCAAGTAGTTGATAATGGTAGCCAAAATAAATATGTGTGAAATATATATATATATATGTGTGTGTGTATCTGTTCTGATGTATATACATTAGAACCATAAAGAGTGACATTTACTGATACTGATATTAAACAGAGATGGCAAAATCATGTACCATGATGCAAAAAAGGCAGAATTATTTAATACACATTTCTGTTGAACATTAGAAGGAAAATAATAATGAAAACAAAAACCCCTTGGAACAAGACAGAAGAATAAATATCAGGTTTGATATTAGTAATTACATTTATTACAAAGGGTATTAAAAATCTTAATGAATTTAAGCATCTATTTAAATGCAGAACTAGGACACTTGAATCTAAGAATACCCAAGGAATTATCCACAAATGTCTGTGAGCTGTTTAAAATAGACGTTTTCAAACAGAAACAATGAAAAACTCACAGAGGGTTTCAAAACAGCTGAACTGCTGTGCTGGTGTTTTAAAAGGTTATAGGAAAGGAAATTAAAGGACAGCTAGGTTGATATCAATCTTAGACGGTTATAAAAAGCTGTCATGGATGTAATCAGTAAATAATCAAGAGATCGATAACATTCAAAATTAATATCAGCCAATGCAGTTTAATGGAAAATAAGCCCTCTTTTACAAACTCTTTACTGTTTTTCATGAGGTTACAAGGTCAGTTGATAAAGGCCAATATGATGAATAAAATATTCAGGCTTCTGTAAGTTACTTGACTTTAAATCTGTCCTAGTTTGGCATTGATTCACTTTTTGGTATGGAGTGGTTCTCTCTTTAGGGCTTTGGCAGCTTCCTGTGAACCGGACAGAGAACCAATCAGTGGCCGATTTTGAATACTAACACATGATTGAACCAATTAAAGGGGTGGATACGCCTTTGTATCCACATTTTAAGGAGAAAAACCACCAGGAATTTCTTTTTCTGTTCCGGCCTGAGTACAGGTAACAGGGTGGCCCAGCCTCTCCACGCGGCCAGGCTGGGCCGGGTCCCTTCCAAGGAAGTCCACCAAGCCCGTCCCTACAGGGCTGGGCTCTGCCTTGGCTGCGGCACTGGCTGAGCTGGAGGTGAACTCCCTTCTGCGCGGACAGGTGGAGGAGAGCTTGGTAACATCTTGTCGACAAAACTCTGCCCCCACAGCCAGTCCAGGCTGAGCTGGTGTCTGCCGGGTCCCTTGAGATCCTGGCACAGCCCCAGCAGAGCCTGAAACCCATCACCGTGACTGCTTCAGCCCGGCTGCCGCCCTTCCCTCTGCAGGCCCCAGGTGAAATATTAACTCTTTCAGTGCATAGATGAGACCAACAGATCTCAATCCTCTCCTGAGTGAGAGAAAAGGACAGAGTGAAGATACATAGAGGACAGCATGGGGGCATCAAAGTGAGTAAGAAAGAGTCAAATCCCAGATGGAAAGAGTATGAGAAGATGTCTTATTTTTAGGCTGAAGTTCTCTTGTAAGCCATGGTGATGGACTATGATATACTTGAATATCCCCTTTAAATCATGGAAAAAGGTATGGGGAGATGAACATTCAAATTGTAGACCTGAGCAAAGGCACCCATTCTGAGTTAGCAGACGTTGAAGTAGCTGTGATCCCATGAGAAGTTTGAACAGAGAGAAATAAGAGTGATGAAAAACCCTTTGACTCGAGGGGAGAATAAGAAGAGAACCTCTGTTCCCAGAGATGAAGATGATTTTAGAAATAGATGAAGAGAACTTTGCTTTTGAATGGTTCATGCTTAAAATAATACCCCGTAAGTTGACATGGCCCAGAAGCACAGGTGTGGGAAGGCTGTGAAAATGGAAGGAACTTCATGAGTAAAGATTCCTGAATGGCTGCTGTTCATGGAAATTGANGAGCCTGAAACCCATCACCATGACTGCTTCAGCCTGGCTGCTGCCCTTCCCTCTGCAGGTCCCAGGTGAAATATTAACTCTTTCAGTGCATAGATGAGACCAACAGATCTCAATCATCTCCTGAGTGAGAGAAAAAGACAGAGTGAAGATACATAGAGGACAGCATGGGGACATCAAAGTGAGTAAGAAAGAGTCAAATCCCAGACGGAAAGAGTATGAGAAGATGTCTTATTTTTAGGATGAAGTTCTCTTGTAAGCCATGGTGATGGACTATGATATACTTGAATATCCCCTTTAAATCATGGAAAAAGGTATGGGGAGATGAACATTCAAATTGTAGACCTGAGCAAAGGCACCCATTCTGAGTTAGCAGACGTTGAAGTAGCTGTGATCCCATGAGAAGTTTGAACAGAGAGAAATAAGAGTGATGAAAAACCCTTTGACTCGAGGGGAGAATAAGAAGAGAACCTCTGTTCCCAGAGATGAAGATGATTTTAGAAATAGATGAAGAGAACTTTGATGAAGAGAAGTTTGAGCCTGCTTTTCTCTTCTCCTAATCCTATCTTACAGCAGAAAATAGACCCACCACATTAAATTGGTGCATTGACTGGGAAATCTCAAATTGGTGAACCAAAACCACTACAAGACCACATGACTTCATGGTTTAAAAAAAGATCTACTATAAAAGAAAGGAATCCATATCTCATGTATATATAATTGTCTCTACTACTAATTTGCAATAAGAAACTAGATAAGAAAATATTAGGCATTAGGGATAAAATTTTTTGTGATTTCATTAATATATCTCAGTCCAAGGTTATTCATTGTATTAGTATTTTAAAATAAAATATAAATGAAGAGTGAGTAAAATTACTGAAAATACCAGAATAGAAAAAATTGCTATAAATAAATAAAGAGGTAAGCCAGGTAAACACATTAAGGTGAAACACATTATTTAGTAGAATTAAGTACAATTTAATGCTTTTTAAGATGAAGGGGTGAAAGATTGTGTCAGAATAAACATCAGATCTCACTAGTGTGATTTGAGCTGATCTAACAACTAGGTGCCTTTCCAAGCTGCACTCTCCCTAGACTATGAAAAACACAGAGGTCTTCTTTCTCCTTTACCTGTGCACTGGAAAGTGAGGTTTATTTCTTCTTCTACCACTTCCAAGAAATAGAATGAAAGAAAAATATATAGTACAGGATACAGCTGGCATTTTGACACACAACCTTTACACTTTGGTGGCTTTTGCCACCTATAACCCTGCCTTCCCTGCTCTCACTGACTACAACTAATATCCTCCCCAGCGTTTTCACTCTACTCCTTACTTCCAATTTTGCCTCTCACTTTGTACCTTCTTCCTTCATCCTCGTAGGTATCAACATTTCAAGTCCACATGTGTGAAATCTCGTGTCAGTGCTGTTCTGAAGATAGTCAACAGGATTCATTTACCCAGAAGTAACACAGAAATTAAGCTTCATCACCAGCTCTGCAAGAACAAAAGCAGCATTTCTGCACCACAAGATGAGACTGATGATGCTATTACTTGAGTACTATGATGAGTTCTGGTGCTTGTACTTTAGGAGAGATATTACAATTTTAGAAGCTTTTGAAAATAATAACTGGAATGAGGAAGGATGAAGAAAATGGCTCATGTGAAGAAGCTGCAAAAGCTTCATGTATTGAATTTCTTCAAGGACATGACTTCATCATAGTCTACAAATGTCTAGCTGAGAAACTTTGTGGCATTAGGCAAAATGAGATGCAGTGATTTGAAGGCAAAGTCAGCTAAATTAGATGAGGTATAAAGGTCATTTCAGAGAGATCTAAACAGAACAACTTCTTTAGAAAAACAATGTCTTGTCTATTAAGCTACTGAAAAAAAAAAAGTTAGCAGCGCTGTTGCTAAGCATGCTTCTATTGTCTGCATTACATAAAATAAATAAGATTAAGTAACTGCAACAGTCCTCTTGGTTTAAAATCCTAGCAGTTCTCTATACACAGCCTTTGCTCATTTTTGTATGTCTGACAATTTTTAGTTAATGACTAAAAGTATTTAGACAGTCACAGACAATGTATCTGAATACCTACAGTGCATATTCTATGGAATTTGAAAAGTCATCTGAGGAAATTTTCCAGAAATATGCTTCTGAAATGATAGTGGTACCTACTTAAGGTGAAGAAGCCTTCTTAGTTATTAGATGGTCCTTCTCTGAGCTCAATGTTTATGTGCTTACATCCCGCACCCATATGTGCATTATCCAGGAGATAAACCAGCCATCTTTGAGAAAAGGCTGCTGGATATCTGCCATAGCTCTGGCACCCATAGTAAATCTGGACAGCTGACCACTCTAGATGACTTAATCAACCATTTTAATCTCAGATTATGATTTTTTTTGGCTCTGGATTGGCCCATACTGGGTAATTGTTTGGTGTAGTCTTGATGACTTGTAATGTGTAATTTCATCCCAGGACCATTTTCCAGAGGAAGACACATTTATTCCCTGACCTTCTGGCTAGACAGATATCAGAGAATCATCATTATGTTACAAGGGTAGTTTGGATTATTTTCATCACTCGTATTAAAATGTTCTTATTTTGCATGAGATTATATGAGGTTCACTAGGGATTCTTCAAAAAAGTTAAAAGTTATGCAAATCAGGGACTATTTGACAACTCTTACCCTGCAAGCACAGGCTCTCACTTGTTCACCAGGAAGGTGCATCATTGCAAATTTTATGAAAAAACCATAAGAGTTCCCTGGCACATGCACTCTGTTCAGCCAGACAAGAATATGTAGGGAGCACTGCACCTCCTATCGAGTGGATTGTGACAGCCATGTCCAGTCACTTCTTGAACACTTCCAAGGATAGTGACTACCACCTCCCTGGGCTGTCTGTTCCAATGATCAGCCCCTCTTTCCATGAAGATGCCCAATGTGAACCGTGCCTGGTTGGTGCAGCTTGGGACTATGCTCTCTTGTTCTGTTACTTCTTACTAGGAAGAAAAGGCCAACTCCCACTGGGCTACACCCTCCTTTCAAGTGGTTGTAGAGAGTGATAAGGTCTTTCCTGCGTCTCCTTTTCTCCTGGCTTAACCACCACAGCTCCCTCAGCTGCTCTTCATGAGACTTACTCTCTACACCATTAACAATCTTTGTTGCCCTTCTCGGGACTCACTCCAGCACTTCAATGTCATTCTTGTAGTGAGGGACTAAGAATCTGAGCACAAAATTTGAGGTGTGATCTCACCAGTACCAAGTACAAGGGGACAATCACTGTCCTGGTCCTGCTGGCCACACTATTGCTGATACAGGCCAGCATGCCATTGACCGTCTTGGTTACCTGGGCACACATTGGCTCATGTTCAGCTGACTGCTGACTAACACCTCCAGGTCCTTTCCATTGGGCCTCTTTCCAGCCACTCTAGTGATGCAGTTGTTTTATTGTTTCCAAAGGCAACAGAAACCTAATATCTGTCCTGATGTTTTTTGTCTGTGCTTGGTTTGTCTGCTTCCCGTCCTTGCGGTTTTGTCTGTTAAACCAGCTACAAAAGTTACTGGACAACAAAGCCCACTTAGCTTGCAATTAAGATGCAAAAAAATCAGAATGATTAGATAATTCTTAGCACCAATTCAGACAGAAAAAAAAAGAAAAAAAAAAGAGAAAACAAAGGAAGTGACAATCTTAAAGTACTAAAAAATACAAAAGGTCACAAATAATCCATTCAAATAATAAACTGAAGATCGTTCTCTGTCCTCCAAGATTCTTTAATTTGGGCTTGCCAAATTATTTTTGCTGGACACATACATTTTAGATATGAGAGAGTGAAAAACAGAGTTGTTTGATGACCTGGTGGCTAAGTACCCGCACTGGACTAGGAAGAAGAATATAGCATCCATATTCTACTTTTATCAACACATTGATGTGAATCAAGATACCTTATTTAAAAGGGAAATTAAAATTCAGTCCAGTCTATGTCACAGAGTAGCTAAAAAAGAGGTTTGTAGTTCTATTCTCTGAGGAGAGTAAGAGATGAATTAATGAGCTAGACAGTAAAAAAAGTGGTTTTTCCATCTCTGTGATATTTTTTAGTGTGTCCTCTAATGGGTTTTATTCTTTGTTCCTAAATTCAGTTCATGGGTTTGGGTTTTTCTTTGTTGTCATTTTTGTTGTATTTTATTTAGATTTAGTTGCTTAATAAAACCAGGGTTTTTTAAATATCTAAAAGGCATAAGAGCATGTAGATTCACCCAATTTCCCACTACTTTCTTAATCTATTATGAGCTCATGAATATTTTTGATCCTACACACATATCTATGCATATATGTATACCTATACATATTCACCTATACTTTTCAAAGGCCTACAAAAGTTTGTAGGTAACTACAAATCTGTGATTAAAGAGCAGCCATACAGTGGCTCAGATTATTTTAATTCTTGGTTTACTCACATTCCAAGAGTTAGGCCCAACAGCTCCTTTTCTCTTTCCCACAGGAACAGAAAAATAGTGAAAAATCCCTGAGAAGAATCACCAGGAGAATCTGAAAAAAAACCAGGGACATCAAATTGTTCATTAAAGGCAGGATAACAGCGTACAAATTAGTGCTTCAAAGAGTAGAAGAAAAGGCCATTTTTAGAGTAGTGTAAAGAGTATTAAAGAAAAAGAATATGGTTTCATTTTCTGAAAAGCATGCAGGAGTTTCTAGTTACAAAGCTGTGTCAAATGTGAAATAAGGAGGTTTTTATTGCTTAAATCATTTAAAACAAAACCGAATAACGTACTTTGAAATAATATTGTAGCAGGAGGAGGATGAGCTAGTAGACTTTACCCTTTTAAGGTGTCTCTGTCACTTCAGTGATTTATTCTAATTCATTTAATTAGTTATGAAAACATTAATCAATAGGGTTTTTTTCTGCCAGTTCAAAAATAGGAGCTTCTGAAACAGTTATTATAAAAATGCTAAATATATAACATCCATAAAATTTTTATTTTTGTTTTAATAGATAGCACTACACTCTTATTAAGTATTTTCTATTCTTTTTTCTTTTTAACTGAGGAAATTCTTAACATTCTTTTGAGAACAATATCATAATTATGAGAGTATCTACAGGTCTTTATGTGGATTGCGATCCCTCCTTTTTTCCCCACTTAAAAAAAAAAAAATTAATTAAAATATTAGTTTTCAAATAAAGATCAGAGTTTCTGCTGTTTCAAAGACAAGAAGTTACATGAACATTACATCATGTTTTTTTGTCTTTAGGGCACTAGAAAGGACATAAGATATATTCACATAGCTGAACTTGCCTGTTAATGATAATATGAGAAATGACAAAGTGTAGCAGTGTGTGTACAGAAGTATATTTTTATACAGGGATCCATTTGCATTGGAAACTAGTTTTGGGTGAGAGGAAGATTATTAAAAAGAAGGGAGACATATTCTAGTGGTGCTGAAACAACTGATACTGAGAGAAGAAAAAGTTGTGCAAGTCAGTTATTTAATATTATTGGGGTTTGAGAGGGATATCTGAATTCTAAAGAAACTCTGTTATCTCTGATGTATTATAAACGGACAACTTTAGTGGCAAAGCACAATTAGTCCTGTATAACCTTGATGTTAATCTTCACACTGTATTCTTTTTGTATAACAGTATTTTCAATTGGTTTTCAATATTTTTAAGAACAATCCTTTCTAGCAGTGACAACCACTACTAAATATCCATTTTTTCCCACTGAACTAATCATGAAAATAATTTAGCAGAATACATTTAAAGGTCTAGTCTACATGACCTTGATATTAAGAAACACTGACACTTATGCCTAAAACTATTCTTATTTTTCTATAATAAAGGAAGTCTTTAGCTGAAATGAATAAGTAAAATTTCAATTAATTATACCATTAAAAATGTTACTCCATTAAATATAAGATATAAACAAATGTCTTCTTGCCCCTAATTTCTTAATTATGTTGTATTGCCACACATTTACAGATATATAACAATAATGTGTTGAGAAAAGAATTCAAAGCATTAGTCTTTTTTTTTTTTTTGAAAATACATGTCAAATCAGATATTGACACTACAAGAAGGGCCTTAGGCTGTTTTAAATGTTATTAATGACTCTCACTAGGTTCAAAGATCCTTTGATGTGTCCTGCATAGGAATTGGATGTTTACCTGTTAAACAGGAGATTTGAAAACCAAGGTTTGGATACGGAAATTGTGAAGATATTGTCAAGTGATACTTTGATCAAATTTACAGTTATTGTTTATATAAGAAAGTTTTATGATGTTCTGTAGATAAAGAGCAAGAAAGAAAAAAACAATATTGATATGAACAGATATGTGAGAAAAGTTGCTCATTACTTCCTAGTACTCTCTATCTTTGCATTGCTTTGACTGACAGTGATAGCAGCAATAACAGTATGCTTTTCTGCAGAGGACACACTCCATTTTTGGCAGACTTTGCCAATAATTTCAAAAGTTAGAAGCTTTGAACTGGGGTCACAGCCAGGATTAAAATCTTAGTGCTTCAGCTACAAAGAAAATACCACATAACTATTTCAAATTATCTTTCTATAAAACGGTGATACTAGAACTATAGTGGACCATCAGCAAATCAGACTTTCTCGAGTCAGAATGTTAGTTTACTTTTCATGAATCAATTTTGATCCTGAAATAAGTAGGCACCTTTCCAGCTGAACTTAAGGAGAGTGACAGCCCAGGTCTATGATTAGGCACATTGGTCAACATCACAGTAGCAAAAAAACTGAGATGCCTAAAACAGGTGAAGTCCAGTTGCTGTTCACTTTCTCAAGTGTTAATAGCGAGAGAGATGGGAACTTTCAGCAGGCGTTTTGTGAGGGTGCCTGCATTCTCCCTTGGCAGATAGCCAGGATAACTTAGAAATAAAAATGTGAGTGCACATGTTTATGGAGATTGAACATAGTCATAATGGTCTGGAGGGTGTTTGCACTCAAAGTGGCCACACTGAGGACCTAACTGTAGCCCCGACAGGGTAGCCAAACCTCACAAAGGGGTGCTGAGGAAGGGCCTGTACCCACAGTGAGATGTCACATGTGACCAGCACTCAGTGCCACCTCACTTCTAAGTACAAGGGACCTTGTGGGGGACTTTGTCACACAGAGCTGGTGGGCTCACATCTCTCATAGGAAGTGAGCAACTAGGAAACCTGTACCGCCATAGAGGGATGCCACTCACCTCTGGCTGCAGTGTAGTGGAACTATAGAAGAACATAAAAATTTTGGAAGTTTTAGTTGCTGAAGCGTGTTTAGAAACTTGTAGAAGCTTATCAGAATTTTGTAAGTGTCTAGCATGGTGGTTTAACTGTTGTATTACTGATATTGATCCTGAATTTATACCTCACTGATTTCTGGATAATTACATGTCATTAATAAATCGTGAAACTGCTTTGATCTTAATTTAGTTTAAACAATTTGAATGGAGAAATTTTTCCTGGCAACACAATTCAGGGAATCTAAATGTTTAAATATCTTCAAGAGTTTCTGTTCCTCTCCATTAGCAATTGTTTTTGACTGTTCTAACTTAGGAGCCTTGGAAAAAAGGTGGAAGTATATCTGAGCAACCAGCAACAGAATCTGAATAGGTATCTGCACTGCAGGGAATGAAGCTGCAAGACTCCATCCACATATTAAAGAAGTTATCACAACTGAAACAACAACCCTGGAGCAGGAACATTTAAATGAGAGAAATTGGATTTTAAAATCTTATTCTGGATAGTTGTACTGTTTCCAACAGTGAAAAATGGTTGCTAAAAGCTCTTGAACTTTATTAAAAATGCTAAGCAATGATCAGGAAAAAGAACTACATTGTCCTACCAATACTCTGTAAGTGTTCAGGTTTACTTGTTTTGTTTTTCCCTTTTCAAGAGGTGAAGAAGATCATGAAGATCATCTGGGCTATTTTTCGCAAAGCAAGTACTACATGGAAGTATCCACACATCATGAAAATGCTTCTATTTTACACAGATCAAAAAAGGAAACAGAAGAATTAGATAGGGCAGGCTATAAAGGGATGTAATAAACAAATAATTTCAATTATCTCATACAAATTAAGTAGGTCTAGTCTCAGGGCATGTAGCCAGGGAAAGAAGAGATGCAAGGGCCTTATACAGAGAAAAAGGTCTGTTTATTATGAGGTCTGGCAACGGATCTTTTCTTTTAGATCACAGCAAGCAAATAGCTCTTAGAGTTTCCCCTAATTATTTTTATTTTACACTTTCATGGTGTTACACAGCGATTCGCATGCAATTAAACAGCAAAATTACTTTATGCAATGGTCTCTCCTTTTTTTCTCTTAGTCTGGCTATCAACGTTGCCCAGGAAAACAACAGGCGTGTTGCCCCAAGCTCTACCTGCTGTACGCACAGCCAGCCCTCCTCCCCCTCTGCTGTCACTCCTGCTGAGACTAACAGCAACCATGTGTCATCCCAGCTCCTCTTAAACTCATTCATTCTCCTGAGAAGATCCGCCTGTCTCTGCAAATCTGTTAACTGATTGTCTCCTACCATAACTAACTGACAGCACTTAATACATTCTCTTACCTGTTCCTTCTTAATATTCATGTACGCTCCGTATACAATATGCACCCAGTGCAACTGGTGTCACAGCAGATGGATAGAGCAAAAAGTGTATATATTAGAGGAGAAAAAATTACGGGATTTTTATGTCCTTTTTTTTTTTTTTTCTCTTCTAAGTAAGCAAAACACCTTTTTTATTTTGTTTCCATTCAAAGCCCCTTGGTACCTAAACAAGATAAAACAATTTTAGATATAGATTTCTTTGTATTTATTAGATTTTAAAGAAGAACAGTAGATTTTTATTGCTTACATTTTTCAATAACTATTACATTTCTATTCTGCCAGAAAGACTCACTTCTGTCTGCCAATCAGTGTCAACAGCCAATCTCATCAATGTAACTGGACGTTTATTTCAAGAAATTAACTTACATTCCGGTTAACATTATTGATTATGACAAGTGATACTGTAGGATTACTAACTGGGTAACTTCAAACATATGGAAAATCTCATTCCTGATTTCTCTACAATGTGGTTATCCAGCAGAGAAAGTAGAAGTAGTAGTAGAAAACAGTATAGAGTGTAACAGTCATTGAAATATAAAATAATAATTGCTGCTCTACTGGCACCTTAATATATAATTAAACAATACATATTTTAAGAAGTCTCATATTGCATATCCCCGTGGCAGGCAACTACTTCCATGGGGAGCATTTCATAAATGGAGGAAATTAACGGGCTAAAAGCCAAATTATCACAGACACTGACAAAAGCAAGGGAAAAATCAGTGTGAAGGATAATACTCCAGGCTTGACTTGTTCCATTATACTTAGTCATTACAGAGAGGCTCTCAGGTCACTGAATGATTTGTTCTGCAATACCTGTAACTGTGCACAATAGGCTAAGTGAAAGGCAGTATCCATCATAACTTTAAATTGCCTCGCTTTTGTCAGTTTGCTGTGCCTTTAACATTACTTAAGTATACTATGGGGAATATTGTTATTAAAGACAGATTGTTCCTGAATTATCCAACATAAAAGAATATACCTAAAAGATAAAAAAAATGCCAAGCATGTGGTACCTAAGCTTATTATCTGAAACTGAGTGACTTATCTTGCACATATATTGCCATTTTCCTTAATTTGTTTGACAGACATCAGCTGCAATATTAAAGGAAGGAAGCTGGTCAAAGAGGCATAGGAAAAATAATGAGCAGCGAAGCCTATTGGTGCTTTTTGGTTTTGGTTTGGGTTTTTTTGGGGGGGGGGCGGAGTGGGGTTGGTAAATTATTTTCTCCCTGTCCCACTTTTGTTTTAATTAAAATAATTATTATATACACAACATGATTTTTCTGTTTCAGGACTTTGATGAATTGATGGATATGTGCATATTATGTCAGTGTCATCTTCAGAGTGTGGGGAGTAGCTTTATGATTTCAATATCAAACCCACAAAATTCCTGAACTAATACGAAGCTATCATGGAGTCAGAAATTCTAAAATGAATTGTTTAAAAAAATCATCATGTAAATCCGGAAAAAGTACTGAGTGTTGTGCTTTTCTGGCATTAGATTCAGAGTGGGTTTCGTACATGGATGTGGACATGGATTTAAACACAGAAGTGTGGACAGTGCCTCCAAGTACAATTTCATGAAAGCTGAGGACTTAAGGGGTGATGGGAGTGAGCTTTTTGCTCACCCTAGACATTTTTTATTACTGCTGGGGCACTTGCTTCCAGGGTTGCAAGCAAAAGCCCTCAGCTTGCTTGACCCCAACAGAAAGATCTGTATCTCCTTACATAATCAGTGGCAGTTCCTACTTGTCTCTAGAATGCATAAGGGAAGTTTACTGTCATCTGAATGTTTTGACATAGAAACATGATTTACAGGTTTCTAAACCAGGGACAGTTTAGGAGTTCAGTTACATGCAGCTTACATTTTCATTATTCCAGAGTACAGCAGTCTTCAGAAGGCAGAATAAAACGAATCAGAGAAGCAATGATGCTGCCTCATCCTTCTGAAAGATGAAGAACCAGTCTGGACCCCCAAAACCTTGCTGGATTTAGTTCTGAGCCCCTGTGTTAAAAGAAGAAAGGTGGATTTGTATCTGATACTAAGCCTTATAAGTTTAAAAACTTATTTCACGCTGGTTTATATAAAAAAATTGCCCCGAGTACAGAAAATTGAATAAATTAAAAAAATTGGGAAAGGAACTATGGTTATTGGTTTACATATTTTATTTTTCCTAAGAAAAAGTATAGTTTCTAAATGACATATTACAGGAATTGTTTTAGGGAAGAAATTAGTACTTGTAGCCTGGTTCATCACTTCAACTCATTATCTGGAACAGTATTTAAACCACAAATGAAAATCACATAAGTAGTTAATTCAACAGGGTTGGAGTTGAGTAACAGCAATGACTGCTGAGAATTAACAGAACAGTGTGATAGTATGTTTTGGGACTACTAAAGCAAAACATGACTATTCAATAGGACTCTGAACACTATGCAAATGTTTGGTAGGTGGAGAGAATTAGCTCACAGATTGCATGTCTGCCTGATGCTCTGCTGTGCAACAATGTAGTGGAGGTTCCAGAAGTGCTACTGATATGAAGCATGGCACAATTCCAGGCTAATATACCTGTTCATCAGTTATTCTGCATCAATATAGTTCTCCCTACATGACACTGTACTGTGTCCTATAAAAATATCTTTACAGAGAAGGGACTAGAAAAGAAGTTATGGAGAAAAAATATTCAGCAACAGGAAGGCAGCTAAAGTGTCCTCTTATGTTTTATTTTCACAGAAATCAACAGCACATTTCCTGCTGGTTTTGGTTGTTCATGGTCAGATTGCTGGTGTGCAGATGATTCACAGAAAAAGTACTAATATGAGTGAAATATGTAGCTACATGGATTATAAAAGTTGTTTCATCCATCACAGTCAATTTTGGTCGATAAACTAAATAAAGCTGAAAAATCTGTAAAAGTAGGACCCCTACATGTAAATTTATGAAAAGCAAATTAGCTATTTATCATTCCTGTCTCTGTGAACACTTATTATATACAGAAGTATTCCTTCAACAACTACTCTTATAACTTAAGGGAGGGAACATACATGAAAAATATAAACTACAAGCTTGTAGCAGTAGATATATAATTTTAGTTTATTTCTTTGCTGAGGTATGGAACTGTATATAGCTTGTTTAAATACCATAAAATCAATTCAGCTCTTTTTGCAGTGAAAAACTACAACTTTTTGCTTAGCAAGTACTTGTGAATTTGATTTATTGTGAATTTTTTTCTACTTCACAACAAAGCTTTTTCTTTTTTTCTTTTCCTTNNNTCCCAAACAAAGTTTTTTTTTTTTTTTTTTTCTTTTTTTTTTTTTTTTTTTTTTTTTAATATATACGAAATGGCAAGTTTCCAAGTCTAAAAACTGACTTTCATTTGCATGGAAAATAAGAAAAACCTTGAAGTGAAACCAAAAGAATGGATCTCAATTTTCATAATATAACAAAACCCTTTTTTTATACATGTGCCACTCGCATATTTTCATTCCCTCTTTTCAGGTTTATTGGGTTTTTTTCTTCTTAATTTCTAATATAATTTGCTCCTTCTTTTTTTTTTTTTTTTAATTCTTTTTAGTACAAGACCTTGCAAATGAAAATTGTCTTTTAATCATATTCCTTGAATATTTTCATAATTATATTTCTTAAAAATATGTTAATGGCAGATTCTTATGTTTTGTGCAGTCAGCCATTAAATATACTCGTGTATTGCATGATAGGTTTAAGGGAAAACACAAACAGTTCTATAAAGGATTATAATTTATAGACAAGCATCATAGTCCAATGCACCTTTAATGATAGGAGGTCTGCCTAGGGAAAATACATGAAAAGACTAGTGATTTAGGCATTGCTCATATAAGGCTTGATGTCTATGGCCAACATAAACCACTATAATAATCTTGAAATTAATGGGATGAGTCTCATTTAAGCAACATTGGCTAGTTGATTAACTGTAATGCGTTAGCAATATATTGCCAGAATTGACTTAGTAGGCACAATAAGTGATAAAACTGCAAAATCTGAGAAGAATTAGCCCCAGTAGCATAACTTGAGCTCAGTGAATAATGTCTTAAATTTATTGGAATACAGCCCATATAAGACAGTAAACAAATCACATATAAAGCATAAAAATATACATATCTACTCATAGTAGGTATAATTTACCTTTTGCCAATCAGTATAAACTGGATTGGGCACAAGACAAATTAAGAAAAAAAAATGTCCTTTTCAAATGTATAATTTTAGTGAGCTTTCTAAATATTATGTTTACCTGATCATCAATTTTATTCTGCCATCATTTTTCATTGCCAGTTGTGGATATTTCCATCATTCACTGGATTTTTTACAAGCATTGATGACTTATTATCAAGACATAATATATGTGTACATTTGCTGGTTTTATAGTTTTGCAAGAGTCTTGTCTATGTCATGAAAGTCTAGTTTCAGAAAGATGTCTAAAATACCTTCATAGTTCTTCCTGGTTAAATATTGAGATGATACTTTACAACAAATAATCATTTAAAACCCTGTAATATAACCTGATTAAATTGTTTTAAATTAAAATAAATTTGTATTTTTAGCTATATAGGAATTCTAAGCTCAAATGAATATCAGTTGTATGTGTAAGATAATATGAATTGTTATTTTATGAGTTGGCTCTATGTCACCTGAAACATGACTTCCAGTGCTACTAAGGTTTACATGCTTCTGTATGAATCTAACTAAAATCAGTAGAGTCAAATTCTGATCTGGCTTTAGAATTATTTTTTTTTTTTTCTTTCTTAGGGAAGAAACAATTTATCATATATTACAAATTTTTTTCTACACTCATTGGCTTTTCCAGATCTTGCTGTCCCCTTCCATGATCTTTTCACAGAATATTGACTATTTTTTTTCTTTTTAACTAATGAACAGCATTCAAACAAGTGCTTAAGTTACAATTTTTTTTTCCTTTGCTGAAAACAAAGTAAAAAATTATATACATGTTTTTTACTGACCTGTTATTACACATAATTTTTTATTTTCAATAACACACAGATATCAAGAGGCGGGGGGGAATAATAAGCATTTACAGGGTGCAGAGTGATATGGAAAAGAATGACCTCAGCAAAAGAGAGCAGTAGGGTGTCCACCCCAAGTGTATGACTTAGAAAGGGAAGGACCTTAGAGGTAATTATGGGAAGTGGACTCCCATGGGGGTTCCCTAATGGGAACCTTACATGAAAAGCATTATGGGGAAGTTCTACTATCTTGTTTTTGGGAAATAAAAACATCTAGGCACTTCTCTGAAGTGGCTGTACACTGCACAGAGTTACAAATACAGAGAAATGTGAGGAGTTATTTTTTCTGATTGGTTGTTTTTAAATTGATTATTTGTGGGGAGTTTTTAAACTTTTATTGGTTAAATCAATACTTTTTCTTCTTCCACTGTTTTCTCTAGGTAATCTTAGGGGGGTTTTGTTTTTGTTGTTTTGTTTTTATTTTCAAGCTAACTGCAACTTTGACAAAGGCAAAGACTGATCAGTGAGATAACTATAGTGATGACTAAATCAAATTTGGTGTGTTTTTACTCTCTGATTTTCAGAGACCAGGTCCTGGGGATACAGAAGAAGGGATAATACAAATAAAAATACAAACGAAGAAGGAAAATGTTTCCTTATTGCATTCAGTCAAACAACTCATGATTCTATTTTTTTTTTTCCTTTTCTGATTGAAGATGTTCGTCTTAGCCTAATATTAACCTTAGCTTAGGTTAATAGCTATCAACCTCTAAATTGTTCAGATGCACATCAGGTGCAATTTATCTCACCTAAACACAGAAAACTAAACTGAAAATATCTTGGAAGACCCATTTTTTTCAATGGGGCTCAAATTTTTTAAAGACTGAGTAATCTCACTGATCTGGGGATATTGAATTTAGGATGAAATTAATTTCACCCTAAAAGTGTCTATTAAGTCATTTTAACTACTACCATTAGCTGCCTCTGTAAGCTAAAAATATACTAACTGTAAGTAACTGGTGTTGAGACGATTACAACATAAACTTTGAGAGCTAAAAAGTTGTATTCCAGTCCCACTTTCAACTGGATTAATCTTGCTCATTCAGCCAAGAATGAAATTAGGGTGCTAATTTTTTGGAGCTGAGTCAAGAAATACAGGTGGCTCTCTACACCACAAATTTAATGTTTCAGCCTCTACACCCCTTTTAAAATGTGTGTATGCTTTTCCAGGGAACCTGGAGAAGGATAGAAATGTTGTTTTTCCCATCAGTAGGATTTCTTATTTAACCCTGAGCTCTTCTTGCTTAGATTGCAAATTTTTGATTGCTTCTAACAAGCAACGCCCCCTTTGATGCTTAGTTGTACCTGCTGTGTTCTAAAGGAAAGGGAGGATACTCACAAAGAGTTCTGTGTTCAAATGCAGAACAAAGTTTTCTTTGAGTGACTATTATATTAAATAAAGACAAGCTAAAATCTGAGCAGGACAAGTTCTGTCTTTTTAGGTACATAACTCCTGACAAACCTGGCTGGGAACTAGAGAGGAAAATATGGTATAGGTCAAACTTCAAAGCAGAATTGATAGACTGAACCAAGGAGCTTGCCTGGATTTCTGCACTTCTGTTTTGGAGGGAATAAAAAAAATGTTTTAGATACCCTCAAGAATATTTTAAAACTGAAACAGATGTATATGAGATTGGCAGCATACCTGAAAAAAATGCTACAAATAAATTTGAAGACAGAAAGATGCATTCTAGCTGTCAGAAAGAAAATCACATATTTTGATACAATGGAAGTTCATAAGTTTTTCTTATTTAACTTTGAGAATGACTGAGGCTGGTTTGCAAAGAGGCGAAACTTAAAAGACTAAAAATAATTGTTTTAATTGCAGAGAAGCATCAGCCAAGCTGTCTGTGATTTCAGGAGAAAANTTTTTATTTAACTTTGATAAGAGCAAGCCACTGCTTTGAGAATAACTGAGGCTGGTTTGCAAAGAGGGGAAACTTAAAAGACTAAAAACAATTGTTTTAATTGCAGAGAAGCATCAGCCAAGCTGTCTGTGATTTCAGGAGAAAAAATAAATTATGTCTTAAAAATTGACCCAAAATGTTCTTTCTTGCAACTTTGCGAGAGTAGTTCATGACCCAGCAACCAGAAGGGTTAAGTGTTTCCATCTCTCCAGTGTCAGTGTTACCTGTATCACAGCCTGCTCACTTGTGATTTGTTCAGTGTGAACAGGTAAGCTCTCAGTGCTTTGATCCACCATGCTGTTATAATGAACCCATTTGACATTGGCTGAACTCCAGATGGCATGTCCAACATGCATTGCTGTTCTTCAAAGGCTCTGGAAAAATTAGCTTTAACCTTTGTAAGTCCTGCACTGATGTTTGCCTCCATTTAATACACCCCTCCTTTTAAGGCTGTCTTCATTCTATATTAATTTGCTAGCTTGTTTCATCAGTATTTAAGATCTTAGAGCAAACAGCTTCCTAATGTAATATTTTCCATCATGTTGTGGGATGCTTGGTCTCAAAAGTCATTGTAAGTTAGCAGTATCCTGTATTTTGTATAAATGGCAAGGTTTAGGCAGTGGGAAGGGCGCTGCAGGAGTTGCCTTTATGAAACAAGGCCAGCAGCTGCCTTGTGATAGATGGAGCCAATTTCAGACAGTTCCAACCAGCTCCATGGTAGACCCAGCCCTGGCCATAGCTGAGTCTGTCAGTAAAGCTGGTGGCAGAAATTTTAGAAAAGGCAAAATCCTGAGAATAAAAAAGGATCAAAGAAGCCAAAGCAGTGGGTAGCGCTCCATGACAGAACAGATAAGACCTAGAAAGAGACTGTGACCCATGGATAACCCACACTAGAGCAGATACTTCTCCAGAAGGACTGCAGGACCTGGAGGACTCACGCTAACACACAGGAAACAAGGAAAAAGGGAGGAGCAGCAGAAGACAAAGGAATGAAAGCAAAGCATGGCAGATAGAAACTCTTGTATCCTGACCCTACCATCCTGTACCACCCACCACCTCACCAAAGGGACTGACAATAACCTGTGTGATAACAAGGAGAGTAGAGAGCAGGAAGGGGGGATGCAAAGTATCAGGAATGAAGCTAAGTTTGTGAAGGGGGAAAGAGAGGTGTTTTGCCTACATTTTTGTTTATGCATTTTTCCTCAGTGAGGGTGAGGAATTATTTCCGGTTGTTTTGGGGTGTTTTTTAAATTATTTTAATTCATTTTGCAATAAATGTAATTCTCCCAAGTTGAGTCTTCTGTCCCTGTAACATATCCAAATCATGATCTGTGTGACTTCCAGCACAAATCAAAGCAACTATCCCCAGCTATGCAGAGCACTCTCCCACCACCCTACCAATGCATTGTCAGGAAAATGGATAAAACAAATGCTGTATCCCAGTATGGTGGCTACTGTTAATGGTGTTATCATCCATATCATAGTAGGTATTTTCATGAGTGGGATAGTCTATAAAAAATCTTTAGTGAACTTAATAAACATACCCTGTGCTGATGGTTTTTTTTTCTGTGTTTTAAAGACTTTTTTTAAATGGAGAAAATAATAAAACAGTTAAAAACTTGCTGAAAAAAAAAAAAAAAAAAAAAAGCCAGACATTAAGTTAATTACTGTGTTTAAGGCAATAAAATGCACTTAGTAAATATTTCAAGCGTTAATCTAGGTCTCCAATACTTTTTGGAAATTAAAGGTATGTCAAAGTGATATGCAAGGAATCAATGCTAATTTAATTTCTGTCTCTTGAATGTCTGTTGTGAAACCTGTAACTTATCCTGTAGCTACAGGAAACTTTTTTTTATGTCGAGGGAAACATACCTTTCTTTCTTTCTTTCTTTCTTTCTTTCTTTCTTTCTTTCTTTCTTTCTTTCTTTCTTTCTTTCTTTCTTTCTTTCTTTCTTTCTTTCTTTC
>VYXF01003283.1:237562-269161 GCA_013397295.1 Polioptila caerulea
CCCTTTCCCTTTCCCTTTCCCTTTCCCTTTCCCTTTCCCTTTCCCTTTCCCTTTCCCTGCTACTTCTTCTCTTTTTCTTTTTCTTTTCCTTTTTTCTTCCTTTTTAATTTTTTTTTTTCCAAATGGTTGTCCATAAAAGATAACAACAAAATCTCTCTGGCTAATTTCCATAAAGGAAAGACAATCACATGTATCTCAACATTCAGTGCATGACTCCTCAGATTATCTCACAACTCCTATGACTCCCACCAGATAATTTTCTCAAGAGAGATATTGGCCAAATGTCAGCCAATAACATGCCAAGAAGCTTGAGCTGTACTTGAAAATCTGAGGATACTTTTTAAGGATTTTTTGATTTGCACACGACTTCTCTTTAGTGCTAAGACAGCTTTTAGCTGCCTATATGGGCATCATTATTTGTGATCTAAGGCCAGTATAGGTGCCATAGTGTTTTCAACACATTAAATGGCTGAATATGATTAGGGACCTCCTACATGTGGGAGACCACATCGTTCAGAGGCAGCAGCTGGCACCCAGGTAGCTAAAAGAGTCACCTGTGTTCAGGCAACTGAATCTTAGGCTGCTGTCTCCTCTGTAGGTAAATTACATACTAGTCTGGGGAGAAGAACTTAACCAGCACAGCGTTGTAGCACCAATGTGCCACAATATAATAAGTGAACTCCTAATCACATCTGCATAGGAAATAGTTCTCTCCACACTGAGAGGTACTGAAACAAGAAACAGTTGATTGTGAAAACAAGAAATAATATTTGCCTCGAGATGAAAAGTTAAAAAAAAAAAAAAGGAAAAAACCTTGAAAGTGCAAATAAAAGCCTGTCTGAATCTTGAAACATTCTGGTTTCAAGGGTTTTTCTCTTTTATGTCTCCTATGAAAAAGACAAAATAAAACACAAAATCAATTATTTTGAAGGTCAAAGTGAAATGGGAAAATTTTGAACCTAAAGAGATATATTATTTTTCATGGCTCCTAAGGCCTGTAATGAGGGATATTCTTTAATAATCATCAATAACCATGAACATTTTTATGTGAGTTACAGATTAATTGCTAAAGTGGAGCACTGATGTATTCAGAATGAGGCTTGGATCCCATAGTTGAGCAATCTTACAGAACATGAATTATAAAATTAAAATGGGAGATACACCCACCTATCATACTCTTCAGTTCACGGGAACAAACTAGATCCACTCTGAAAAAAGAATTCTCCTGAAACTAATACAATATGGATGCTGATAGCTCAACACCATATTCAGAAAGCTTCAACTGAGCCAAAATAATTGCTAATGTAGGTGTAACCAGAGGAAATATGGACTGTATTTCTTCTGTTACTCCCTGTGTCTTTTTCAGTTGGGTGCATTCCTCTCTGGTTTGAATGAAAAGCAAAATACCAAAAGAGTTATGAAGAGGCAAATTCAAACTTCAGAAGTTTCTGCTGTTCCCATTCCTCAAATCTTCCTGAAGGAGTGTGTGCCTTTGTGTGTATATATATGTGTTTGTGTTTGTATGTGTGTGTGTGCCCTTTCACTTTAAAAAATAAATTATAATTAATAAATGTTTCATTAATAAATGTTTCGTTCACTTGAAATGTTTCATTTCCTAAGTTGTTGATGTTTTTTGACTGAGTTTATGTTAGATAGAGCACCATTTTCAGAGGTTACCTAAAGGCCTAGGGCCAAACTTACCATTATCACTCTGCCTGGGGACCACTTCTCTCCGTTTGGAATGAGTCATCAATGACAATTACATTGTCACAGATCACAAGCTAATAATATGCTGACACTTTCTTGAATTCCTCAGCACCATCACATTTGGGTTCCACACCTCCTTTTATTTCGTTTTGTGAGGGTCTAGGTCATAGCATCACTTTTGTTGAAAAGCAGTGTTTAGTCAACAGTCCTTTGAAGTCTATGGTTCCTAGGTTTACTGTAATCTTTGCATTCCTGAGTTTCGACTGGTCTCTGTGGATCTGCAGACAACAGTTTTTCAGGGAGGTGCTAGCCATTGCAAAGCACAAATGCCTTTATTTAAAACTTAAGTATGACAGAAGACAGCATATTTAAAAAATTAAACAGCATAAACTCATTACTACTACTTAATATCCATCTAACAGAGGTATCTTGCAGAATCTGAAAATATGTGACTCAAATCCAGATAGGACAATATATTCCTGTTTCTGACATGCTTCACTGTCATGATAGCAAAGCTGTTCCCTTCAGGAAGTAAAAAAAAAAAAAAAAAAAAAAAAAAAAAAATTAAAAGCTCAGAATTTATATGAAGAGTATTGAGAACAGGCTTGTAATTTTTGTTCCTGAACCCCCAGGAATACTGCAGTACTTGGCAATCACTAGAAATCCCATAGAAAAGACAAATCACGTAAAAACACTGAAATTTCTGCTGTCAGATGCCCTGTACTGTGCATTTACAGTGTTAAACCTGAAGCACCTATTGTAGATCCCTAAATCAAGGATGTAGGTTGTTTCACAGTTCTATTCACATGACATAAAAAGAGTCTGCATCTCTCCATTGACTAAATAAAAACTTAGACTCTGAATTGAGAGGCTTAATATTGGATATTGCAAATACTTCCTGTCCCCTCTGTCAATGCCTTTTAATTGAAATACAGCTCTGAAATTTGTGTCATGTGATATCATGAGGAGTTATTTAATGTCACACAGCACTATCAAAAAAAAGGTCTTCTACAGAAAATTGCTCTCATTTTTCCTCCTTACATGAAAGGAAAATAGATTGTTTAATGAAGAAAAGAAAAAAGAAAGGGCACAATGAAATGTTTACTAATAATCCTGTCAGTGATCAGAGAAGAGGTGGTGTTTATCCCAAATATTATTGTCAAATAGAAAAGCAGAATGGATAAACAGTTGCAAAGGTGATATGAATTTATCCCTCAGATCCCAAAACAATGACCTCCACTGAAAATGTTGTGCCCCATAAAATCTCCTTACTTCTTTCTTTCAAGGAATTGATGACTTTTTGGAGTATGAATCAGAGAATCAATATGGTTGAAAAAGACCTCCAAAATCAATGTGTCCAACCAAACACCATCATGTCAATTACAGCACTAAGTGCCAGTCAGTTTTGGAATGCTCCCACGGATGGTGATTCCATCAACTCTCTCATCCTGGTCTTCCATAAAAATGTTAAACAGGAATGGGCCCAGCTCTGAGCCCTGGGAGCACCATTACTGACCAGATGCCAACTGGATGCAGCACCATTCACTAGCATTCTCTGGACACAGCCACTCAGCCCGTTCTCAGCTCTCACAGAGGAGTGCACCTGTCCAAGCCCCGGGTCACCAGCATCTTGAGAAGAATGTTTTGGGAGAGAGTGCTTTACTAAAGTCCAAGTAGACTACATCCACAGCCTTCCCTCATCTGCTAGGCAGATCACTTGGTCATAAAAAGAGATCAGGTTGGTCAAGTAGGACTTGCCTTTCCTAAACCTATGCTGGCTGGACCTGATCCCCTGGTTGTCCTATATGTGCTGTGTGAATCCAAGATAATCTGTTCCATAACTTTCCTCAACAACAAAATCAGGCTGACAAATTGTATCTCCCCAGATCTTCCTTCTGACCCTTCTGGTAGATGGGTTTCACACTGGCCAACCTGCGGTTATCTGGGACTTTCCCAGTTAACCAGGACGGATGATAAATGGTGGAGTGGCTTGGCAAGGTCTTCTATCAGTTCATTTAGTACTCTTGGGTGAATTGCACCCAGACCCTATAGACATGTGTGTAAGTACAGAGCAGGTCACTAACTACTTTCTCCTGGATTGCAGGGGGCTTATTCTGCTGCCCATCTCTGTCTACCAGCTCACGGACTGGCTGCCCTGAAGTTATCTTGTCTTTCTGTTAAAGACTGAGGCAAAGAAGACCTCGGTCTTTTCCTCATCCTTGGTGACAATGTTCCCCCCTTCCCCACATCCAATAAGGGATAGAGATTGTCCTTGGCCCTCCTTTATTTGTTAATGTACTTATGAAAACACTTTTCAATACCTTTCACGGCTGTGTCCAGGATAAATTCTATCACAGCTTTCACCTTTATAATTTTTTCTACTACTTATTACTTTCTTTTTCTTATTCTTGTACCCTTCTTTAGTTACCTGACTCTTCTTCCAAAGGTCATAATCTCCCTCTTTTTTCTCTGAATTCAAGCAAATCTCCCTGTTTAGCCAGGCCAGTCTTCTTCCCTCCAGCTTGCCTTTTGGCACACAGGGATGGTCTGCTCTTGTGGCTTTAAAATTTCATTCCTTAAGTATGTCTGGCATTCCTAGACCCCTTCGTTATTAAGGATGCTTTCCCAGGGGACTCTCTGCATTAGTGTCCTGGCCAAATGAACTAGCTAAAATCTACCCTCCAACTAGAGGTTTTGTTGACTCAGTTCCTTACTTCACCAATCATTTCAAGGTCACTGTGCCCACAATGGCCTCTGACCTCTGTATCCCCACCAGCCACCCTTCTCTGTTTGTAAACAGCAGGTCTAGTGGGGCATCACCTCTAGTAGGCTCACTCAGCAGCTGTGTCAGGGAGTTCTTTTGCACACTCTGAAGAAACTTCCTACACTGCCTGTTCTCTGCTGTACTGAGTTTCCAGGAAACAATTTCCACAAGAACAAGGACTAGCAATTGTGAAACATCATGCAGATGCTTATACAATACTCCATCCATGTTTTGTGTCACAATGCTCCTTCTAGCAGTGGCTTTTCCCTGTGTGGAAGTCTTTGTTGCCTGAAGGGGTGACTGTGCTCTCTTACACAAACTGCTGCACAAAGTGTCCTTCTGCACATCCTGTTTGCCTGTGGTTGCTCATGAGAGCTGCCACGTCCTGACTGATCTCTCTGCTCTTTTTGGGGGTTCCCTGACTCCAGTCACCCCCTCCTTGTGTCCTTCAGGTATTTTGCCACGGAGCTTGCCATAGTTGCCACTTCTATCACTCCATACTTTGCTGACAGAATTCCTGTAATTCTGTCATATAACCTGCACAGGTTAATCTATTTGAAGAAATCCACTTAGATGTGCTAAGTATTAGTATTGTTATTACTGCAAGAAGAAGACTAAATATATGCTCTTAGAAAGGGTAACATGAAATATTCCTGTTTATCCTGAAAAGTGTTGGGGAGATTTTTACTTGTTTGCTTGGTTTATTTGGTTTCCTTTTTTCAGATTTCCTTCAAGTTTAATCCCATTAGTTCTACATTAGAATTTAGTGGGGTTTGCAGCACTAAAATTTTATTACTTTGTATTTGTCAATATTACATTTAATTCCCTCTGTGACAACCTATTTATGAATAAAATCTAACTCCCTTTTAAATTTAGCTGTCTGTATGGCCTCCATTCATAATTTTTCATTTTTTTTCCTCAGAAAATGCCACTGTACTGCAGTTGTTGTTTGTGTTTTTAGATCATCTTTCTAAATTAAAGCACTAGCATAACATGCAGCACTAGACCCTGTGGACCTGAAGAAACATTTTCTCTGGTTTGACATAGCTTCTTTCACAGGAGCTATCTATAGTCACTGCTTTGCTATTTTTCAACCTGTTCTATATCTCTGCCCATGTCCTGCCCTGAATCCTTGCATCATCCTGGAGCTTAAGCAGGAACACATCATGTGGAATGTTAGAGAAGGCTTTCTGAAAATCTGTATTCTGAAAATATAGTATGTCATCTGCTGGGCCCTTAGCAGTCCTGTCAGTACACTTTATGTAAATTTTTCTTCCAAAAAATGCAACCAGCAAAAAACCAGAGAAAATTATTAAGGACATAATTATTAGGTCTTTATTTACAGACAAGTGATTAAATAGGACAAACACTCTGCCAGAAAGGTACATTACAAACACTCCACTATGCATTTGCCTTGACTTTCCCCACTAATAGTAGTGATAAGAGCAATAATAATAACAATAATAATAGTTCAGTAATTCTTATCTACTGCCTTACAGTGTCTAAGCTTCTTGATAACTCCAGAAAAGCCCTATTTGCAAAGGTAGTCCAACTAAATACATATAAATGAATTGAAATGTTTAATTGGCTGGCAACTCAGTATCTGTAAAACATGGCTACTCCTTAATCAGAAGACAAAAATGAGCTGTCATATATTGTTATTCACTTGCTGTTTGAAAACCAGAGCTCTGAGGCAAAGAGGATGCCTTTCTTTTATTACTATGCCCCAACTCAGAATGAGCAAAAAAGAGAGACAGAGCAGATAATGGACCCCATTCACGAATGCAAAGGGCTATTTCTGAGCAGTTATTGCATTGTTTATGCCAGCAAAAATTGCATAACTCTCATTCTCTACACAAATTACATGTTTTCTATGCTTCATTGGACTTTTTACACAGAACATAAATGAAGCTTTTGCAATAGGTGGTACAAAGACTGCTCTTGGAGCCAGTCTAAGCATCATTATTAGGGCTGGATGAAGAATTTGGTTTTCTTCAGGTTTGCTGCAAAGTCAACAGAGTCCAAAATTCCCTTTATGTTTTTATCTTTTTATTTCCTTTCAGCTCCCAGTTTCTTGAGTTGTTAATGAAATGAAAATGGAGGTTTTCCAACCAAAGTTGTGCTAATTGTTTTAAGACACAAATCAGAGCCTAATATGATCCATTAAACATTGCCAGCCTGGGACAGGCAACGGGCTTCATGTGTTGATTGAACAGTAGGACTCCGTGGCCAAGGAAAAGGTCACGCAGCTGCACAGAGCCAAAACACAGCACAACAAAAAATTTCAACTGTATTGCTGCTGTGAACATGGGGAGGTCATGTGAAAGGAATTTCCATTTCTGAATCCAAGAGCTGCTAAAGTGGCATCCATTCATCTCCATATGATGCTATAGATTAACCTTTCAAAAGCAGCTTTTGATGGGTTTTTTTGGTGCCTGATTTGAGCCTGAAGTTCAGGCTGGTTACTCTGTTGTTCCACAACTGAATTTGAAAATAGTAGAGTTCTGCTTTTGGAAATCACGTTCAGTGTGTGTACTAGGCTCAGCTGAGGCTATAAATTTTGAGCTCCTGACTACAAGGAAGACATCAAAGTGCTGGAGCACGTCCAGAGAAGGGAGGCAAAGTTGATCTGGAGGGTCTGGAGCACAGATCTTATGAGGTGCAGCTGAGGGAGCTGGGAATGTTCAGTCTGGAGAACAGAAGTTTCAGGGTGGACTTTATGGCTCTCTAACGCTGTATGAAAGGAGGTTGTAGTGAAGTAGGGATTGGCCTCTTCTCCCAAATAAAAAGCAACACTAAATGGTGTCAGGTTTGGTGAGGAGAAGTTTAGATTTCATATTGAGAGAAATTTCTTCAACAAAAGACTGCAAAGAACTGGAACAATCTGCCCAGGGAATCTCTGGAATTACTTAAAAGACATTTAGAAATGGAACTGAGTGACACAGTTTAGTGGAGAACTTGCAGTGTTCAGTCAATGGTTGGACACGATGGTCTTAAAGGTCTTTTCCAACCTAAATGAATCTATGATTATATGTAAACACATATATTTTGCACACATTATTATGGCAGTAGAGTTGGATTTAGCCTGACTGCTGCTTCTGTTAAGAGAGGGATTTACAACACTACTGCTACCTCTAATTATAGTTACTGCATAAAAGTAATATTTATCTGTAGAGAATCTTTTACATAGAGAAATATTTCTACCTGTGAGATTGCCCATATGCATAAACAGAGTAATTTTGTTGTATTGAATTGTCTGCTTCTCTTGCAAGAAGACTACGAGACATTTATACCAAACCTTTTTTCCAACATTTGATTCAAATTGGATGCATATTTGTCAGTTTGATGAGCCTCGCTCTTTTCCCTTGTTGATAGTTAGGCATGAAAACATTGCTGTTAGGCCCCATGGCTCTTTTTACAATTATTCCCTGAATAACTAATACCTAAAAACTCTTACAACTGAAGCAGTTTGTAAACAAAGAGATTTACCAAAGTAGCATCAGAAGTCAAGATGGATGCTGAAAATTGTGTCTATCACATCTAAATCCTTTTCACCTACTAATCAGAGACAGTACTGCCCAGCGAAGAGCAAGACTTTAACTCTGTTTGAAGTCAAAAAGCATGTCTTCACTCTCCTTCTAGTATTCGTCTGTATTCTGAAGCACAGAAATTATCCATTAAAGTTATTTTTATGATTAGCTTTTGCTTGCTTGGGTGGGGTGTGTGCTATCTTATTAGCTACTGTGAATCAGCCTCAGCCCCTTTGGTGCCTTCTCCAGAAATATTACTTTGGAATCACTACATTTCATTTGCTGATGAGGTAAAAAGAACCTAATTATTCTGACAATTTTATCTAAGGCTTGCAGATTTTATGTACTGAGTGTGTAAAAAATAACTTCTTGATGAATAATCCTCAAGGAGTACATTTTTGTAACCATCCTCTGAAATGGTCCTTTTTACACACAGATATGCAATTCTTCCACCAGATGATAAATAAATTTGCTTTACTTCAGGGATCACTGTCCCAACATACACACATATAAACAAATATACATATATATATACATATAAATTTTAATTGAGCTATAGCAACTTCTCTACAGAACTGTGACAACTTATAAAGATTTTATAATTTTCTCACATTAGCCATATAGTTTCTGTTAAATGATTTTCTGTCCTTTAGTTGAAACTATGAATAGCTTTTACTGTTGACATGTAAGAACCAAGAACTATAAATATAAAAGCCAGATATGGCCTATTAATATAAAATATCCATTTCAAAAATGCATAAAAATAAAAATAATTTTTACAATTATGAGTTTACAGAGTCAAACTTTTAAAAGGTGAAAGTGTTAGTGAATATGATTGGTTTCAATGACCATAAAGCCATCTCCAATATAAATGATTCTATGATAATACTGTTACAATGTGGCTGATTCTGATAGCATGATTGAGGGAAGGGTGTTACAGCTCTCTGTTCCTGAGCACAGCCAGTGGCAAGGCTGAGCACGCGTTCCCCAAAAGGCACACACAGAAACATTGGCAATACACATGGAAAGCCATACAGAGCAGGACAGATAGATGCAAACACAGCACAAACAGTTGCCTAATTTTGTAACTTTTTCTACCAGTCCAGAGCAAAGTTCTGTTAGTGGAAACAGTGCAGATACACAAACCTGATCATACCAGAAACATGAACTTACGCACTTGTCTTAGGTTGCAGTGTAAGATGTAACCAGAAGTATGTATTTTATCACCATCTGTTGAAACCAGGTGGGGCAGTGTTCTTTATCTCATCCATGATCCATCCCTCATAACTCCGAGGGGGTTATCATTTATCAGTGAGCCAACTGTTAAAAAAACAGCTGGGGCAGTTTTTCCTTATCTCTTCCAGACCCATCCTCTGTCCAGGGAGAAATTTTCTGTTATTGGACCATTGAATCTCACTGCATGACTGATTAAAATGACATCATCCCATTGTGAGATGTTCCACCCAGGGGGATGAGCCAAGAATTACTATCTGGATAAAAATCTGAGTTTCTGAACAAGGCAGCCTTTTCTCTGCTGGATTCCCAGAGGAAGACCAGGCCCATCTACACCACCACTGGACTTTGACAGGAAAACTATGCCTTTTACAGGATCATTGCTTCAACAGAGCCACATCTGCCACTCCAGAAGTACTGCAGCCACAACTTAATGGGACTGCTATCAACACCCTGACCCACAGGGTGTTGGGTTGCACTCTGACTCTGTCAGTGGGTTTACTTTTTTTATAATACTGTGTTTTCATTTTAATTGTCCTAATAAATAATTGTTATTCCTATTCCCATATCTTTGCCTGAGAGTCCCTTAATTTCAAAATTTTAATAATTTGGAGGGAGGAGTTTACATTCTCCATTCCAAGGGAGGCTTCTGCCTTCCTTAGCAGACACCTGTCACTCAAACCAAAATAGCACTAAGGGCAGGAACTTGCCCTAGAACCTTGTTTTCCTGATTTGCTGGCACTCCTAAAGCTAGCCATGCCTTTTCAATGTCTTGCCGTTCAGAACTCCTCACATATACATTTGTGTGGACACATATTTTTGTACACAAACACACACACAGAGACTCATGAGCCCACACACACTATTGATCGAGTCCCTCTAGTAAATGATCTTAAATACTCAATCTACCTCATATATCCTTGGGATCCTCTTGTCTCCAATATAGCCATATACCTGCAAATATGTCAGTAAGCCAACCCTTAGACCTTGTGTAGATGATTTGGACACCTCTGGTCTCTCCAGTTGTCAATTTTCAGACATTCTGGTCTCTCCAGTATCTGGATCATGTTTCTGTCTGCTTTGATACCTATCTGTAAAGCCTCTTATCCTACTCATGGGCTACTTTGCTGTGATATTTGCAAGCATTCAAACAGACACATCCAGTCACACAATATGCAAGCACCCCAGGTGCTGACACTTAGACATATTGTCCCTTATGACCTACAATCCCGCATCAGTTGCTGGCATTCAGATGCCCATACACACACATGCACACAAAATAAGGGAGTGCTCACCCAGGAAAATAATTAGACATGCAATTTGGTAAGAGGAGAGGACAGACTGCACTGATCACTCTCAGGACATGGCCAGACAATATGACAATCTGTCTCTTATTGCACCTTTGGTTCTCCCTCTCAACATCTTGTAATTATGTAACCCCAAGGTAATCTTCCTCAGCACCCCATACTTAATAAGTCCCATATCCCTAGGCAGTGACACCCTGCTGTGAGGTAAGGCAAAGAGCATTCCCCTTTGACTGATCTTGATGTGTCTCACCTGGTTCCCTTGGGGCTGCTGCTCTCCCATAGCAGCTCTGCGAGGATTGGGGCCAGGGCTTCTTTCTCTGATCAGCTTATTGGGGTTCTGCTGGCAGATACTGCTTCTGTGTGCCCTGATGTGTTCATAGATATGATCCTTTAACCAAGTAACAAAAAAGTAGAGATAACTGTATTCTTCTTTTCTTTCAAAGGGTTGAAAACAGGGATAGAATCTGGTTTAAATGTAAAATGTTTTAGTTCTTTGCATTCACAAGGCCCCAGTGGAGGGGATCCAAGTATTTTGGTTGAGCTTTGTCACTCTTCTTAAGCTTCCTCACTTTCCCATGTGTTAAGTGGAGAGCTTTAGATTCCCCCAAAGGATGAAGATAGCATAACTGAGATCCCCTACTTGGAATTATTCTCTGAATATTAGTTTCCAAGTCTAAGATTAACTTATTCCCTGGTCTTTACTGTCTCCACAATATCCTCCATATTTTCTTATTGCCTCCTGCCTGATTAGTTGTATGTCTTGTTTTAATGACACAGAGTCTGTCTCAAGTGTGAAATACAAGACAACCCAGCACCACTGTTTCACTTCATTGTTATTCACCTCAGGACTTCTTTCTGGTCCCTTCTCTTTAGGCCAGATCAGGATAATAATTCTTTAGAAGAATGGAGCCCAAAAGAGATGTTGCTAGTGGTCTTACTACTAGGGCTTTGTGAGGGTTTCTTTTATTTTTCAGCCTAGATTACAGCTAACAAACAAGAGGTATGTAACTATGTCATGATGGGCAGTATCTATTTGTTCCTAATATATATGTTTGTGTGGTTTAAGAAAATGTATTATTAGGTCATGTGAAAATTTCTAAAAATGAAACTGCTCCTTCCCTTTAGGACTTTTGAGAATGCTTGGAAGGGAAGAGCTTCAATGACAGACCCGGAGGGCTTTGAGGGAAAAATGAGAAGCAAGTCTAGAGCACAGCAGTGAGACCCAGACAACACTGAAGGGGCTGAAAGCTGACAGAGAAATCTCTGCTGTAACAGGAAGTCTTCCTAAGACTGGATGGCCTGTGCTCAGCTTGCTGCAACTCCTGTATTCATAAGACCAACTGAAACCAAGGGTTAAAGCAAGGAAACAACTTCTAAGAATGCATATGAATCAAGATGAGGTGTCATAAACATTTATTGCTTCTCTGCTGTCATTCCGTATTTGAAAGGTAAATGTTGTGATTCACATTCTAATAAAAAATTGGCTTTCTATTGTGAAAGTCCTTTCAATTTTTTTTTTTTCCTTCCTGGGAAAATTTTCTACAAGGAAAATGCATGAGCATTCCCATACTTAGTTTCAAACACAGAATACAAGACTGAATTCCTTACCAAGGCCCAAAGTGAGGATGTGCAAAAAGCATCAACATGGGTATCCATGTGGCTCTTAAAGAGAGAACAGAACAAAGCTGCAAAAGAAAGAAACATAAATGAAACATTAAGGCCTTTTAAAATCATTAGAGATAAAGAGGACACAATGGGAAACTGAACTGACCAGATAGTCTCGAGATCAAATATGCTTTGAGTTTTGTTTTCATCTTTAATATTCATGGAAGCAAAGAAAATGAGTTATACCCTGAGTGCACTCTAAAGAAATCACTGACAGTAGAAAATTTCACTGAAAGTTCTTCTTTTATGCTGAAGATGATAAAACAAAATTCACAAAAGCTGAACTCTATTTTATTGGTGTCATATTTTTGGAGGTTTTTTAAATTATTATTAGAAACTCTTTAAACAGTGTTTTAATAGCTTTATGTTTTACTTTAGTTTATATATGTTCTATAAAAGCCACACTCCTTTTTGAATTCAAAAAATATTTACAAAGATGGGTAATAGGTATTTTGCTTTTAATATGACATATCTACTTAATAATAAAATAATGAAATTATATTTGTACAAACTTCTACAAACTGAAAATAATACTCAATTTCTTTGTACTCCTCACCTATTTTATTGAAGTTTGTGAATAAAAGGGGTGAGAGCAGAAATAGTGAAGTGAGAGAAGAATAGGAATAGATCGAAATAGATCCTCATTTGACCTACTGCCACCAGAAATAGTGTTAAGTTCACTTTAACATTCATTTAAATACAACTAAATAAAAGTGGGTTAAAAGAAAGACAAAAAAGGAAATATGAAAAAAAAAAAATCTTTGCATTATCATCTTGCTGTCTTCAAACTATTACTATTAATAAGAAGTAGAAGAGCAAATGAGTGAAGTTTTCCCCTCATTATGTTCATGTGAACTAGATGTCTGCATTCCTATTATAATTAATAGAGACTTAGGGCAGGATTCAGCTGCATAAACATGGATATATTCTGCCACCTCAGATGCCAATACACCTAAATGGAGTTGGCAGGTCAGAGACAGAACTTATGGAAGATATGCAGCTTTTTGGAGATCAGCCGCTAGAGTTTGGGCATGATGCCTTGTCTGTCTTACGTTTTGGTACCTGAAGCCTGCCAAAATGACTGCTGTAGTTACAGCTGCAGAGATATGCAGCAAATTCTGATCCCAGAAACCGGCATGCTTCTTGCCAAAAACCAGGAGTTTATTGTGATTTCAAGTATTTTAGTGTATTAAAAACATCTGGTTTAGCATCCAACTCATAGGACCTACAGGAGACCTATTCCCTTGGCAAGTGACAGATAGAGGCCAGACAAGCATCCCAAATAGCTAAATAAATTTAGGAAAGCTTAGTAAGGCCAAAATATCTTTTGTGTGTGTGCGTCACTTGTAAAAAATACCCAGAGAAAATAACTGAAATATCTGTAAGGATGATAGTATTCATATAATGGTATACATGAACATGTGAGTGTATGGATGTGACTATTGTCTATATATTAAGTTATACAATGACTTTTTGTCAGTAAATAATTATTTTGCTACAACCTTCATTCATGTCTATTTCTGGGCTACATCTTTTTCTGAGCACTCACAGATAAATTAATCTAGTATCAGTGTGAGTATAAGGTGTTTTGTCAATCTAACACACTTAGCTGTGATAGCTGAAGTCAGGATATTTTTGTGTCTTTCTCCAGGTAGGTCGACAACTCAGGTTTAATAACATCTTTCCTCCATCTTTCTACAAGGTTTATGAATTTTACTAGGTTCATGAGTTTTCTACTAGGTAAATTAAATTTATCTCATTTGCAAAATGTATTAGCATTTTGATCCAAGAAACTCAGGGTTCTGTAACTACTTGGGAAAAATTAATAGGACATGAACGTTTGTAAATGAGATTCAGAATCTCTAAATTCCAAGCTTAGACTTGTGGCAATTTGGGATCTTTCTTTCAAACAAAGATTAGGTTGTCTGGTCCCTTGGCTCTGGATTATTGCTGTGGAAGCCTAAAATTGATTTATACTGCCATTCTGGATCACAGATTTCCTTCTATCCTAAATAGAAGCACTCAGATGTCTTTAGATCAATCTTTAGCTAAGCAGTTAGATGCATGATGTTTTATCTAAGCTCCATAGTGATTCAAATAAAAACTGAATAAGCACAAGAATTGTAATTCCCTGGTGAGAATCCCGCTATTGATAACTTTTGAATTTCCTTTATGAACATATTCCTTTATTTCAACTGTATTAATATTCCAAGTCTAAACCTAAAAATAGCCTGAATGATTTGAATGCTCAAATGAAGTTTTAATAAATCCTACAAATCTCCTATAAAAATCTGAACTCACTTCTTCCTCTCATATTTGAAAGAGTCAAAGTACAAGTGTCCTCCTCATCCTCACTAAAGACAGTTCGGTAAGAAAACCTTTGGACTTTGTTGCTTTTTTTTTTCCTTTTTCCTTTTCTCTTTTACTTATCATCACCCATATCACACTTTCAGAGTTGTGAGTTTTAAGGACAACAATCTTTTCTATATTTATATTTTAAAGGCAAGTCAGGATACTCAGTACCAGAAACAACTCACAAAAGCGGAGCTAATTTGCACTTGTCCAAAATGTGTATATCTGCACATAAATACAATAACCCTCAAATAACTGTTACTAAGCAGGAAGGGAAAAAGGTATTTCATCCATCTCTCTCTTATCAGAATTTGAATTTGCTCACTGAAATATGATTTCCATGTTTTTATGTTCTCTGTGGATATAATTTTGTGCCCATTGTTGCAAAATAGTCCTGAAAATGCATCCATTTAGTTTTAGTGGCAAGTATCTTAACCTCTATATACTTATTTCCCATCAAAATGTTGTATTAATATCTGAATTGTGTGGAACAGGATATTTTTCAGCAGCTGGACATCTCTCTTACAAAGAGAATATTTCTGCATAGCTAATTTACATATTACAAGGTGAAACAAGCATCCCATCACTCTGAGAACAGGATAAGTTCATATACATTTTAATTCTCATTAAATCGTTGGGCTAGAGATGGAGAAATGTTATGCTGTTTCTGTTTTCTAGGTTTTGGGTTTTGTTGCTGTCTTGTTGTTATTTCCCCCCCACCCCCTTCCATTCTTGTGCACTTAAAAAAATAATTCAGGGTATTTCCATACAAATTATACTTTTCCTGGATACATAAATGCTCTTTGCTGAGACCATAACTGGACTGTCTTCTCTCAAATTACCTATGCAGAATATTGAAAGGGTCGAAGTAGTGCAGAATTCTATAGTACTTCACAGAGTAGAAGAACATGCAGATTGCTCTTGTTTCTCATTCTTGTAATAAGGAATAGTAAAAAGAAAAGAAAATGGCTGAAAATTGTTTTGTTCCCATGTGTCAAATAACATAATTAGAATAAGGAATGCTACAAATTAACCCATTCTCATTACAGTCACTATATTATAATTTCGTGGTCCTCTTCTGATGCTGTACTCTTGCTAAGCACATTTACATCTCATCAGTGAACACAAGCAGCAGATCTGCTGGCAGTGAATGCTTGATTCACTCCAATTTATGTCTTCTTTTCAGCTGGGGAATCCATTGTGTAAGCTAATAGCAGGTTTCCCATTTGAAATGACTGCAGATTTCTTCACATTTGGATACAGTGCAAGCATTGTCATAATTTTTTTTTTTAAATGTGTCACATAATTGTCACATTATACTATGTGCAAGCAAAAGAAAGGAAATTTTCATCATTAAATGAAACACAGAGGGCAATACTGTGCTTTACTCTCAGAGATGTGTGGGGGAAAGACAAGAACCCTTTTCTCTTAAGCCAAGAGGCATGTACAGCTACAATCTTTGTGTTCACCTATATAAAAGACTTAACAATTTCACCATTAACTACACTATTTCTGCAAGGATGATTGTCAAAAAGGAGGATTTTACTGAAACAATTAATGGGATAAATGTATTGTTCTGTAGGGTGTTAGAATTTCCATCTCCCTGTTACCAGTTTTGAAGAATAATTTCCATTACATTCTCACAAAATATTAATAGTATTTTTATTGCTAATTTAGTGCTGTGCAAGTAAAAAGTGAACATGAGTAACATACTTATCTAAGAGTATTACTTTTGGTTTGTTTGGGGTTTTTTTACCCCAAACAAGGTGTGTGGAGAGGAAAAGCCGTATTTGAGGTGTTTGCTTGCTCTCTTGTGCCTGGTCGGACAACTAAAGAAAGCACAACCTACTAAAAGCTAAGGGAGGTTGTAGTTGATATTAATGGGATAGGATTTCATTTAAAAGATTTTGTCCTACTAGACAGGAGTGCTACATGCATTATCTTTGTAAAACCTTGAAGATTGACGTAGGAGATGCATGATCAGTGACTCAAAACATGGGGTTATTATACCTGTCCTTAATCATTAGTGCTCGGATCCACTTAATCTAGCTTTAGACATTCCCAATATGAATGCTGACGTCCTGGGCAAGATTTAGTTGCCTGCACACAGGAGCTTAGTGCCAATGGAGGTCTTTTGGGATATTGAAGGCATACACAGGCCACCCAGGTAGGGCACAGAAGTTATGGAGCCACATGCACTCTGGTACCAAAGCCAAGCATCAGGTCTGGTATACCACAATTCAAATGATTGCCACTATATGCCCACATGTAGGTGTCTGAGTATGACTCCTAATCTGTTTATTTGGATGTTCTAAGGTCGATGCAGTTGACCATACATTGGTGTATTTGTTTGTTGTGTCTACATCACTCATGCCAAAGGTCATGGATATTCTATATGTACTGTCTCATATGTGTTTACCTTAATAAAAATTAATGTATGGATGAAAATTTTCATATTAATGAAAATCTCAAAGCTCCCAGCGGAACCATTTCTGGCTTTGTTAGTTAAATCAAGCTAATATTATAATCAATGAGAAAAGTATTTCCTTTCAGATCATGATTCCTCTCATTGGTTTTACATATTTACTTTTGGATGAGTTGAACAACACCCTGTAACCTTTTTTGGAGTTATTTTTCATTTGTTTGATTGATTGTTTGGGTTTTTCTTCTTTCCTTTTTCTTCTTGTAGACACAGTTTTAAAAGATACAGGTTTCTCAGCTATGAAGACTGACATGTATCCTTGCCTTGCATTTGTTTTCCTCACACTTTTCTTGCCTTAGTTTTTCATATAACTGAGAGTTCAGTAATTCATTAATTCCATAATGATGTGAAGCCAGGCTAACCACTGGCATGAAAGGAAGATTAGAGGCACAAATATGCCCTCACCTGTACCAGCACAGTTACAAGAATTTATGAGTCACAAACCTGAAATTTATTCTTTTCAATGACTCCATATTTCAAAAGACTAATAGTAGAGATCTGAAGAATACTTCTCTAACTTCTGGCATTAAGCTGTTTTGGATATCCTGAAACTGAAGACTAGTTGTCTTCAGATTTCTAATTACTAGATTAGTGAATTTGACTTTGCATGTTTCCATGTGGATCTTTGTTCTTTAAACCTGCTTTATGTTCAAGTTCCACAGAGTAAACCACAATTCACTCACGGTAAAAAGAACACTAAGTTACTTTATGATTTATAGAGCTCTTCCATACCCATTTTAGTTGCACTTTCTAATGGTGAAAACTAATTCTTTTAGCAGTCCCATACTTCTTATCATCCTTTTCACCTTTCTATATTCTTTCTCTTGTTTTCCTTTTTTTGTTGTTGTTGTTGTTTTTTTGGGGGGGGTTTTGGGGTTTTTTTTAACAATATAGGGTAACAAATTTACTGCACCTGTGACTGCATTTGGACTCAACTGCTGAAAACAACAAATCAGTTTCAACCTTAGTAGTATTTTGTCCTGCTACAATGTGAAATAGTGAAACCTAAAGGACCTAATTCTGTAATCATTGAAGGAATTTTCAGAATTTCCATGAACTTCCATGTATCAGACATGATTTTTTGAGACACTAAGCCTCTTTTATGCACATCACTGAACAGAATTTTTCAGCTCCTTCTGACCCAAGTTAGACTTCAGTGAGTAGCCTCCAAATGAACAGCTATGTGCTGCATTTAAATACCAGGAGTGATCCAGGCCCTTCTTGGCTTTATTTTAATGCTAATATTAAAAACAAAAGAAGCCAAAACCCCCCAATCTGTCATGGATGTGCACAATAATTGACATAATAGCCCCTAACGGCTATTTTGGAGCATAATGGACCATGACAGATCCATTGGAGCTTACTCAGAGATTGAGATATTTTAATACAATTTAATTAAAAAATTAAACTGAGACAAAATTATCATAAATTTGTATACAATATTGTCATCCATTTAAATATTAAACTGCTACTCACACATGCATATATACACAATCTGTACCTTAAAAAAATGGTAAGAAAAGATTTACTAGAAAGCCTTCTCAGAACTTACTTGATCAGAATTAAGAGTATTTGACAGTCTTCTCACATATCTAACCTGGCTAGGTGAATGACATACGCATTGTGGTATTTACAAGTTGAAGTTCTTGTGCATGGTAGTCATAAAAGTGAAAAATGCAGAACTTGAAAAGTTTATCTTAGCACTTTAGGGACCTGACCAAGCTGGGAGCAAAATTTGGTTACCCAGAGTAATGGAGAGAGAAGTGAAAGCTAAGAGTAAATCACACAGAGAGGAGGTCATTTTCCAATGGTTCTAAAAGCTGCTTAACTGGACACACGCTGGCTCATGTTCAGATGGCTGTCATCCAGCACTCCCAGATCCTTTTGTGACAATATCCTGTTCTGCATGTTAATACCACGAAATTCAGAAAGAAAAACAAGAAATCCATATAAAAAAACATCCATACCCTGAATATTCTCTTATATAATGAATCTAACTTTTTATTTCATTTTTGTCTTATTTTTTTTGAGGATTCTATGTCACTATTTAGAGTGCCTAGAAATGGCACACAGTGAGGAAACATGGTTGAAAGAAGGAGTGCGAGGGAGAAAATTCGATTATCAGACCTTTGCTTATCAACAGTGTTTACTGTCCTACATTTGACTTAAGCCATGAAGTCTGCAGCCATGTTTCATTACTCACCAAGAGCCCATGGACTTCATTCCATGGACCTTGACCTAAATATCTAGGTACATTAACCTCAGCGAAACAGCATTTTGGTCCTTGTTTTGTAATGGAGATAGCTGTCAGAGTATGATTAGTGATTGTACAACTGCAGAAACCATATTTTAAGAAAACAAAAGCTTCAAGTCTAGCATATGGAGATTTTGCTACTGGGCATATTTTTTTATCAGAACTATATACTCTTCTTCTCAGTTAACAAAGATTTTAGTTTTCCATCTCAGTACTTTGGAATGTCTCTGGGGTCAAAAGAAAATGATCAGAACCTCAAGAGACACCTCAATTATTTCAAACCTCTCCTTTGACTTTGGAATGAAGTTTTTCTCCATCAAGTAGAGAGGAACTCTTAATTGTCATCTTCCACATTGTGATTGGGATTTATCTCCTCACTGACTAAAGAGGAATCATGGTTGACAAGATTAAACAAACTGAAGAGCTCTTAGGAAACTTCAGGGAGATTATTTCCTTTATGGAGATAGACATTCTGAATTGCCTTCCCAGGACTCCTGACAGGTTTTGATCTAACTTATAGGAAGTTAATTCAGCAGGAAATACCTTGCCTACTTGGCATGTGAGGAAAACAACTTCAAACAGGAGGGCTCATATTCTGACTGTGGAACACCAGGCTGCATGTTAGCCATCACTGAGCTTCAGAATGGGATTGAAATTCAGATATATCCGAATTAATTCCCTTTTTGTTTGTTCTATAAACAATTTAGGGGCTTCAAGTCAGCAATGTTTACAGTATTTGTACTGATTTTCAATTACACCATGTAATTTTCTTATGTCCTTCCTCTGTGTGCCGTAAGAAAGGGCACAATATTTAGGGACTGGTCTAAACTCAGTTTAGACATAATTCCCTTGACTTCAAACAACTCTGAATAGGACCTGACAGAGCAAAACTGCAAATTGTCCCAATATTTGATGAATTAAGGCCAAAGAGTAGGACTAATCAAGCAATAGGGTGGAAAGCTCCCATGTGTCCTGAACAAAATTCACTGTTATGTGTTAACTATATACTTCAGCCAAGAATGCCAAATATAGACTTTGTTAAATTTTTAATTATGCCAGGTTGTTAGGGTTTGCTTTTTTTTCTCACTTATGTTATAAATTTAAATAATTTAGGGAAAAAATGCAGTACAGTGATATCATAAATGTTTTACTTGCTCTTTTGAAGGGCACAGTGTTATTGAAATACATATGACAGCGCATGCAAATGTAGACTTTGGACTTATTGTTCACAAAGTTGTTTTGTAAGATATATAATTTAGGATAATGGACTTACACTATAATATTTCATCATGGTAATAATATTTTTAAGTGTAAGAATTTCTTAACAATGCTTTCAGAACATCTAAGGAAAATAAAAATAAATTTATATCTATAACCTTTTTCAGAACCAGGCTGCCTCCTATTTTTGTCCAACACTAGGGAGCACAGTTACTTGCTAACCAACTTGAGGGGACTGTCAGTCTAATTTAAACACTGAAATGTTTTCACCTACTAAGTTTAGTTCTGGTCAGAGCCTTGAGATGCTCTGGTGAAAATCGGAAATAAATCTATCTCTCGTCTCAGAGACATGTTAGTCTGTGCTAATGGGAAAGGTCTCTTATCAGAGTTTGATGGAGATAATTAAATACTTGTGATGGAGAACTTCAGCAAGTATGTTCTGAACCTGTTTTATGGTTGCTTTCACAGTGCAATGACATCATTTTGTATCTTGCTCTTCTATAGGGACTGTGCAAAATGGCTAGTGCTTGTAATGTCGTTTTTCAGAGATTTTCTGAGACACTGCGTTCTTTGATGTCTATAAGTAAAAGTAATCTAATTTACCACTTGTTGTTTGAAAGACTAAATGATGTAGAACATATCAATATTCAGGTTTCTTCTTTTCATTTTCATTTCTGTGAATAGCTTTAATATCACACAGAGTATGTTTTTATTATTCAGAATAGTCACTTTGAATAAAGAGACTCAAAAAGATTGATTTGAAAAAGTTCTCTATTTCTATTGTGATAGTCATCAGATTTGGTTTGAAAAGTAGTGTTAGGGCTTATTTTAACACAAGAAATATATCTAAAATAAGCCACAATCAGTAAAATTTTTTACCACGAATTAAATCTGTGTGAAACAGATTGTTTTCCAGTTTTCTTTTAAAAGTTATATTTATTTCTTCCCATACATATTCTTTAGACATTCTGATCCTCTGATCCATGCCTGTTTGAGTTTTTGTGAAGACAAAATGGAAGGAACACCTTAGCCCCAAGTTTCCTCTCGTTACAAGTTCTTTCCCGTCATCAGTTTTTAACATGCCTGCTGCTACATCAGAATGTGACGACTGCTAGAGCTGCAACTGAGACTCCTATAAATCAGTACCTGAACCCTCTATAGATCCCTCTGGCCATGCAACTAGGACATGTGGCTTACATTTCAATGAAAGGACCATACAGGAACATAGTTGCAGTAGATTGAATGAAGCCACAGCCCTTACAGAGTATAATGTCCAGGTTTATCTGGGCATTTTTTTCCCACTCATTTTGCTGCTGCATTTTCAGTGCTGTCAAAGTGTTACCCTTTTGGTAAATTATTTGGTGCAAATTTCTGCTTCTTTGCTCTGTTCTGAATCAATAGATGTATCTGCTGGGAAGGAATCCTGAGGACAGTAAGATTGTGCTCCCATAAACGCCTCTGCTACATACACCTGTAATATCACCAGAGGAGCTACCAGATGGAAGTCCTTGCTTATTAAAAGCTGAGCTTTGTGTTTTTATCACCTCCTGTTTAGATTTATGAATGTTGTTCGATTTCTGTGGGCTTTATGGACATTTATCAAATAAATAACAATTCTCAGAGTACAGCACTGTGAATATACCCAGGTTTCAGGTGGCACCATGTTCCATGACCTGAATTAATTTTCTGAAATTTTTCATAGGAAAGAAATAGCCTGTCATAAGTGTATCCTGGATCCCCAGTGTTCCCACCCAGATCCCTGTCTGTTTATTTGCACTGTGAAAGTGTTAGGGTTTTCAAAACATGGACATTCTGTGCTCACCCTGCTTTTGAATGCAGTCATAACTCTGTATATGCAAAGGCTAAAATAAAGAACACTGTCACTGACATCATGGGGGTTTAAATTTTGAGTCCATTGGTAAGTTGGACAAAGGGACAAGCATTGGAAAGGAGACATTTCACTCATGCTATATTTGTCAGACCCTACATTTAACTAAATAAGAGATCCAAACATCTAGTTTTACTTCTTCATCTCAAAAACAGCAGTTAAGTCATTACTTTTAGCAATAGTTCTTCCTTAATTCCCTAAATTGGTTTTTTTGCTACATGAAAAAAACCCAGGTGCCTTCTTTAAAAACAGCACCAAAAATTGTCCTCCCTTAGGCTTCTCATTGTGCTTCAGTTGGCCCTGCATCAGTGTCACTCTACAGATCACAAATTTTCTTCTGTTTTTTTTGAGATCTCAGAATTATTAGAACTGTGATAATAACTGTATTTTAATAAAAGATATTCTACCATTTCCTTTGGACTTCAGGCTGCTAAAAGAAGAGACCTAGTCATAGATTACAGTATGGATAGGAAGTCCTATTTCTTGTGATAAATTAAATCCAACACTGCCCTCTTCCTCAGGAATCAGAAAGGGAGGATCAGCTCTGACTTTCTCATTGATAATAAATGTGTTTTATTCCTTTTCCAGGGTGTGATAGCTCATGATGTTTTAATAGCTTAGATTGATGAGTTCACAGCTCCACCATTAGTATTAATTAGTTATGTAGCAGCATAGCGAAGTGACAGATCTAAACATCCCCCTCTCAGGGGTTAATACTGATTAATGTGAAAAAGAGGCTGGAGAAGGAAAATTTTCACTTGGATACTCTTTCCTCTCTTCTTCCCTTTGTATTTTATTTTAACTGTAGAAATTGTATACAATTTTATTGTATGACTTAGTGGTTGCAACAGCAATAATGGTAATAGTAGTAATAGTAATAATAACAATAATCCTTCATAGAAAACTAATTACTGATTAAGACAAATGGGAATATACTTAAATTGTACCTTTACCTAATAAGTGGATTTGGTGTTTTCAATGAATGTGTGGTCACTACTAGTTATGAGAATCCATAGGATCACAGATCTTGTAACAATATTTCCCCTTATTTTCTGGTCATTCTCATTAAAAAAAAAATCAAAACTAAGTATAAGTACTAGTAAAGTAAAAATGGAATTTCAATATTGTAAAATATTCTTTTTATTCCTGGTATTTCCTTTTCTGCTGCCATCCCAAAATTGCTGTACATTTGATACAAGCTTAAATTAATTTCTGATATTCCCTGAGTATCTAAACAGAAGCCAAAAAATGGGTCTCATCACAACTACTTCTAGAATCTTCTGTAATGCAAATATCTAAACCATGTATTTAGGCTTTTTTTTTTTTTTTTAGTATCCTTGTTAAGAAATTCTGAAGGAACTGTTTGATTCATGATGAAGTGGTTGCCTAAAACAAGTCTGCTGAATTGGACTTTTACGGTATTTATTATTCGAGTATACTGCAGCAAAAGTGAGCAAACCTGAGGGTGAACAGTGAACAGGGAAATCACGGTTCAAGTCACAAGTCTAATCAAATCTTACTGTCCATCATAAACCAATAAACTAATCTTATTGCTAGTCTATCTGAATAGTTCATCAAATTATTGAGTATACAAGATTGCTATATTACTCAGTACAGAGCTGGGAATGTCTCTTCTGAGATTATATTCTTGAAATTTCTTGCCTCAAAGCTTAGTAAAGATAAAACCACTGTCTGCTCTGAGCTGTTCATATTATTTGGAAATGACCATTCAAAAAAATTTTGTTCTAACAAGAGCAAGGGTCAGATTATGCACCTGGGACAGGATAACCCTGCTTATACATGCAAATCGAGGGATGAGAAGTTGGAGTGCAGCACTGTGGAAAAAGATCTGGGGGATCTGAGTTGATAGCCAGTTAGACATGCATCAGCCGTGTTCCCTGGCAGCCAAAAGGGCCAACAAACAAATCCCTGTCTTGTACAAGGCACGGAATGGCAGCCGGTTGAGGACGTGATTGTTCCACCCTGCATGGCACTGCTGCAGTCTCACTTCCAGTATCGTGTGGAGTTCTGGACACACAAAGTATAAGGACATCAGACTATTGGAGTGTGTCTAGAGGAGGGTGAAAGGTCTTGAAGACAAGAGAAGCAGCTGTGATTTCTCGATTTGTTCAGCTTGGAAAAGAGAACACTGCAAGGTGCCTACATCGAAGTCAACAGCTTCCTCAAGGAGAACTCAGGAAGCAGAGGGGCTGGTTTCCTCCCTCTGGTGACCAGTAGTAGGACATGAGGAAATGGAATGGAGCTGTGCCAAGGGAAGTTCAGGCTGGTCATTAAGAGAAGGTTTTTCACTGAGAGGATGGGTGATCACTGGGAAAATCTCCCCGGGAATGTCTCCTCTGGCAAGCCTGCCAGCGTTCAAGGAGCATTTAATTAATATCCTTAGTCATATGGTTTATTTCTATGTTTCTGTGATCTTTTTTAATTGTCTGAACATATTTTGAACAATCAGGAACTTTAATTGAAATTAATGTTCGGTAAATTAGTTTGTTTACCATTATTCTATTATCTCCAGAAGCTGGCCAAGTGTCACTTTGGTTTCATAAGCAGTTCTGTTATTAGTTCTTAAACAAAGAATTACACTGTATTCAGACTGGTTCTAGTTCTTGTTCCGCTATCTCACATCATATGTATCATTCCAAGAGTATGTGTGCATTTCTAGAACTCGTGTGAGGTTCATCTTTTATATTCACTTTTATTTAACCTCTAGATGCACATAAGAATAATGAGTTCTTAAGGATTCAGAGGAGAAGACATTTTAGATATACTTGCATATCATGAAGATGATAGGTTTCTGCAATATGTTTATATTTTTTCTTGTTTTATTATTTAAGCACAAGCAAAGGATGCAATTTACCAGCTAGGTGCAAGACAAGCATAGGTCTGTAGAACAGTATGTTTTTAGCTTCTATAGATGTTGTCATATTGATACTAATTCTATAACTAAGAAATTGGCTGTATTGTACCTATTCATACTGATTAGGATGCTCCTATGTGTCTTTACTCAATAATTCTGACAGGTCAAATTGTCTAGTACTGCTCATCATTTGTAAATCACAGTGGGATTAAATATACAGACACATGCACATTCATAAGTCATCTACACTCTAAAATCTTTGTTTCATGAATTTAGTAAAAAAACTTTTAATGTCAATGCTAAGATGGTATTTTGATTTGCTGATGTACATATATTATTTCAGAAGTTGTTTGCTTAGCTTATGTGTCTTACTAGATTAGATGCAATGTTTCAAATGAGCAAACATTTTAAAAGGCTTCAAAAACAGAATCTGGAAGTGCAAATTCAAGCTTCTCTTTAAAAAGACTTTTTATCAAACAGAATAAGACTTTTTAAAGAGCTTAGTTGTCATTGAATAGACACTGATGCAAACTAGTTGAATAACTAGGACATTTTTGCCAATCAACTTTTTAACAATATTTTTTATTTTTAATCTCCTGACTGCAAAGTATAGCTGATGGGCTTTTGTCATGTTTTATGTATAAAGTTGATATACATCAATTATTTCAGAAGCAAATGTATTATATGCTAAGCTGATTGCTAAGTATTTCTTGCCTTGCCAGAAGAAAAGAAAAAAAAAAGACCAAAAAAGATCCCAAATCACAGGGAAAAAACTCTCAGCTTTTAAGTTTGGCAAGACTTTAAGAAACTATTAAGAGTATACAAGGGAAAACATCCATTCAAAAATATGGGACTTAGTTCAGTTTCTTTTTAGGAAGAAGACAGAAATTCACCCCTTAATCAAGAAATCTAAACTCCAATATTGGATAGTAAAAATGGATTAGTAAATAAGAGAACTGTGTGTGTCTTATGCTGTCACTGATAACACAATGTTAAGGTAGTGCTGAAGCCATTAATTCAATGCAGAATTAATGAACTTAAGAACCAAGAAATAGTAACCTGAAATGGCATATTCTTCCCTGAAAATTTCTTGTCAGTAAATATTCAAACAGGACCTGGGGACTTACCTCTAATTAACACAGACTGATGCAATATCCCATGTGAAATTGGGCAAGCTCTCCAAATGACCCAGGAAACATAGATGAAAAGAGGTATGTAAACCCACTTCTTTTTACCCAGTTTGTAGTGAAAGAAAACACAATTTAAACCACTTACCTGCAGATGCCCGTGCAAAGAGGTTTGTCCCCTTAATGACCCGTTTAGAGACAATGGAGAAAGGCAGACCCTCACAGACAATAGTCCAGACTCTAGGTGTGCTGAACTGGACTCTGGTGTCTCTTATTCCCCTGTGATAGCTATATATGCAATGCAAATTTGACTGATTATGCACATGCCAAAAGAAATCTTAGTTTATATAAAATATGTGGTTGCTATAGGTAAGTACGTAACACAATTGCCACTTAGGCAATATTCATCAACAATGTGGTTGTAAGCTCTGACACACCAGCCAGATTCAATACTATTTCCAATTGCTGAAATGCAGAAAGAAATAAAAGTGTTTTATTATTTTATAGCATCTTAAGCTCTTCTGTGCTGACAATAAAGAGCTCGATTGTTTTTTTAAGATGAAATCTGTTCTGGAATGGTAGCGTGTTTTCTTTGGTTAGTATATAGTGAAACTGTCAAAGAAAGGACAGTTGATGTCAGAAAGGTTCATATTTATTCATGTTTAAATTGAGGTTGGCTGTGTTTGCTCTCATTACTCTGTCATAAATGGTCAAGGACATGTAGGTATGTGTTTTCATAAATGATGTGATCATTCCAATTCAACAATTGTGAACGCTGAGTCCTATAGCTCCATTATAGTTTCTAAAGTGCTCCTGTTACAGCACTATTTAGGAATCTGAAACCTACTTATCTCTTTTAGAAATGCAATTCCTGTGACAACTTAAAGCAAATTAATATCAGTTCTTGAAACTCAGATTTCAGAATCAGAATTGTGCGGTCAGCCAATCCATTGTGACAGTGGAGAGTGTAATGGAGGTGAATGAGAATTGCTTATGCCTTGGGGAACACATTTATTTGTCTATACTGAAATAGCCTCATTTTAAACAGCAAGGACAGAGAGAAGCAAAGGTGAGAAATCCTCTATCTAATATTTATCAATTTTAGACATGCATCTAAGACCACACACAATTTGATTCTCTCATTTCAGTGATCTTTCTCTTTGCTGCATGCAGTATCTCCGCATTTTATTTCAATTAAAATATAAAGGCACACATCAAATCATTTCTGCTTACAAAGACAAGACCACCTAGTGGTTTTTGTATGTTTAATTCGCTGTCTCCTGTCACAAATGCTTGAGGCTTTGATTAGCTTTATCTTACTTGAAAGAGGCACCCCATGTAGAAGGAGACAGGGTGATAAGCTTTCGTGTTGTCTCTGCAATTCTGAGGGAAGGTTGCTCCATTCTGATCCCTGAGCTACCTGGGAAATACACTTTAGAAATCAAACAGGCTCTTATTCTTTTTAATCACTTAGCCTGTTTCAAACACTAAAACCTGATGAATTTTCTGGTGACTGACATGTTGAACTAAGTATAATTCCTAAAGCAAGGACTGCGATGTCCTTCTTTTAAATCTGTTAAATACAGATTCATTTTATTTCCTTTATACTTTTCTACTTCTTTTTGTGTTATTCATGTCTATGTGCCAATATTTGTGTCTGTTTAATTATTTGTTTTTCATTTTGAAGACTTTTATAAACTTGATAAGTACATCTTTCTCTTTTTCCCACGGACATTTAAGGATAGAAGGGGAAAAGACTGAGCCTGAAAAAGAGAAGGAATGCTGAAGGAAAAAGTAAATTTGTAATTTTGAGAAGCCTTGGATTGGGTGCAATATTTAGACAAAACTGTATGAATACACTTTGCCAAGTTTCAGTTGTGCTATAATTTATAGTTATGTCAAGCTTGCCTGAAGCATGTGGATAAACTCTTATTTTTTTCATGTATATACACTTAAAGAAAAAGGGTTCCTTTACAATTACAACTACAGAGTGGGTTTAAATAAAGTACTGATGATTGTTAGCCATTCACAAAGCACCTTTAACTCAGGAATGAAGACTGAGTTAAAATACAAAATACAGAATGATACACTGTCCACAAAGGATTAGGGAAGATGAGAAATTGAGTTTTATGAGTACTTGTTTTTCTTGTTCTTGCTTGGTTCTAAGGTAGTTAAGTATGGGTATCATCTACAGGGATAAAAATTTTACATTTGTCATACATAGATATACCCATGGCACTGGATATGATGGCAATAAATAACCTTAAATTGTATGCTTAATAATAGTGTCTTAAACAGATATCAAATTGACTGAGGAATCTCTACTCATAGCTTGTAATTTTTCTTCTGTTTGTAGATTTTTTGTCTTACAAAGAAAAGTTTTTTTAATTGTGTTTTCAATTACGTTTTAACTTTGACTCTCTTTTTTTAAACCTTTTTTTTCTCTGTAGCATAGCAATTAGGTATACACCATTATTACTGATTAAATTATTAAAACAATGAAACATTAAAACAGAAATAATTTGCCATGTGAATTCTATATTGGCCTTATTTTTTTCAAAAAACTCTTAAAAAAAGAAACATTAAAAATATTTGTTTTCACTTGCATTTGGTTATACTCTAAAATCAGGAAATATGTTAAGTTCACAGGTCAAAAAAAAAATAATTCCAGCAAACTGAAAGCAGAAGACATCAGAATTAAAAAATAAGAAATTTCCAAAATCTTAATAATCAAAATATTATAACCCAGAACACTGAACAGTGAAACTGTCCATTTTAAAGCTCTATTGTCAACTGGAAAATCTTAACCTTCTCTAAAGGATATTTGAGAAATGGAAGCAGAGCATATATAGACAAACCTGCCTGGACCATGGAAATCTGAAAGTTTAAAACAGCTCCAGATTTTTATTTGCAATGTGTCTAACTCCTAATTAAACGAACTATGAAGCTCAGATAGAAAGTGCATTGGGAAAAAAAAAAAAGGAAGCAAACATGTTTCCAGTATAGCAGATAAATAGGTAGCTATTACCTAGATATTGTTTCTAGATAGTTTACCTCCTTAGAGATCTTAAAATGGGATTGTTTACCAGTAATGAGTTTTTCCCTAGGTGAGCAAGTGTTTTTGCAGACATATAGTATGTTGAAAGGCCCTATTTGCTTGTAGCCCATATATACCTGTAATTTGCCTGTAAACTATATAGAGTAGGAAAAAGTGAAAATATTTACTTTGTTCAGAAAGATTTTATTCTGGTTCTGGCTTTTCCATATGCATTGTTTTCTTTAAGCATTTAGGTTAACATTAAAGTTCATTAAGACGATTAAGCTTAGTTGCATAAGGAGCATAAAGGAGTAGGCCAGATAGCTTACTAAAATTGCAGCTCAGCTGGAGATTTTATTTTAGTACATTTCAGAAAAAATAATGTTCATCTCTCAAGTTTAAAAAAAACAAGGCTTTTTTTTTTTTTTTTAAAGCCTTTGGTGCTTTAAGGATAAAACAGTCAGCAAGGCTTTCCCCCTCCCCCGATGTCATGCCCCATTTCATTTAACAGCAAGAAGTGCTGGGGAAAGGTGCTGCACTGTTTCATCAGGGCTACATTTTTGGTATGGCTACACAACACTGTGCCAAACATTAAAGAGAAGAAGTAGAAAGAGGAGATACTGTTGTTCTTGTGTCTCTGGATAAGATGGCCAGGGCTGCCCTCTCCATGTGTCCCAAGCTTCTCTGCAATATCAGTGCAAAATTTGAGGAGAGAGGGACAAGAGTCAAGAGCTGTCACATTAGATCTGTTTGAGGAGGTACATTTGGGAAAGGGGTGCTTAAGTAGTGTGAGTATCTGTGAAGAAGCTGGAATGTAATAAAAATACATACATATATGTATGTAATACATATGTATTACATATGTAATATATATGTAATACAATATATAAAAATAAGACATTGAATTTTACTGTCAATATGCCATTCACAAAGCTATAGCTAAGGTTAAGTTTTGTATCTAAAAAGAGTTTCTATCTTTTTATAACTTACAGAGGTCCCAAACAAATTAAGAGCACTCCGTATTTGTATGTGGCATTTTTACTGGTGAATGAAAATGTACAAAGAAAATTAGATTAAAAAAAACCCAGATCTTAAAAACGATCAGTATAAGAAAGTTCATTTGTCCTCCCAGGTCTTAATAATGTATTCATCTTTTAGAGAAAAATAAAATTGAAAACTTGTGAATTTCTCATTTGAATATATTCTGAGAGGTTAAAATTCTTTTTCCTATTCTACATAAATACAAGTTCTTTTGGACTCAAGCAACCTAAGTTACTTGGGAAAAAAGTGTAGTTAATGCATAAAGAGAAAGAATAAAAAATATGTAACTGAATGGTTTTAAAATGTATTATCATAAATTTCACTTCAGCAAGTTTGGATTTTTACTTTATACTCAAGATTGGACACTATATTAATGTGAGTGCTACTTCAGCCCTTTTGAACATTTGATTTTTTTTTTAGGCGCATAATTTAAAGCACTAATATTCGTATATTATAGGATGCATTGGTTATGAAAGTCTATTTAAATACTGCTGTATTTGAAATGGATTTTTAAATCTTAAAAAAATGTTGGTGTCTAGGCTTAAAGCTGTAAGCCCTCAACACAGACTACCTTAGCCCTGAATGAAGAAAACCATTAAACTTTGTCTCATTAAAGTTTATTGACTTAAGCAAAGGCCTGAAGCCAATCACATGTTTAAATTCTGCTCCTCAAATAGATCTGATTTCCTGAATGCTGAATTAAATTCTAAGACATATTGTGTAGAACAGATCATTGGCTCTTAATACAATCACACTCTGTGTCACAAAATAGTTTAGGACACTGTGTTCTTGAACTAGAAAGAGATCTCTGGACCCTGGGCATCCAGTGTTGGATTCAAATAGAGAGAAGGGATGTTGTGAAGCAGAATGTCCAAACAAAAGATAATCTGTAGCTTGCTTGCTTGCTTGTTTGCTTGCTTTCTCTTTCTTTCTTTCTTTTCTTCCTTTTCTTTTCCTTTTCTTTTCTTTTCTTTTCCTTTCTTTTCTTTTCTTTTCTTTTCTTTTCTTTTCTTTTCTTTTCTTTTCTTTTCTTTTCTTTTCTTTTCTTTTCTTTTCTTTTCTTTTCTTTTCTTTTCTTTTCTTTTCTTTTCTTTTCTTTTCTTTTCTTTTTTTTTCTTT
>VYXF01003283.1:269342-293300 GCA_013397295.1 Polioptila caerulea
TTCTTTCTTTCTTTCTTTCTTTCTTTCTTTCTTTCTTTCTTTCTTTCTTTCTTTCTTTCTTTCTTTCTTTCTTTCTTTCTTTCTTTCTTTCTTTCTTTCCAAAATACGGGAGAAAATCTTTCTCTTGAAGGGGATGCACATTGTCTTTTCCCAAAACTCATTAATCTCTAACAAAGGTATATAGTTCCTCTCTTTTTGCCTGCATTAACACCTATTCACAACTTTATGCCAATAAAGGCCTTCTGGAGAAATTTGAACTGCCCAGCCTGTTTGTGTGGCCCTTAAAAACAGTCTCACGTGTAAAAAGGTGCATTTCTTTATATCATGAATGGCTACATCACACTCCTCCTCACCCCTGCTCTGTGCCCTGATGACAGCAGCAGTAAAATGCTGGTGGGATGAGAGCTGCCCTGTGCTCTGTCTTTGGTACCCAGATTAAACTGAACCCACACCCTGCTGGGGTCACGTCTCATCACAGCATCTGCTTTGATGGTGCATTGCAGCAGTGCATCACCACAGGATTGTCAGTCAGAAGATGGCACAAGCTTGGATAAACAGATCCAAGAGCAGGTTCAGTTTAATTACAGGACAGAAGGTGCCCTGATGCTCCTTGGAGACAAAACGCTTGTGCCAAGAATTAATATGCTCTGCATTGCTGTGCAGTGGTCTGGCAAATATGTTGAAGCATCTGAAGAGAGTTCACACAGACTTTGTCAAAAGAGTGATTCTAAAACAAAGATGAAAAGTGAAATTCTAATACCTTCTTCATACCCCTCAACTCCCCCGGATTCTAACTATAATCTGTATTTCAGTACTTCAGAGAAGGTTTACAGGGACACTGTCAGATTAGATTTGGCTTATAATGTAAGCTATATAAAAATAAGTTGCTATTGGAGGAAACAGTTCTGTTATCTTTCTTAAAGACAAACATTCTTTCTGTGCAAAGTTACAACAAATAGCCAAACAAGGAACTCATTGCTACTCGAGGGAATCGAGTCACTATAAAAAAATGTACACCAATTATATTTAACATTTCATTTACTTTATGAGCCACTATCATATTTATGTGTTTATTCATTTTTTTATCTGTTTAAAATTGAACAGATGAGGTCATATTCACAATTTATTCCTACGTAGTTGGTGGTCAAAATAGTATTTTATTGCAGGGTATTGTGTTTCTGTTGTTATTTTTCTGAGCTCAGCTATTGCAACCTGAACTTGGCATCTTACAGTAGTCTGCAAGCATTACCTTTTCCAACAAGGGTAGTAACTCCCTTTCAAAATAAAGTCCAATTTTATGGCAAATTTAAGCAGCAAGTTTATATAGTCAAAAATAAAATAGTGCATAGTATTTATACATATGTATAACTGCATTAAACATATGTTTATATATATATATATATGTCTATGTATCTGAACTTTGGCACTTCCTTCTTCATATGCTTTTTTTGGTTTATTTATTTATACAGAAATATATGCTTTTGTATGTGTTAACATATATGTGATAGTTAATACATAAACATGAAAATCAACAGTTTTTACACATGCTGTCATCTTTCTGTGAAGTTAAACTTAGTTTATGCCATTCCCAGATTATCTTAAGTTAAATATTTGTACTGACAGCACATCATTGTACTGTGAAGCTGTTAGGGAGAAGCCAAAACATATTGGCTTCTAGGCAACATGCAGGTTTTGAAGGGAAAGGTTTGGCTATTTATTACAAAATTCAGGTATTGTACTGGCAAATGTGGAGCTGGAACTGTAACAGTTTTTTGGGGTTTTTTTAATCATAAAAATAAATGTGTAAAAGCCTAAATTGTTGGGGTTATCAAATTGAAGTAATATTCTTTATCAGAGGATTATTAGGGAAGGAGTTTTATATGTTCCTATTTTATCACCCTAGCTATCAAATTTCTTAGGAATCAAACAAAACTTATTGTTCTGTGCAAAAGTTATTGTGATCTGTGCAAGCAGAATAAAAGGTCTGGTGCATTTATAAACCAGACAAGGCAGCTTAAAAAAAAAAAATATCAGGGAAAGAGGAAAGCACAGAACCAGCAAAATCAGCTCTATTGTGTTTTCTTGTGAAAGTTTAGAGCTTTTTTGTTTTGTTTTGTTCTCTGTCTTGTGTTTTTCTTTACTGGTTTTTCATTTTCTATTTCTTAGTGGGGATCATGTTAGTAGGAAGATAATGGGATGAAAAATAAAAAAGACAGAGAGGTTTGAGATTTGGGGTCATGTCCGAACACTCTGGGCTTCAGGGAATGAACCACACAGCCAGTTACTTCAGGGACAGGATATTCTCTATATAATCTGCAAGAAATAAAATAGAACTGGGATCAATCCCCACCAAAAAAAAAAAAAAAAAAAGAAAAAAAACACAAAAAAAAAAAAAAAAAAAAAAAAAAAAAATCTGTTAAGAGACGAACTCTGTTCTTTGCCCCTTAAAATCTTTCTACAACAGCTGTCCTGGTTTAAGTTTTTTCCTGGCTTATCCCTATAATTCTTTTCTTGAGCATTTCAGGGCTTAAGGACAGCTGAAGTACAGGGGAGGAGGGATTGTTTCAGAGATCCAAGTTGCTCCAAGCTTCCTTAGTTAGTGAAATAATGTACAAAACACAAAAAAATTGATTTTTTTTTTCTACAAAAACAGCTATTTGCTGTTGTATGTCATCATAATTAGGCCTGTAACTGTTTCTGTTACTGTATAATGCATACTAAACCCCTTTGTCTGTGCAAATAAGCTGAATATATCTGCTTAAAACCAGTCTAAATTATACTAAAAATATTGTCCTGTTTTGTGCAAAATTGTTATGAAGAGAGAAAAGCTGTTTTTTTAAAATTTATCTCCATTGCTTATGGGAACAAGGGACATCACACAAGTTAAAGAGTCTGTCTTTGAGAAGTCCTACAGGTGCACTCTCTGTAGCCTTGTCACAGAATCATTGAAATCTCTGTCCTTCTTGGAGCACACCGCTGATCTCATCTGACTTGTACACCTGGGTCACAGTTTGTAGAGAGCAGAGTGTGAGGAAGGCAAGAAGGAAGGGACGTGGGCACGTCTTGCAATGGCTTGAAAACATATCCTGCATGTCCATCCAGACCTGTTTGTCTGGACATGCCCTTGGGTCATTCAGCTCAGACATAGCAGGAGTTAACCAGGCATTAAGACAAATGGGCCAGATCATCTACTGGACTAGTGGCTTCTTTGGAGTTACTGTTTCAAGCCATTGGCAGTATGTAAAAGACATCCCTGTCCTGGTTTATGCTCAGTTGATGTTTTCATGGTTATCTTCATTACCATCTGTGTTTTAAATACTGGTTTTTAATGAAAGCTTAATATTTCCATTATTTAAATAGAAGGGAATAGAATTGCTAAAATAAAATATAGAGAAAAAAACTTAAACTGAAAATTACCTCTGTTTCAGAATAATCTGACGAGGGATTCTTAATCATATTTTTCCTCCATTCTTCTTCTACTTCCCTTCATCTTTGATAAAGTAACCAAGATGGTGATGCACCTACTACTTTATGTTTGTGTTTTTTTCTCTCTGGATATTTTTTTACTGTTTGACTGTAAGGATTTCTGTCACACTGTGTTGCTCATATTGTAGGGTTTACTTTAACTAATAGAGACATTTTGTGTGCCAAAACTCTGCTGCTGCACTGCTGTCTGCTAGTCTAAAGCTCAAAGAAACATACCACAGGAGGAGAAAACACGTTATAATTGTATAACTTTCTGGGTTTTGCTTCTTTTTGTTATATATATTTTGTTTTCCTGAGGGCTGGAGGAGGAGGGAAAGGGCGCAGAAATAGGAATACTGGCATGGTTCCTGATTTGTTTGTATTCAGGTCAGCAGACAGTGGCAGGACTGCTTCTGAGTGTTTCTCTCCTACTGTTGTACCCTATCCAGCCCTGTGACAGGAACATCAAAAAAATTTGGCTTGTATTTCTATTTTATAATATCTGCCAGAGTGCTGCTCTATTTTCATCCTGAAGCACTGAGAAGCTAGAAAAACAACTGGATTATATAAGAAACCTTTTCCAAAACAAAGATTCTGCACTATTTGAAGAATAATTGCCAGCAGCCATTTAGTTACCAATATATGCAGAGAAAGGTAAACGTTCAAATTCCATTAAATATTGCATATCAGACTATGGTGTATCTGGATACACAAACACACATAGTGCAATCATTTTGTACTACCACTCTCCATGCTTCATATGGCCTTGGGCTGACTACAAAATATCTGATCCGAGTTCTGCGTCACAAACGCAAAACTAATTCAGTTGCCTTTTTTTTTTTCCAGAAAAAGTGAAGCACACGAACTGGAAGAAATTAAGATCTGCTAGTATATTGGGAACTTCTCAATAAAATACTTTGGCATACGTTAAACCTCCGAGGCACGGTCTATATATTTTACCTGCTATTTATTTTTGTTGCTTGTTTTTCTTCATTTGAGTGACACTATTGTAAAAGAAGCATATCAAGAGGTTGTCAAGATTAAAAGTAGCCTTGGGAACAGCCCATTTTCATCATATCAGACATATCATCCTGTCTCATACATTAATGAATTGAAGGAAAGAGACCAGAAACTCTGAAAATCGAAAAGCATAAAGTAGAAATTATCAGTAAGCAGATGAAATACATTGCTTTAATGGAGTCTACAGAGTTACTCTGACAGCCTTTCCCTAAAATGTTATGAGCCACCTGGAGCTTGGGGGAATTCAGAGAAAGGATACTAACAATACTTTGTAGATTTTAGTGCCTTTCAAATAAGGGTCTCAAAACCATTCAAAAACATTAATCAAATGTCATAATAGTGCTGTGAGATTGTAATCTATTACTATTTAAAAACAACAAGAGATCCTTTAAAAATAAAAACAAGCTAATGTTTTAGTGTATTTGACCGCAATCCAATTAAACAGTCTCCCTTGGTGTAGTTTTAGCAGTAACTTTCCCTAATTGTGGTGCATAAGGCATTGAGTCAGCACTGTCCCAGGAACCACTACCATCCCTTACACATTGTGCACTTTTCTGGGATGTTATCTAATATTTTCTTGCAATATTTACAAGTCATCCATGACTCTAGATCCTAAAATTTTATCCTACTACCCTCATTTGGAAAACAGAGAGTAGTATCTTTGCATTCAACCAAGTCTATGAAAGTGTTTCTCTCAATTTCCCCAGTAAGGAACCAGATAGGAGATCTGCATAGAGAGATAAGAAACATGACTAGTTATGCACGCAAAACAGTTTGATCAGGAAAGAAAAAAAGGCTGGGACAAGAAGATTCAATTTAAAAAGTATGTAATGTGATGGTTAAGCAGCTGTCTAGAGAGGACTAATGACTGCGTAGTGTTATACTATATGACTATCCATGTTTTATCACATAGCTGGTAAATCTAAAAATCTTTTTATGAGTAAGTATTTGTTAGCTGTCCAATGTTAATAATTACCCAGCTCTGCATGATGTATGCACTAGAACTCCTGTAGTTAATATATGTTGATTTGATTACATATCCGAGGATGGACTCAAGTGAAAAATTAATTATAACCATAAAGGTTGCATGAAATGCCTGACTGCTTAATTTGTACCTAATGTGAGGTTTAGGTTGCTTTTATTGCTATATCTTGCTTCATCTTATAACTGAGTTACTGGATTAAAACATTCATAAATATGTCTTGGAATGTTAGTTCATTACTAGAAACAGTCAAGAAAGCTTAGCAGTCGTATCATGTAAACATCTATCTCATAATTAAAACTCAATTAATATGTTTGCAACAAACATTTGCTGCTTGGGATGTCTACAAAAATTGCTTAATGGAATCTAAATTTAATCCCTATTAGGAACACTTTAAATTTGATCACAAATCTTTATCTCCACTTCACATTTTAAACATAAAAAGGGGCTCAAGGAGCCACATCATTTTAATCATAAAAGATCTATATCTTGTCTAGATCAATCTTTAATAAATTATAGTTTTCAAGGAGTCTGCACACAAGGACAAAAAAGAGTTTTTGCAGAAAAAAATCAACCAAACAAATTCACAAACCCAAACTGTGTAATTGTTGGGCTTTTAAAATGCAGTCTCGTTTCTCTCCCTTGTGTGGGGAAGCATCAAATTCACCTAGATAGGCAGACTCCTTCATTCACTGAAAGCCTGAGAAAATCCAGGCAGTAGTGCTGGTGAAACCAGGATTTAGGTGAAAAAAAGCAGAAGGATTGAGCCCAGGACTAATATGTGGTGCTGTCAATCTGAACTGTGTCCCTGGTGGACTTATACATTTAGAAGTTGATGGTGATAGTGACATTACTGAAAGGCAAAGGAAAGTATAAAACATCTGCTGGCAAAGAGAGCAAAACAAAACTGATATGTGCCCCAGAAGGGTTGTAAAGAGAAATGGGGTTAACATCCATAGCAAATGCAAGACGAAATAATTCTCTCAAAAACTAAACAAGGTGAAAGTCTGATTCCAGCACTCTACATTAACATTAGGGATCAGAAAACACAGATTTTGTTGACAGGGAGAGGGGAAAAGGAGGGAAGGAAAAAAAAACCCACAACCCTCAAACAAACCCCTAAATTAAAGGAGGATAACAGACTTAAATGTCCAGAGCTGCTTTTCAAGAGCTAGATTCCTTCCAGACGAAAGGAGAGGCTGGATTCCTTCATCTTCCCCCTTGTCCATTCTGATGTCATTGGTCTGGGCAGTAACCAAGTAATACTAGGTGAATAGAGTAGTTCACCTCCTCTTCATAAGTTCATATGCACATTGTAACAGTAGCTGTGTGCCCTACATGCATTGTGTGAAGAATCTGGCAGGATCTGGCAGTCAGGACTGTCCAAACCTGTGCAGGCAAACTGAGCACACTCAACATGTTCCTATGTCACACTTTCAGAGAGCAAATTCAAGACTGTAATTTTCCATAAACTTTATTAGACTTGCTATATAGATGCATATTGTGTTAAATAACACCTGAGAGTAGTCACTTTGCTGACTTTTAGAAAAATGACAGGAAAATCTGCAGCATGACATTTTATCTGGTAATCAGGTGAGAACACCTGAGCTATACGCAATGCCTGGAAATCACAATTCTGGTTAATGACCTTAGAGTCCTCTTTCAAATTAAACAATGTTAAGTGTCATGTCATGGGCCACTAACATGTTTGAACAAGCAGATGATGAACTCTGCTCCTGGACTGTTGCCTTATTTTCCTGCAGTCTCAACTGTCTGTGTGTATGACTGCCCTCCTTCTGTCTCCAGGCTCCCAATATTGTGGAAACATAGTTAAAATTGTAAAGATGGAACAGAAGACCTAAAACTTCTAATTCAAGTACCACCTTCAGTTTAAACTTTATGTTTTCTCAGGCATCTGAGAGGGGCTAGAAATATCTGGCAAATAGAAAATAGACAAATGTTGTGGTTAAGTCCTCCCACTAAGCATGTGCCACTTCCATGCCATTGAGCATGGAAGCATGTTGCCTCTTGCTTCCCCTCTCCCTCCAACTGAAATCACAAAAGGTAAAGATCACGGTAGAGATAAGAACAATTTAATAGAAACAACAATGAGATAAGAAAACAAACAGTAACAGCAACAATATTAAAACCAAAATGTATAAGGCAAAGAAAATATTTATGCAGAAAGTCCACGACCATACCGACTGTTTTGCCTTCCACTCTTTCTTGCCCCAGAAGGAACATCCTTCTTCTTGAAAACCAGAGACAGAGCCCCTTTCCCCCACTCCTGAGAACAACATTAGATGGTATTGGATAAAATTTGGGTCTTGGCAGTGCCCACACAGATACAGACTCAACACCTTACACCTACTGAAAAAAAATTAACCCTGTCCTTGGCTGAAACCAGGACAAAAACACATGGGTCTTTACTCACATTGCTGAGTGTCTTCAGGTACAAAGTAGAACTTTTGTCATGCTAAAATATTTGAAAACTTGTGTCCTGACATGAATTGTATATTTTTCAACATTTAGGTTAGTTACTTTCCTTAATTAATATGATGCTTGTGTTTATTTACAGAAAATATGTATGAGCTACCCTTCATTCTAACAAAAACTTCTAGCAAAAAAAAAGCTAAAAGAAGGATTTGTCTGTCTTGAAATCAGGTATGCAATCTAAACCAGTTGTGTAGCTCCTTTTATATTTGCTGAAGAGAGATAAGTACTGCCAGAGAGCTATATATCTCACCTGTCTTAAACACCTATCTTAGGATACAGGAATTGTTCTCCAGAGGTTGTCTGCATGTCTCCTTCTTACAGAGGAAAATTTTGAGGCTTGTTTAAAAAAAATTCCTACCACCTGAATGTCAGAAAGACAAGGTGAGTCTCTTCCTGTGTATTGGCATACCTTAGTGAAGGTCTGTTCACCTCAGTAAAAAGACATGCCCAGAATCCTGATCCAGGTTATTTTTATTCCTTAACACTATCAATGAGCGTGTCCAAAATGCAGTGTGGGATTTTCCAATCTGTTCAGTGCTCAAGCCTGAAAAGGTAAGTACCAAGACAGTGAAACCTGCAAAGCTTCATCCTTCCTCCACACAAGCTGTTCAATTCATCATTTCCTTATTGAAACTTGTTTTTTCCTAGATGCTACTAAACAGATTACAGAGTACCCTATGGAGAAATAACTGCTCCTAATGATATCCTCTGCTTAGGAGTGAATTTCTCTCTGCCTTTTTTACTGTACCACATTTATCTGCAGCTTCAGTCCCTTATCAACTGTTCTTTGTCACTTACTGTGGTACAAATATTTGGGCTAGACAAGAAGACCAATTATTAGACCTATTAATTGTACAAGTTGCATAAACAAGTTGCTAAAGAACTCTTTGCTCTGCTACTTTTCATATTGATACACTTGGTACAGTCCTTTGCCTCCCTTACTCTCTTAACGGAGCAGCATAAAGGTGCTGTGGGTACAAAGAGCAGCTGTGAAGAGGAAGAAGAGGAGGCAGTGTCAGAAGCATTAGCTGTTTTACTTTCATGCATATCTTTGTTGCCTGGCCCTGAATGCATCACGTTGATATGATCACAAATGGCTGTGAAAATAGTTGACAATCATCACTGAAGAGAGGCAGTACAGGAACTGCAGAGCTGAGTAAGTGACCTTGTGTGGACACACTGTGTGTGTGTGATTGTCATTTTAATAAACTTATTAATATCCTCCTTGCTGAATTGAAAATCAGAGTAATGAGGTGCAGTAGTTCTGATTTTGAATACCTACTGTCAGATGACCTTATGTCATAGGTCCTATTGGTTTTACAACTCAGGAAGCTGTGAGATGTAACATTTGAAAAACTCGCACCACTTCCATGAACAAAGTCAAGACTGTCAGAGATGGAGGGATGCGCTTCCCCTGTAAGGGAGAAGTAGCAGTTTATTGATACAGAACTATGATTTTACTAAGTTTATAAGTGTGACTGATTTAACCAGATTCAGCTGCAAGTTCGGTCTTCATTTCTTGTTGTATAGAGGATAGGGTCAGACAAAACTGTCAAGGAAATACTCCTGCTGAGACATGAGGCTCAGAAAGGACCACCTTCTGTTCTAAATTCCTTTCTCAGGGAAGCTTATGTGCAACTGGATCCATACATACTTGGTCAATGTTTTATACCTAAAAGACCATAGATGCACAAATAATCCTTTATACCACTTAGGTGAGATTTCAAAACTTCAGTGTGTTTATTCCAATTTACTTACTGAGCCTTGGATGCAATAATGACTCTCTCAGCCTTGAAGGGTAACCTTGAGACATGTCCTTTCACAAGGGGAGATCCTTCCATGCAGTCCACTGCAGGATTACACCATGGGCACTGGACTGTCCACTACTTATGGAGTAAAATGATTGACTTGCAAACCAGTTGTATTTTGGGTTGGCATCTGCTTTACAAGCCCTCAGCTGTTGAACAAAATTTATTTTATTTTACCTACTGTGTTGGTTTGTGTCTCCCCAGAGTACTATTTGACCCAGATGTATCCATCAAATCCACTCCTGGTGGCCATTGCTCAAGCAGAAAAGAAAGAGGGGAGAGCACACAACCACTACAAATAAATACTAATGTTAAATAAATTATACAGACATAAACTGGTATGAACTCATGAATGTTAGTCAGGAAATTTTGACTCTGCTTGGATTATTGAATAGTTTTTTTATCATTATTGTCTTCTTTTATGATTGATTTTCCTCTTAATACTTCATCATCTTTCTGACTACAGCAGTTAATTTACACATTTAAAACAAATGTTTAGTACATGACTGCCTGGTATCCTTACACATACCTCTTCTGAGTTGGATCCCAAATTTTTGTAATGAGTATGTCATGGAGACTTATATTTTATATCTGTAATATTTCCTTATTCCACAGGCAGAGAAATGAAAATGTAGCAATAACAAATATCAATGTATGATTTAAAACTACTGAATCCTTTTCACTTTACCAGAAGAAAAGACAGTTTACATCTGAAAATGCAATCACTTTAATACAATCCAACTGTATTGCACAGCCAAGAGGATGCCTCCCTTATTATTGGTTCTGTAATAAAATTATGGGCATGCTTTCATAAGAAAATAGAAGGATATCATACTAACTGTAAGTGTCTGTCTGTTCCCTTCTGTTTCAACCCAAATATGCTTCAACTTGAGTATGATAAAATACACACATCCTCCTAAAAACAAACTGAATCAGCAATTTCAAGAACTAAAAATAGTCAGTTTTTGGAAAAAAAATGAGGTAGTTACATGACAAGCAGAGCTAAAGAAGCTTAATTTCCCATGGCTCTGTTTCTCTTTGGGGCACACCATAATGTGCGTTCCCATCTCTTCCATTGCTCTCTTTTTACTTTTTTGTTTCTGGTTGTTGGTTATTTTTTTTTTTTTTTTACTCAAGCATCAGATTCTGTAGCTCAAGATGAATTACAGTTATGAGTAAACAGTGTGCAAGAACCCCTGACTTCTGCTTCCTGTAATGCTTTCTGAACAAGCTTCTCCTTACTGTTGGTAGTTCAAACTATTTACAAATCTTGTCTATAGCCTGTACACTATATTATACAGGGTTATTATAGAAACTTTACACCTTTGATAGCTCTGTCACCTTGTCAAAATTGAATTTGCACAGAGGGCTTAGAAAGACTAATATACTTCTTTTGGTATTTTTGGGGGTATTTTTAATAGTGTGAGATACAGATATGCACTCCTAAAGCTTCCACATCCAGAATTTTCAACATTTCTGTAACTAAATTATATGCATTCATTTTATTGGTATTTAACTAATTCAAAACTTCTCAGTAATTCTAGTATTTTGGTTTCAATTAAAGCTTTAATATGCACCTAAACAAAGATTTTTCCCAGACCCTTATAAACATGGTTTCTCACATAGTGTTTTGTAATTAGAATTTCTTGTGTATTATCCAAACATTTCACCATATTTTAGACTGCAAGTAGATATTCCCTTTACAATTACCATACAATACTAGATTTTACAAAGGAAAAATGTTAAAGGTTCTCTAGCAATGAAATAAAAAGGGGTAAAATGTAAAGAAATGCATCAATGACACCATAAGAATTATTTTTTTTTTTTTTTTGGATTAAACATATTCTTGGCTTGACCTTAAAATTACATGAGTACTGCATGTAAGGACAAAAGAAGATGAAGTTTAATAATGGATACTGACAATTAATAAGCATTTCTGCAAAAGTTTAAACCTCCTCTGTTATTAAGAATAGTGGAGAATAAAGATGATATGTGGTAATTGGCTGCAAGATTATTATATTTCTCTAATATAATGTCATAATGAAAAAGAAATTACAATCAGAAGAAGTGCTTTTAGCAAAGAATAAGAAATTTGGGTAGTGTTCTCCAGAGCACTGATATAACCTTATCTGAAATTCTGGACATTTTGCTGTTCATCCATATGCAATATGACCAAACTAAACAGGTTTAGAAAATAGGCACTAAATAAAGTGATAGAGAAACAGACTTTTAATCATAACCAAGAAATGTTGTTGAGAAATTTGAAGATTGATATAATTCCTTAAAGAAATGGAAATGAAGTGAAGTATCATAAAGCCACAAGAAGAAGATAAGTAAAGCAACCTTGCCAAAAGAAACAAATGTGTATAAACTAGATCTGAATAAATTCAGTCTGAAATAAAAGTTTCATAAAAAGAAAAAAGCAGGGGGGGTGAGAAGGAATTATCCTAGCAAGCATTAATGAGACTATTGATACTTAAATTAACAAGTCACCTTCTAGGCAACTGGAGTGTATGCTCTAATATTCCTCTGCAGTTGTGTTCTCCAGCTATATTTTGTGAATATGATATCTCTGTTTACATTTTTTCTCAATGTGGACTGTCAAAAAGCACCAGATTCTTGTCACATACTGTGTAAGAATTAGTTGAAAACACCATTCAATTTTTTTAATATTTTTTGAGTTGTAAAAGGATTGAGCACCAGAGGTACTAGAATGCTGAATGCAAGAATACCATGCCATACATAATTAACACCAGACTAAAACAAATCTGACAACTCAGCATAGAACCAATACTGAAAATTATGTCTAGAAAAGTGCTTATGATTTTATTTTCTTAATTTATTTTTTTCTTATTGTAGTAAGTTCAGGAAAGAATGCCTACTGCACAAGATAATGTTTTCCTATGAATTTAATGAAAATTATTATAATTCCTTAAGCATGGGGAAATAAACAAACAAAAAAAAAGTAAAAGACCTCTTGTGCCCCTCCCCTGCAAAAATTAATGTTTTGTGGAAAAATATTTTGCAACAGCATTATACTGAAACAATTATTACAGAAATGTAAGTGGGAAACAGATAAAAGAGAAACACCAGATTCTCTGCTGGTGTGCCTGTTCTTGCTTCTCTCTTGGTCAGCAAAAATATGGCCTCCAGAAAAAGCTCAAATTTTTAAGCATCAGCAGCAACTTCACTTCTGTGAAAGACTGGAAAAAAGAGAGCATTCATGAGAACGCTGATAATAAAAACTTTGCTAAAGGGCAAGTTGGGCTCCAGTTCTTCATAAAGGTTCACCTGTGTCTGTCATATTTACATCCTTAGATTCTACTAAAATCAAAGGTGTATCAATCTCATTTTAAAGCCACTGCCTTACTTGTTCATTCTGCTGTGGAGGAGGCATTGCTTAAGAGTGAGACTAACATTAGTTCAGTCAGTGGCTGCCTTATATTTCCCATCCCTTTTTAGAAGAAGGAAAATATAAGCTGTCTTTACCACTCAGCAATGTTTGTTCAACTGATTTTGAAATAAAAATTAATGATTTATGATAAATAATGCATAGCTTTCTGCCAGATATCCATGCAGTCCAGTAATCTATTGGAAGACTCAAATGTTTAGCAGTTAGGGAAGTAAGACCACTGTGGAGACAATTTAAGGAACTTCTACTCAGTAGTGGGACTATTCTATGATGTCTCAGAATGCAAAGATGCAAGGATGCAGAAACACTGCTTCACAGTTAGAATCTATAGTGGAATTGTAGCAATTACTGTTGATTTTAATATTTTGATCATATTAGCTTCTCAATACCTGTCATGTCCACAAGTCTTTAAAATGTAATAAAATAACCACCTTTTAGAGCAACCATGAAATAACTGTTTTGTAGCAGTTGTTTAATGCTGTTTCCACATTTCTAAAAATTCTACAGGGTGTTGGTTAGTAGAATACAGGACAAGACAGGAAGGTTGTGAAAGAGATTTAAAGCTTGTCTGGCAAGTATACACAGGTCTGCTTACACATTGTCACATAATTTGCAACTGATGTACTTAGAGACTGATTTTGTTGTCATTTATAGTTATTGGTATTATATCAGGATAACTTAGCAGAACTCATTGGCATTTTATCTCTTACATATAAGAATAAATTCAATTAGAGTCCAGCCTTAAATTTTGAGAATGACAAAAACAAAGGCAATTAGGTTTCGTAGATACATACTTCAGCTTTTTTCTTCTTGCTTGCTAGGGAGCCTATCTGCTGTCTCATTCAATATGGAAGTCAACTCCTGACTAATTTTCTACAGCAAATTCATCTAAGAAAAGTAAATCCAGAGAATAGAATATTTTCTCACATAGAAAGCTGAGACCAACAGCTTACTATCTTTCAAGATTCTGAAGTTAATAAAAATTACAAAGCAAAGAACCTTGCTCAGAGGTTTTACTGACAAGTCCTAACATGACATTTAGAGAGGTTTCACAGTGTGTGTAAAAGACATTATACCAAATTAAAACACTCAGGGCATAATATCCAGGTTCACAGATGTGTATCTTTACAGAAAGATGACAAGTATGATGCTTTTACTTTTCCTCTGTTCTTGAGGAAGGTTGAAGGTTGAACAGGTCTGTTCCTAAGACACTCTAGAGCTTGTGTCTCACACCTGCACTAAATGGATCCAAGGGATGGCATTAATTATGTATAAGCCATGGATTTAGAGATGTTATTCCAGTTATTCATCCCATCCTTTCAGATATGTCAAGGTACCTGCAGTGAGTTGCACTCTGTGGGTTGCTTTTCTCAACAGGAGATAACTTTAGTCTAGGCCTTACATTTTGGAGATGATAGTTAGGTGAGACAAAACCAGCCTTTAATAGCTGTTTAATGTTCCTTAATGCCAGCATAAGATGTTAATATAGTACTTCCCTCCCTCAGCCCAGAAAGCTTCTCCTCACCTGGACCATAGAGACCTTCTGCATCTGTAGAATAAGGAGGGTGTGGCATAAAGGAGATTCAATATTGCTTTAAGGCACTCTACTGAATCCTGAAGACCCACTCTGCCTGTGAGTGATTGTCATGGCATATTACTGGATGGTGTGTTAAGAGCAGACAAGAGTTCATCGTATCAAAATCCCAGGGGACCTCTTGTTGAAATTTCAGTCACTGCTGTGCTGAGCCCAAGACAATATGCTCTAACTTAACCCAATGGTATTGCGAGTTGCTTTCCTGGTAGATTTTCAGTCCTGCATTTTTCCTGAGCTCTGGCAGAGCAAACTCAATTTAGTGGTCTGACATCTCTGTTCCATATACTATTCAGTATTAACTTCTATTTTGTTTTGTTTTCCTTTTAAAACACCAACTTTCTCCTCAAAGAATGGCATTCATCTGCATGTTGTATAATCACATGGGTACATTTATATCCTGTCTGTACATTTCCTACAAATTACCTGTTTAATCACTGTAAAACAGTGTCATTTGAACCCTTTCTGAGCATCATTTTAATAAACATGCTCCCTGTGAAGATGATGGTGGGTGAAATGCATAGTTATGCAATGGATCTGTATTTCTTCTTTAAGCCTACTAATTAATGTAATTGAAGCGGATTCCAATTACTTTCTGGATAGGGTTTAGTTTAATTTATGTCTGTGCAGTTCATTTTCCCATGCAAATCCAAATTTTTGGCTATGAAATCAAATAACTTATAGCTCCCAGACAGCGATTTTAGACCTTTTCCTTTCAAAAATTAATTAAACTGAAGCATGCAGTTTTACGTGCCAGTATTAGAAGGGAGGTCATCAACAAACAAAGAGTACCATACATAACATGGTTCTGATCCTGTCTCTCTTAACTACCTTTAGCATCAGATAAAGTTCTGTGACACTCTTCACTGCCCTGGGTATTAACATCAGAATTAGAAACAGTGGCAGAGACTTGAGGAAAAACCTAGGTGAAACACCCTGCAGCAGCAGCAATCACTTCTAAATATACTAAAAAAACAGGTTTTTTAAAGGGAAAAATGCTATCTACTAAGGTCAGAGAATGCTACTTCATCAAGTATAACAACGCCAAGATTTCAACCTGCATATGCTTTTCCAGGACTTACCAACTATCATTAAGGATAAGGAAGCTTGGGAAGTAGGAAAGATTTTATTATTCATTATATTTATTATTTCAAACCACAGAGCTACATAAATCCTGCTGTGTGCTGAAAAATAAGTGCCATCGGTAATGGATACACCATTTTCAAAGGCAATTTTATAATTTTCCATATCTTCCTACTCTTAAAAGACTTTTCCTAAGTAGCTGTACGGGAGAGGAATGAAATATAGTTTTGGAGGCATATTTTATTACTCTATATCTACAAACATGCATTATAAAAGACACAAAAGACATTCACTGGAGCATATGCTTATTGCCTAACACAATCCACAAGTCATTAAGTACAGTAAATAATTTACACATCAGGAAATTGATTGCTACTCATAAATGATTTCAACTTCTCTTTATTAGATTTTCAAACATTTTCCACTTTCAATAGTCAAATATGCTCAGTTTGAAAAGCCTTGAAGGCATCTAGAAAAGAAACTCGAAATACATGAAAGTGTTAGTACCCTTCTTTGTGCACTGAATTTATCCAATACAGTACCTAGGGTGATGGCAGAGACACAGGCTCTTCAGATAACAGCTTTCAGCTTCATCTCAGTAGGAATTTTGTTAGTAAGAAATGTGAGAGGAATATGGGTTAAAATGAGCACAAATCTCTCCCCTCACCTCCTGCTTCCTTTTCTACCCTAAAGTCATAGTGGTCTAGATCAGTCAACTTATGTGAAACCAGAATTCAGTCTGAGAATAGCAAACAGGTAAAAATAAAAGATATTATGCCCCATCATGAGATGGATTAAATTAGTAATCTTTCAGATGGCATAATAAATATATTGGGAATAGAAGAATGGATGGATAGCATGTATGCCTTCACTCCTATTTCTCAATTTACTGCCTTTCAAAGCTACTTAAGTTTTGTATGTCATTGGCCCCTTTGACACAAACGCTTAGTTAAATTCAGGATGGTGACATTTTTTCTATTAGGAAAAGAAATTAATAATAAAGTCAAGTGGGGTTTTTTGGCCATAGTTAAAAAAATTAATCAAAAACCTTTTTCTCAAAAATCTTTGCACATTGGGGTTGCCATGGATTGCGTGGATTTCGGATCCTTCTCAGTCACTTTTTCAGATTGTCCCATTCTCTTTCTCCGCTGAATTGGCCACCAAAAAATTTTCCCTTGATCAAAATTGTCTGCCTACATGTATCTATACTTTCCAATGTTCTAGGTACAACTTTTCAGTGGAATCACCTAGTTAACTTAAGGAGTTTAAATTGTTTGTTTGAATTATACTAAAAGTAAAGCATGAGTTATTATGAATTTCCAATATTTTGAGGATTATGACACACTCAAAAAAGTATCAAAATTGCATCTTGTTTTCTATTTATTTAAATTAAAGTAATAATAAATATTAATTATCTATTGAAAATCATTCTAAAGATTTGATATTTTAGAATAAGCATGACAGTGGTCTCATTTTGGAAGTCTCACCTTCAGGAATCAAGCAAGGTATTGATTGTTCCAACCAATTACATCACCATCTGAAAATGTAATTAAAAAGAGCTTTTGCATGACTTACTGTGTGACTAACCATGAACAAAGAGCATGCAGGGGAACATATTTTGCAGTCCTTAATGAAATGAAATCCTGTTGTTTTCAGTGGTAGTTCTGCTCAATTAAGAACCACAGATTTCGGCCCATGCATTATAATGCACGAGGACATTGTGCATAGTGGCATCAGAGATGATTCTAGGAAGAATATATGTATGAAGGAAATACAGGAAAAAAGGACTGCTTCATTCTACATGGAGTGTTACGTATTCTTCATCAGGTTTACAGATCTCTTTTCTCTTTGCCTTGCTGTGAGGATTTATACAATATTGAAAAATAAAACTTTCCTACCTTCTTTCCTTTTAGCTTACTTCAACAATTTGTAAACTTTCCTTCAGTTATTGCTCTGAATCGAGTTTTTAATGTTGCATAACAAGAAATATCTCCCCAAAGCAATAAACTGAATGCCTGTGTTTAGCTCTCTAGCCTCCATTCATTACTTTTACTAGAGGATGAAGAGAATTGTTTGACTAGACAACTACTGCCATACCTTGTTAAATGAAGATAATGTGCATGGGCTGGTAGATATGACAGCAGGATCTATGGGAGCCTATTCTGGAGCAGCAGACTGTGAAGTTTTCCTAGAATATGGATCTTCCTTTTCCTCTACGCAACAGAACTGAACTCTGGGTATTCAACTTGTTATCACAGTCCAGACATCAGTCTTTCTGCAGGCTTGATGTATTTGAAGCTATAAGAGTTGATCCAATTGTTTGTTTTATTTAATGGAAATACTTGAGTACATTTTAAGGGATCTTCTTTCAGGTGCCTCTATCAGCAGGAGCTATATGTTCCAAGAAGCTGAAGCAGGGAGCAGGGAATTCATCACACATATCTCTACCAGCCAGCAGCATGTTCTGACTCTTCTCTGAATGAGGCAAACAGCAGAGTTTGAAAGTCACTATCCTTCAAAAGTGTCTGTGACTTTTCCCATTGCTTTGCACAGTTTGAATGTTTATTGTGTAATTGCAACAGTATTGCTTTGATACAACACTTCAGGCAGGTACTGACTGAAGAAATGATGCAATATTACTGAGACAGGAAAAAACAAAACACTGTGTTAATGAATAAATAAACATGAGTGGTAAGAACTAGGAACTCATTATGTGGAGACGATGTTTTATTCTTGGCATCCAAGCCTATACTACTTGTGAGTAATGTCAGAAGTTGCGTTGTATAAGAAGTAGTGAGGCCAGCAGGACTAAGCAAGAGATTTTCCCTCTGCACTCGGCACTGGTGAGGCCACAGTTCAAATCCTGTGTCCAGTTCTGAGTCCCTCATGACAGGAAAGGCATTGAGGTGCTTGGGCACATCCAGAGAAGGGCAATGGAACTGGTGAAAGGTCTGCTCTACAAATCTGATGAGGAGTTACTGAGCGAGCTGGGATTGTTCAGCCTGGAGAAAAGGAGGCTTAGGGGAGACCATGTGGCTCTCCATACTTGCCTGAAAGGACACTGTGGTGAAGTGAGGGTCAATCTCTTCCCCCATGCAATAACACAAGTGAAAATGGCATTGAGTTGTGCCAGGAGAGGCTTAGATTGAATATTAGGAAACATTTCTTACCTAAGAAGGGTTATGAAGCACTGGAAAAGGAAGTGCTTGAGACACCATGCCCTGAGATATTTAAAATATGTGAGGAGGATATAGTGCTTAGAGATATGGCTTAGTAGTGGATTTGGCAGTGCTGGGTTAATAGCTGGACTCAATGATCTTAATGATTTTCCTACCTAAATGAGTCTATGATTCTACAAAAAAGGGAGAATATTTTAATGTTATTTGAAAAAAACTCTCATTCAGACTCACTTATCCATTATTACAGTACAGAATCCTTTGTGGTGACAGAGAAATGCTTTGAAGGAAGAAGCTATAAAAAACAATTTCAATTCAAAGTCCTGAACAAAGTAAAAAAATGAGCCAAGTAAAAATAAAAGCAACTTTCCCCAAATGTAAATCATAATGTAAATCTTACTTGTACCAGTAAACAAAAAAAAAAGACAACCCAAAACCAAAACTCAAAAATACTCCTTGTAACAGATCATTTCATGGTATAAGAAAGTGAGCCTGCAGGGTAATCATATAAAAATAATCTCTTGTGTCTGGAATGATTTTGTCACTCCCTGAGCTACTTACTCCCCACATCTCACCTGGGAAACACAGTAGTATTACAGACAGCTGCCACAGTGGAATAGGCCCATATCACCAAATTTTCTATTAAAAAATCATGGAAATCTTGAAAGGTTTATCTTTATTAGTTTTGATATATACTTAGGTTGTTTTCTTGTCAAGTGTCTTCCCCCTTCAGGTTTACAGACTCATGTGTAATGTATTAATTGTATTTCAGAAGAAAAAAATATTTTTGGGGGATTTATGTACTATCTGATATGAACTTGTCTATAATCATGTAAATACAATTTAAAAAGTATTTGTTCCAGAAGCTGTAGAAGAATGAGATCTTGTCATCCCATTTAATTTTCTATTCAAACTATATTTGATTAATAAATTGTGATAAGAGCTTGGCCTTACATTTTATAAATTAACCAAATACATAAACCAATTTGATCTCAGGACTCTCAAGACCAGTAGAACATGGGGATTGCACACAACAAATCACAGAAATAACACTACATACTGGAAGAACTCTTTCTAAGATAATATTTATGGAGAGAAGTGCCTGATTGTATTGAGAAAATCTGATTAGTTAGCAAGAGAAGATGAGTTTTTATCTCTTGGGCCTCACAGAGAGATTGCAATGAAGGAAAATGTAACATAAGGAACAAAAGCATTCTAGCCCCATTTCAAAAGTATTAAGTCTAGAGACAATCTGTGAAGCTACCTGATTCCATCTTCCTCCTAGGCATTGACCTGTGTGGCATCAATCTAAGTATTTAGATCATGACTAACTTGATGAGTTGTTGTGAGAGACTGAAATGTTAATGATTAATGACAAAAAATGGGCCATTTGCTGACAATGTGTAAAGTAACAGCCCAGGTGGAGAGGGTGAGCACCAGAGGATGGTCATGACAAACCAACCTTTGTTTAGCAACAATCTGGGGTTTGAGCCAGGTGAGGGAAGAGACTGATAAGAAGAAGGTCCTCTGAGGGGGAATAATGTTTTTTATCATGCCTTTACACAACTGGCTCAGGGGTGAAAATTCTCCTCTGGGGAAGTACTGGGGCATTTACACCTAGGCCAGTGGGTTTTCATCCCTGCTGATGTGACACAACCAGCTCAACTACGCTGAGGCTGCTGCCATGTCATAAAAGGTGCTAAAAATCATCAATTATCCCTGAAATGCTCCCTGACTCATTTCTGGGGCCTTCCACCAGAGAACTGCACATGCTTCAGTGTTGCAACAGATCCACAGTGTTGTGTAAAACTCTGCTCCCAGGGGAGGTACCCTGGGCATTCCCATGTAAACCTAGGAGTATATTAGCCCACTGAACTTCGTGTTTCACAGGCTTCCTTCCCCCATCTGCAATGGATCGAGACTGTGACCATCATTTCAACATTGACGTGAACATCGAAATCGAAGCAATCAAATCTTGTCGCTGCACCCACAGGTGGCTTTTTCTACTCTTATAATTTCTTTCCCTTTCTTGCTTTTCCTTATATATTTACTCTAGTGATATTTTTATGATCTTATGCTTTTGTTTTGCTATAGATAATTATAACCAAAGTAGCTATATACCTCCTTTCCATTGTAACAAAATTGTTCTAAAATAAACCCTACATATATATATATTTACAAACATCTATTATTCTGTGTCATTTCACTCTAATACACTCTAAGGGATCTATTAACAAGAATCTGAGCTACCTTCGCCTTCAGGGGCAGATCATAGCTGTTGTGTAACTATTTGAGATGTTATATATCCTATAAGACTTTTTAATACCATCTTTGAAGGATTAGAAAGGCACTTGGACAGCTTGAAATTTTCTATTTTATGCTATTTCATCTCCTTCAAGATTCACTAGTGAATTACTAAGTAGGTAATAACCATATCAATAATAAAATGAATATACAACGACAAAGTTCTCTTTTCATATTACTTATGTTTATTATTGCTGCAAAAGGCAATTATCAGCATATATTTTACTAAGGATAGGGAAGAACTATTAGTAGATGTTCTTTGTGACTATAAATCTGCTCTAAGTTCAATACCCATTTCTTTTTCTAAATGCTGTATATAAAAAAAGAAAAAAATAGAGTTATAATGTAATAGGTATTATAGTTTGGCTTTACAATAGCTAGTCACTGGATCATCAGCTGACTGTCATTGTCAAAATAATTATAAAATCATAATAGATATTCTGCAGAGTTCTGTGTATATGATAAACTATTGTTTTTCCAAGAAAATGTGAACAATGTAAATAGCTTACTTTTGAAATTAAATACTTATTACTAAATTGACAAATTTGAGTTTTAATACCAACTTAACCACAAAATTGGGATTTCAAAGCTACTTGAACAATCTTTTGGGAATAAGTAATTACTGTTCTTCTTGCCATTGGAAAATATTACTTTTTAAATTGAAAAATAACTTGTCAGATCTAGGCATCTAAAAGTCTAGATATTTAGGTACCAAGGAGGAACTGACTTCCATAATCACCAAAACTGTACAAGTATTTTATAAATCACTTCTTTACCATTGTTTCTCTTCTGGTTGTTTCAAACTCTTGCATACTTCTTTTATTACAAGGTCAAATTTACAAAAATGTCCTAATTTTTTCACGTCTATACCGGTGATTATTTGAAGTATTTTCATATGCACCATCCCCTTCCATTGATGTCACTGTTCAGTATACCACTTGACTGAAATTCTGTCCAAACTTCTTGATGCCTTAACTCTGATCACTCTCTTATTTCCTTTGCTTTAGTTTTACTTCTTTTTCAGTTTCTCACATCTGTCTACTTGACTGCCACCTAGCATTTTATCTATGTATTTTTTATTCCAATGTAGTTTCTGATTTCTTGACCTTTAACCTATGTTCTGAGCATAGTTATTACCTAGATTTTTTTTTTTTTTTACTACATCTAGTTTCTCCTGAGTTTTGGTTCTTTCTTTCCAACTGTATTTGCCCTTCAACAGAAAAATAGTAAGAAATAAGAAAACTATTGGGAGAAAACTATAATGGCACAAAGGAATGAGGAAATCAAACCCATACATTTTGAAAATTCTCTAATTTAACAATATCTTAGGAAAAACAAATAAAAATCTCACAGTAATTTTTTTTTCCATTACAGCAAAAAAACACAAGAGCACTTACTTATTAAATAATTACTAGAAACAGCCAGCTGTGTTTTAGAAAAAGGAAGATTTTTCACCACAGCAACAGAGACATATAACACAGGAAGTCCTTTGCAGATTAAAACATATATATAAATATAATTTATTAAAACATATATATAAAATGTAAATATAAATATTCCAGTTGAGTTGATTATTAAAACTGAATTTGAATTTGGAATACATTTCAAAAGTTTCCTTTTTTTTAATGAACCAAAAATTTCTGAGGGAAAAACATTTTGAGTTTTTTCTTTTTCTAGAGCGATAAGAGCCATTGACAGTGGTTATAAAGTGCTAGGTGATGCAGACAGTACATTCATGACAGACACAAAAGCTTTGAGGTTTCAACATATGTAGGGATATGCAATTTACCTCATATGCAATATGTGATGCAATTTGGCTCACCTAACTTCAGCACCAATTTATATTGCCCTCCTTCATGTCCATATTGTGACACACACATGATGCCAGCCATATTGGTTTACATCTAAGCTTTGTGTTAAGGTTCCTTTGCAAATGAACAGATTTTTATTACTTACTTTAGTTGTTGATTCAGGCATAAGATTTGTTTCAGAAACAGGAACATCTAAAACAAAATAACTAGATATGCATAGGTACAACAGAGGCTGAATAAAAGACCTTCTAAAATGAAAGCCAGAGTTGATCTGGAATCCCCTAGTGAAGCACAAACCAACCTCCTGCACTGTGGTTAGGGCAAATCAAAACACACTTCATCTCTCTGAAAAAGTACATGTTTGCTACAGCATAAAATAAGTTGATCCTTCCACTGTATTTACTGAAGTCTTGATTAAGTTATTCACTTATAAATATCTAATGTTCTTTTCCATGACCTAGCATATCCCACTACCTTAAAAATTCCTTCACAGGGAATTATGAATCCCTTTTAATCTCTATTCCATAAACGTCAGCACATATGCCTTAGATGCTCTACAGAAGTTCAAAAGGCATCCAAGTAGCCCTCGAAGTCCAAATTTCTACTGCCTATGATGTGCAATGAAAAGAAGATGTGCAATGAAGCATTGCAGAGCACTCCTATGGAACAAAGTGACTATATATACTGATAATGAAAGAATGAAGTTAAACTTTCCTGAAGAGACAGACTAGGCTAGATGTAGATTTATGGTCAAAATTGATTAATTTATTCCCTTCCCTTCCCTTCCCTTCCCTTCCCTTCCCTTCCCTT
>VYXF01003283.1:293362-330983 GCA_013397295.1 Polioptila caerulea
TTTTTTTTCCCTTCCCTTCCCTTCCCCCTTTTTTTTTTTTTTTTTTTTTTTTTAATTCCTATCGTCATTGACCAGCAAATATTATTATCTCTATATTCCAGGGCTTCATTTGGATATGCTTTTTGGTAATAACTGAAAGTATTAGAGGGTAAAGCCATTTTCACTTCCAGGGAAAAGGAGACAATACTATCTAAAAGTTGTAGCTGAACATTTTATTTGCATTTGAGAAGGCAAACTTTTTAAAGTTGCAGATTAGAACATGTCAAAAGTATTGAACATCCTATTTTTACACATATATGTTTTGTGCCAAAATAAAATGTTGCTTAGCTTGACGTGATTTTGGAAAGCAGTTTGATTTTTGTTTGAAATGCTTTCAATGAGAAAAGAGAAGATATGAGTTTTTTCTGATGCGATCTAAAAACAATATTTAGAATTTGAAATTACTAGATGGTAATATATCTCACTGCGGTTTGCCCGGCTAGCTTTTGCGGTCGGTCTTTTCTTTCACCCAGTCACGCAGTGCGACATGGATGGGCCGCTTCAGGAGAGGCTGCGAGAGCTCAGTCCCGAATGGAGCTAAGGCCAGCAGCGTCAGGGTCACGCCGTGCCTTTCCACAGGGTTCATGCAAGCGTTGAGCACGTGTGGCGAGGTTAGAGGGAAGGAGGAAGCATCCGAGAAAGTTCCATAAAGCCACGAGCATAACATAAGTTTAATGAAGGCTGTGCGTGATGCTTCTCTCAACCCCANATAGAATCTGAAGAAAAAAACCAAAGAAAAAGACCAAAGAAATTCTGCATGGTAGCCTCATCATAAAGTACATAGATTCTATACAAGAGGACGATAACTACCTTTTCCCTATTGTCATAGTTGCAGTCATTCTGACTCTTGGCAGATCTTAGGAGACAAGAGATAACCTTCTTAAAAAAAGAGACAGAGAGACATTTCTTGAAGTGGAATATTTGTGCAACAGATGCAGAAAAGTTTAGTTTTCGCTTATTAAAACTATTCCCCATGTTATTATTCTCACACTGAAAACACATGTCCTCACTGAAACCACAAGTAATGCTGGTTCAGGTTCAATTTGCAGCTGAGGAGAGTTGATTTATCAGAGCTATGCCTCCCTGCTGATTAGGACAGCTAATTGTTACGTGGGTGAAGCAGTCTTTGTCAGATTGGTAGAGGTATCCATCTCGAATGACACTCTCTCAGGGGTGTCCTGCAGTTGTCCTTTACAGAAAAAGTTGGAGCTTACCACTGTAAATCAATATCAGCTAATTTTAAACCCAAATAAATAAAAGTTTTGTAGGGAAGATTTCATTGAGAATTAGAGTCCTGAATACACATCTCAGTCAAGGCGTAACTTCCTAATTACAAAATTATCATTAAAAATTAAATTCTGCCCCAAATGTCACCAATCTCAAAGGTATCCAAATTCATAGAGAAAATCGAATCTTAGAGATCTCCACATGACCAGAAAGCAAGATGGAGAACATACCTATCCAGCTCTCTAAAATACAGAAATTAATGATGCTTGAGTGTTCATTCTTACTGGGATTGATTCAAAAAGCATATTACAGACATTCTGGTTCCCCCCTGACTGAGTTTTCTGCCAAATCTATTCAGCTTCAAAAATACAGTAGTTGCTGACTTTCTGGTAAAAACCATGGATGCAATGACTAGTGCATCAAATCAGTGCAGGTCTGCACATGTACTCTTGGCCAATAGCCTGGATAACAACACTTGTTAAGAATATGAGTGCACACAATATTTGCATGTATTGAATAGACAAAACTAAATGGTGTTTGTCCAAAAAAGTAGTGTTAAAGAGGAAGAAGATTCCTCACCCCCAACTGTCTTCTTTAGAAGGGAAGACAGTGATCATCTCTGTTAAACACTGCCCATGAATTTTGAAACACTTCCACAAAAAAGAAAGTTTAAAGAAAAAGAAATATGTTAAAATTTTAAATTAAAAAAAAAAATGGTAACAAAAGCCACCATGAAAATTCATTGCAGACGGGAAAGACTGAGAAGAAGCCCCAACAATTGCACTGGGCTTGTGCCTGACATGGTGGCTCTGCAGCACCCCAACCTCACTCCTACATCCAAGAAGTACATATAAACTGTGTTTAGATATTTTCAATGCAAGCATAATTGCCAGGCTATCTCTATAGTCAACAAGTACAAAAAGTAATGGGATGCAATTTGTTTGCCATAATTTATATATATATTTAGGGATGAAATTAACTGTTTTGTAAAATAATTAATTTTTCTGAGTCTATAAGGGATTATAATGGATTAAATTATGTCTGGACAGGTGAATACTGTTTTTACTGATAACATTTTTTTTCCACCATTCATACCATGAATAGAGGAAGATGCCTGGTGGGAAAAAATGTATTAGAGAGCTAAACATGGGGAAGTACTTATGAACACCTTTCTGTTTAATGTTTATTTTGCTGATTTCTGGGAATAGGTTCTTTGGATTGCCATCCTTCAAGAACCTGACATTTCATTCACTGCATTAGGAATGTGTTTTGATCTATTGTATGGGTAATAAAAAGGTAGACAATGGAATCCTTATATCTTTTTTAGGTCCAGTCTGTGACTGCCTTTTTAACTTGAAGGTTGGGATACACATTTGGAATTTAAAGAAATAATTTCATTTTGATCTTCTGACTAATCTAATCTAAACCAGAAGATTTATTGTAGGTCTTCTGCTTCATATTTTTATTGTAAAATTTTTGATTACTTAGTTATCAAACTTAAAAGATTCCTTAAAAAAATGAAAAAAAAAAGGATAATTCAGTAGGATGTTTACACTGATATGTGGAAACCCAGCTTCAAGCTGCTGCCCTGAATCATGCACAGAGCAACCTAAAAAAGCCTCCAGGTATTATAGGCCGTGTTAGCTCATCTGCTTAGCAGCAGAGGTCATGATGAGCACATCACCCCAGTGGTCCATTATCTCCTCATGAAATTCAGAGACTAAATCAAGGATTCTCCTCTAGTATTAAGACTCTCTACAGGATTGGCACTAACTGGCAGAAAAATTGTCTTTCCCTGCATGATCCTGACCTCCCAAGGCATAACATTCCAGTGAGGCTCTGAAACTCTTGACCAATGGAATAAAGATCATGTGAAATATCTGACAGTATCTGGACATCTAACTGTGAAGAAGAGTTACTATCATACATACAGGTATTTGTATAAGTAATGCAGAGTAATTGCTTCTCTGTAGCTTTCCTTTAAGCTTCATATATATGCATTTAAGTTTCACATAGCCGCAAAAAGGCAAGTAGCATCCAGCCTCCTTCCCCAACCCAAGAAAAGAAAATTAAACAAAACAAAACAAAACAAAACAACAAAAAAACCCAAACAAACAAAAAAAACCAAACAAGTAAACAACTAAACCTGGCAAATCAATACAAGCAACCTATAGGCGAGATAAAGAAGTAGAGGAAAAAAAGAGATTATTCTTCACATTTTTCTCTTCATACACATGGGATGAAGATCAGGGAAGTATTTGAGATTAAAAAGCTCAAGTGCTGGATTTTGAGATAACTATTCATTAATTAAAACTTTTTATTTTTATTTTGAAAATTAAGCAAAAATGGTGAAGTATGGAGATTGTGGGTGCCAAACAAGACTGTTGATTGAGTCATGTAGATTCAGACTTGGTAGAGGAGGGGAAAGAAGTGGATATTGTCTACCTTGATGTCTGTAAAACTTTGGACAGTGTGTCACAAAAGTTCTTTTGATGCATAGGCTGCTGCTGTACAGGCTGGAGGAGAAGATAGTAGGGTAGGTTGAAAACAGGCTGAATGACTCGGTCCAGTGGGCAGTGGTGCTAAGAGACCTGTCACTAATGGTGCACCCCAGGGTCAGTAGTGGGTCTGGTGCTGCTTAACATCTTCATTAATGATCTGAATGATGGGGCAGAGTGCACCTTGGCAAGTTTCCTGAGCAAACAATGCCCAGAGGAGTGTTTGATATGCCAGAAGGCTGTGCTGCCATCCAGTGGAACCTCAACAGGCCAGAGAAATGAGCTGAGAGGAACCTCATGGAGCACAAGAAGCAAAATGTTAAATCCTATCTTAGGTGACAAAAAATTCCTTTTGCTGAAATGCAGATTTTTCAAGGTGACTTTGCAGGCTTTCTAGTTTTGAATGTAGATTTCAAGATTAGATACGAGGACAATGAATGTCGTTAACATTTCTTTGCCAAAGACACATTACCCGCTTTTAACAATCTGTATATATTTGTGTATATATGGGTGTATAAACACATAAATACAAACGAATTTACCAATATCTATAACCATGTACAAATGCACACAGACCTCAATACATACATACATGCATACATTCAGAGACAGATTTTTTTAGGAAGATGTTAATGTGTACATTTATATATGCAAAGGCTTATTGAAAGTTAAGAGATCTGGCACTACAATGATGTAATTTAAACAAAGAGGATTTGAATACAAATAAAAAATTAGACAACTATTTTTACTTCTATCTTACCTCTCGTGGGGTTTATGGATAAAACATCTTTTCTATGGCTGGGAATTGAATTTCTGCTGAAGTAGGCTAGCTTAAGCTCCTTGTGGTTTTTGTGAATAGTCATTAAAAGAGAGTAAAGTCAATAAAGATATTCCTTCTAGAAATTGAGAAATATTCACAAAAGTTGTAGAAAGTATTTTTTGCTAGAGCAGAGATAAATAAATATATATATCTTAGAAATAATAGAATTTATTGTAGAGTTCTGGGATCAAAGCTTAGGACTGTATAGTAAACAGTTCCAAAAGCATTACCATAAGTCAGAGAATCTGAAGATTTCACAGCTTAATATTCACATGGGAGAGTTTTTTAGGTAGAGTGATGGGAAGGAACAATAGATATGAAACACTAACAGAGAAGTGGAAGTATTTCAGTGTTGTTCTGGACAGAACTGAGTAAACATCTTTTCTCTGAACTCGGCATCTAAACTGTAATTTCAAAAATATACTTGATACCTTGTTTTGATTATGCTACCATAAGCTACAAGTATTAATCTTAATGGAAAATTCCAAATAATTCAGGCATCAGAACAGATCTTTGGTGGTTCTGAAGGACACTTCACTCAGAATGCCAAAAAATGCACAGACCCACTTTGATGGACCACAGTACCCCTGATGTCAGATTGCTTTCTGTCTCCTCTACAGCAAACAGTTGTCTTTGAGGAGTGATATATTTCAAGAGATTGACAACCTCATATTCAGTTCCACTATGAAATTAATGTGAAAAGGTTTCGGTCAATGTTTTGGTTTCAGCATCCTGAAACGAAATGTGTTGAACAGCCAAGGATGTCAGCCGGATGAAGCAACCGATTAAAGGGACTCTGGAGATTCAAATAACTTGTATTATCCTTTCACTGCTCATTGACTTTCAGAATACATTTGAAATCACAGACAAAATCAATGTAATTTTTCCACAGAGAGTGTCAAAATACTTTACTAATTTGTGGAAGTAATGTAATTTAATATAAGTATATGTAATGCATACATTTTCATCTGCAACACAGACAGGAAAAAAATTTATCAAATTCAAATTATGCTGAATTAACATATGACAATGATGGAATGGGCAAAAACCAGCATAAATTTTTCACTTGTTTATACAAGCAAAAATTGGTTCAATATAATATAATTGCAAAATTATTAATAATATATAATAATACGTAATAATATATGTAATCAGCAAACAATAGTATTTGGCCAGAGTCCTGAGACATTCAGACATATGATATCCTTAATATTTCACTCAGAGTAACTATAATGTTTAGTGTTTGGATTTTTTTTTCCCTCCTGCATATTACCCAGAAGAAAATAACTCAGTATGTCAGAACCAAAATGGAATTTTATTTTGAGCTGGTCTAGGAAGAAAAATCTTTTGAGACACCAGAATAGTTTCTAATACACTTGGTTTTCTCTTGGAATTTACTTTGCAAGAACTGATCTGGTCCAACCATCCTCAGTGAGTTATAGGACTGACCAGAACACAGTTCAGAACGCGACACTTTTGCTGCCTGTAAAGGCTGGGTTGCAATAACATTGCCTTTTTTATTATGGTATGTATAGCACTGGTAGTCTAACTGCTATCTGACAACCTTCCACTTATTTTTGAGGGGAAGTGGCTCATTTCACAGCAGCTACACAGCACTGGGAAATGAGGTTTTGTGGAGAAGTATCTTGCGTGATAGTATTTGAAGTGACTAGGAAATGAGGCACAGGGAGATTGCTGTGGAATAGGATGGTTACTGTGGGTTCTTAAAATGTTTATCATTATACACTACATTGACAAGCTTTTTACACAGTCTGATGTCTTGTTTTTTAACAAGCATAGCTCTACTAGCACTGAATAAAAAATAATTTTTATTACGTCTAAGCTGAATAGACAATATTAGGAGAGTTGTTGTTTTCCTGTGCCCAGTTGGTTTGAAGGTACTGCTTCGGACAAGGCTTTTGGCAAGTTTTTATAGGAAACAAAAGTCATAGAATGGTTTAGGTTAGAAGGGGCCTTAAGGATTATGTATTTCTAAAGCCCCTGCCTCCTACAGGGACACCTTCTGCTGGACCAGGTTACTTAAAACCCCATCCATCTTAGTCTTGAACACCTCCAGGAATGGGAAAGCAACAACCTTTCTGGACGACATTCTAGTGGCTCACCACTATTGTAGTTAAGCATTTCCTAGTAATACCTAATCTAAACATACTCTTTTTAAGTTAAGGCCATTCCCCCTGTCATATCACTACATGCTCTTGTCAAAAGCCCCTCTCCAGCCTCCTTATAGCCTCCTTTAAGTACTACTAAAAGGCATCCCCAAAACCTTTTTTTTAACGGCACCAACTCTCTCAGCCTGTCATCATAGGAGAGAAAAATCCTTGTGACAGTCTTTTGTGCATCACACAGGGTTGGCTAGAGACTTCACAGAAGTTGTATTATCCTAATACAAAGAAAATCGGTCATTCTATTAACAAGTTAAATTATCTAACTTTCCCAATGGGATATGCAAAGGGCCATTGTTCCCACAGAATCAAATGCACCCACATACCGACAGACAACTGGGCAAGCATGTGATAGACATCAACAATCATCAAGACACAAAATTTGCAAATAGTTCCTTACTTATAAAAATAAGTAAGATTTAAATATGCTCTTATATTTCCAATACTTTTCTCAGAGCCACAAGTAAAAAACAATTTTTTTTCACTATTATTAAATTTATAAGGAATGTAGTTCTCATGGAGATAATGAAAGGTAATTTTAGACTACTAGGTTGTTTGTAGAAGATTTCATCTTTATAATCTGATAATGGCAAAACTCCCTTTGGCATCAAGGAGAATTTTTCCTGCCAAAAGTCTAGAAGATCAATCAGAAAATATTTACAATAAATTTACATTACATTGAAGGGCTTTTATGACTTCAAAAATTGTTTGGGGAGTTCCCACATAATAGATCTCTAGACTTCTGATGAACTAGTTGGTAGGTTCGTCTTCATGGATATTGGTTTGCACATTTCAGGTAAAGGTACAAATTAGAATATCTTGGAGTAATGAATTTTCCCCTATCTTAAACTTCAGGGAGATAAGAAAAAATGAACCATCAGCATTTTGTTTGGTTTTAGTCCAACTCTCCACATAACCATGATTCATCAAAAAGATACTTTGTGCTGGAGAGAGAGAGCTAAATTTTCTCTGATTATGTCATGGTAATCAGAAGTACTTCTTTTATTTGCATGAAGAATATTTTCGTGTCTTGTGAAGTATTTTACTCTAATTAATGCTATTAATCTAAACATACACTTTCTAATTTCACCTGAAAATGGGAATAGTAAAAAAATGCTGCAGAAAGAATAATGTAGAAGTCCTCTTGGCGCTTTATATTACCTAGGGAGGAAGTGGGAGAGGAGCAGAGGAAGAAAAAGAAAAAAGTAAGAATTGACGAAGAGAAAAATAAGATAGGACAAAGAAAAAGAAGGAGAAACAATGTTGGAAGAAGGGAGAAACTCTTCTGAAGGGTGATCCAAATCAGAAACCTTATAGAAGTTAACTGATTCTGATCAGAAATTCCCACGTCTGTTGCCTATGTTTAAATGTTACTAATAACTCTCAAGATGTTATGAAGAAAGAAAATAATTGAGTCATTTTTACTACACTTAGCACACTAGTTTGTTGGGGTTTTTTTCTGATTAAATCATATAGATTTAGACATCATGATAGTTCTTTCCTGATATAGTAACATAAGGTAGCTTCTCATCACTTGTTAATTTTTTTCCTTTGCCCTCCTAGAAAAGTCAAATCTGAAGACAAATATATGAGCTTACAATTATTATCACTGTTTCATTAAACTGTTACAAACTCTTTTTCATATATAAGAAGTCTAGAACTGGATAATTGCGGCATGATTGCAGTACTGATTTTCTCCTTTTGTCAATGACTTTGTACTATAATTCTATTGCTCATAACCTTTGAATAACAGACAGGTAATTTTGTTCTGATTTATTACACCTTAAATAATATTTGATTGGTATGAGCTACATTATGGTATCACTTACTCTGGGCATCATAAATGCATCTCAGTGCTTATCACACTGAGAAATTCATCACAGTGGTCTGAAAAACAGTTATGGACACTAAATAAATTACTTATTTCATAAAGTGGCTTTTTAAATAGATTTAAAAATTTCACATGACTAGAATAGCCAGGTTTACAAACATTCTTAAGAGAAAAAATAAAGCTCAGTTTTCTCTCTCTAAATATACTCATATAGATTACAGATGTGATGCTAAATTGTCTGCTTCTGAAAATTGCATACAGCTCCATCAACAAAATGGTACAGTACAGTTTTATAATTCCCTTATCCAGTATGATCTCAGTATACTTTTTATGAGATTACATAACAAAAAATTATCCTTCTGCACTTTTTTTTTTTTTTTTTTTTTATTTTTTTTTTGTTTAATTGGGAATAGAAATGTGGACTGTTTGGAGGAAATCATCCAAAGGCATACAGAAGCATCTACCATTTTTTCTCTTCCACTTGCTTCTTCTGATTAGTTCATAGGAAGGTCAAATAGAGCAATGGCCCAGCAGGGAATAGAAATAAGAAACTGTTAGACCTACTGTCTTCTCAGCACTGGGATGTCAGTACTTTGTAAATACAAAAAGATCCCTCATTCGCCCCTGGTTTTAGCTAAGAGACAAGAGTCATCTGGTATTTATATGAGACTAGTTCCTTTAACTTTGATGTGATCTTCTACCAGAGTTAAGTGGTTGAGAAATAATGATGCTTAAATCTCAATACAGGGTTTTCGAAAAAACTACTAAAGTTGTTACAGGTTGGTTTTCTCTTTTGTGGAAGAACAATCTTTATTAAGTTTTTCTTTTCAAATAATAAAAGGAGTAAAAAAAGAAAATTTCTTTCCTATATATTTTCAGATATATAGAATATAACTGAAATATATAGGAACAGATATTTTCAGAGCCTGATAGTCTGTATCCAAGTCACCTAACAGTCCACAGGGAAAGGCATTTTCACCAGCTATCTATACACACAAAGACACCTGTGTCTGTACACACAGAAACATTTACATGGAATTTTGTTTTACCATAGAAACATGCTACTTCCCTGGCCAGTGGAATAACTCTAACCAAATCTTTGAGTTTTAATTATGTTTTAAAGGAAAGTACTATGCTATATAATACTATAATATGAGTAAAGCTTATAACTTTATTTTCAATTGGGAAAAAATCAGTAAACAAAAGAAGTGTTTTCATTCATTTTTTAATGGCTTTTCTGTCTTTTATAAATATATATTTAGTTACAGCAGCAGAAGGACTTATTTATTAAGTAAAAGATATAAATTACAAATATCTCATTTAAATGCAACCCTACAGACAGCTGAGAAAGAGAGGGAAAACACCACAGTTTATACTTTGGAGAATTAGTCATGTCTTAGCATTGGGTACTCAAAGTTAACACAAGGCATATTACACAGAAAGTGAAGAGGAACTTTTGGGAAAATGAAAGAGTTAAAAATAAATAATGTACCACAGTATGTCTGTTTAAGGACAGTGAACTGGCCTTTTAAATATCTCATAATTATTCTTTTTTAATTTACATTCTCCACAGATATAGGATTTAGGCTGAACTGAAGTGTGTGCTACAGAACTAGCACAGCTACTAGCAACTTGCATTATATTGCCTGCCAGTCATTTTATTAAGCGTCTACTACCTTGACTTTTATCACAGCAGACAGCAAATGAATAAGAGAATTTTAGGAACATTGAAAATGTTACTTTATTCATTTTTAGAGTACAGATTTGTGCATCAGCTAAACAGCTTGCTTTAAAAAAAAATAAAATGTATAAATCACATATGTCACTCTGATTAGCAATAGCAAATAAGACAAGTGTTCCTGCTAGAAATTTCTTTTATATGCATCATTAGAAAACTCAGTAACAGTTATTTGAACAAAAACTAGTTAACCAAGAAACACTATTCATAAGAAAAAAAATAATTGTCTCACCCTCAAAGAACATAGATTTCTCCAGCAGCTATCAGAGGAGCAAGTTCTAAAGGCAACAGGGATTCACAATTTTGCTGAGCCCACCAAGATAATGTTCAGTGCATCATAGCATTTAACAGCTACACTAAGACCTTTCCATAAGTGTCAGGTTCTGCACTAAACAGAACTTTGGAAATTACTTCGAATTTGAGCAGCTTGTAAATGAAAGAAAATACTTTTAAAAGCACAAGCAAAGGTAGAGGATATAAGTTTTGAAGATCTGCCTACCTAAAAATCACAGGAAAGTTCATGTAGTTTTCTGTTCACTGCTTTTCCTCCTGAGAAAATAATATGTTGAAATTATTTAGTCTTCAAGGACTGGGCACACATGGTCAAATATAGACATCCACAGCACTGAAATAATCAATTCGGCTCCTCAAAGTATCCCAAAACAGTTTGACCCTTATTAACTAACGAATGGCAGTAAGAACTCATTCTCAGGGAAAGAAATAACCTCACCTAAACATAAACTTGTTAAACAAGTCAAATGAATTTTTTCCTAAAAATAATTTTTTTTTTGTTTGAATACAAAGACAGACTTAGATGATTAGTGGTTTCCTGAAGTGCATATGTTTAAGATAACTGCATCCAAGAGAATCAAACTATGTAGTCTTATAAGAAAATGTGAGTTATGTTGAATTGCATGTGGAAATCTGCCTAGCCCTCAGTGATAAAGGAATCTACTAGAAGGTACTGGAAAACTGCTGAAATCTATAGTGACATCCATTCCTTGAAATAAAAAATAATTTAAAAAATAAAAACAAAAAAAACCTGAACAACAAAGCCAAAACCAAAAGGAAAACAAAAACAAAAAATCCCCACCCCACAAACAAACAAAAAAATCCCCAAACCAACAAGCTAGAAACCCAAAAAAACCTCCTAACAAAACTAAAAATCAACCCAATGTAGAGTTTTTTCCACAGTCTAATTTTCAGGGAAAGAAGATGCGTGAACGACCTTCCATGAAGACACAAATTCTCATATAACGCCCTATCCACCATATCTAAACAGGACATATTCTAGTCACATATATTTTGAATCCTGTGTTTTATGACACCAGGGCATCCTTAATACATGTATATATTATATGTCTCCAGTTTTTTAACTTACAGTAATGACCTTCATGAAAAAGTTATGTTATAGGATTTCAGTCTTTAAAAAAAATTGATGACATAATATTCCTCCAAGCTTGCTGTCTGATTGAATAGGCAATGTAACTCAAAATGTGAGAATGTCATACGGCATCAGCAGAAAGGTAGAAATACAGACAAGGACATACCATTACAACTTTAAAAATAATGGATTTTTTTTTTTTTTTTTAATACTCAATTCCATCATCCTTTCCCTTTTCTAATTAGCTTTCCTCCATAACTTCTCTCATAGCTATTTAGCCTCCGGCTGGGATGACATGTGGAAAAATTCCTCTGAGGCCAATGGTAATGTGGTTCTCTGGATTGCCCAGTAATAGTCACAGAGTATTGTTGATAAAATCTCTCAAGCACAACACCTCCAGGAAAACAGCTAGTGGCCAATAAAGTATGAATGACCTGAAGTTCATTTCCCTTTTTGTGTGAAAAGAGAATAACCTTATATCTCCTCTGCTGGTCTTCATTTCAAGGTCAACTCAAAATATTATATTTTAACTCACAGTGTTTTATGATACAGGTTTACTCAGTAGATACACAGTACTCCTGTATTTTCTGTTATTTATTGTCTATGATTAAACATTGAAATGGAAAATAAATACCTTATGTACAACTAGAGAATCTGTGTACTAGAGACCAATGACGAATCAACCAGCTGTGGTTGATTGTGGAACCTAATACATGTTTTAGAAATCAATACCTCTACAGGTTCCTATGTTCACAAACAGGGTTTATGAGAGAAAAGAGCTAGATCTCTGATCTGAACCTTGAGAGTTTGGGATTCAGAATGCTCAGTGTTGTGCCCCACAGAGTGTCAGTGATTAAAGCAACATTTAATATGTATTTTTTTGTTTATTTTCTGGGCAACTACTTCATTTTATATTGTCCCGTTATGAAAACCATATGTAGATCCTGTTTTAATATTCAGAACATAATTACTCTCTTTTTAGAATTTTCTCGATTCATCAGTAATGACGTAGATTAATACGGGGATGTACAACATATAAAAGAGTTTTCCCTTGTTTCTCAAATGACAATTATTTTAAAGCCTTGCTTTAAAAATAACCCCAGATATGAAATTTCCTTTTGTATATGAAGTTCTCTACAGGATGGAGCAGGCATCAGAAATGAAGATGAAAGTTATTTTCAGATGAAAAAAAGGAACTGTTCATCTCAGAAATTCCTAATGAACACTTAGGGCATACAGTATGCCTTCAGCACATAGGACTAGTGAATAGCAGCATAAGAAAAAAAATCAAGCAGCCATTATTGTTACTGTCATCATCATCAGTCATCAGCTCCATCACAAAGGTCTGTGCGTATGCTGTAATGACAAAAAAAAAAAAAAAAAAAAAAGCGGAAGAAAAGAAAAGAAAGAAAGAATGAAAAAGAGAAAAAGATCCTGAATAATTTTAGTTGAGCAGTATACCACACCCCCTGAATGACCTCTTCAGCTCCGTCATTAGCCTAATCAATATAATCCCATTATATTTGCCTCTTTTTTATAGAGACACTCCTAGGTGAGGTTGTCAACAACTCCTGTGTGAGAATTCTTCTGTCCCCATGGATGCACAACATGTCACCCACTGTCAGTCAGATCATCCCCGACATGGACAAGAAGCAGTGACTGTGTGATTGGCCTATGCAACATACTATATTCTTCCAGAAGAATGAACATGAGTCCAAAGGGACCATCATTGATGTTGTCAAGCATGGAGATTTGGTGCGAATTCCCTGCTAAGTCAGTCAGACCAAATTATTTTTTATGATGTATTCCTAAGGAAGCCCTAGGTAAAGATTGCGGATTTTCCACTTTTATTTTTTACTAGTCTTGTTTCTGCTTGTCAGGATGCTCAAAAGCACCTTTATATAAATCTCCCATAACCTTCAAAGGAGTAAAAATAGGAGTTTTGAGTCACTGAAATTTTGTTGGAAATATGCTGGGCTGAGCACTAACATTTCGATTTCCAGCATAAAATGCAAATAAATACAGAACTTTCTTTTCCTGTAATGACAGTTCTTTAACCTTCCTCACCAACCACAGTAAGCAGCAGGAGTAAAAATGTCATTGTAGATGGCCTAAAATTCTATTAGAGACCATGTGACTTTTGGGATAAAATGTAGGTAAGAAAATTCACACGTAAATTTCAGAAAATGCTATTAAGGTGGAGAAATTTGTGTTCTGTTGGTTTAATTTTTTATATATATATATTGTTAAAATCACAATGTTTTTTTGTTTAATGTGAGGGGGAATAATTGTGCAAAAATAGATTATTTTAGAGTTCCAGGACCAGAGCCATATGAAGTTTGTAAGATATCCATATAGAGAGATCCAGGAAAAATCATTTCAAGCTTGGTGCTCTTTTAAGTTCCCTAGATAAGTTGGGAACAAAATTTTATTAATGACATCTAAACTTTTAAACTTGCAGCAAAATGAGGTAGGAAGAAATTGCTTTCTAACATCTAAATAAACACATTAAAAAACCTTATCTATCATTGCCGCTGCACTATAATCCATTATCTTAGACATCTGCATGTACTTCAGAATTAGACACCGATATTTGTTGATGACTTTATGGTCATGTCATCAGTTAAAGATGATCAATAACTTTTTCTGACTTGTGTGAAATATTTAAAAAATTATTCAATGCAAACTGCTCTGGTATGAAAATGAAAAGTGAAGTGTGGCAGTTTATGTTTTGCACTTTCTCAAGCCTCAGCTGTCAAAACAGCTCTCCAGGGTTTGATGGATTTTTGCTTCTGTTTTGTTTTCAACCTAGGTATGATAAGCCACTCTGTGTAATTTTGGTCTAAAAGCTTTTTTTGTGGTTGGTTAGCCTTGCTTGTGTACCTGGTGCCCACAGAGCCCCTCTATCAGTCCCCCCTTAAGCAGGGCAGGGGTGGGAGGGTAGAGAAAATAAGATGGAAAAATCCTCATGGGTCAAAATAAAATCAAAAGCAAAGGCACCATGACAAAGCAAAATAAAACAAAAAAAGGCAAGGTCCAGCTCAAGAGTCAGGGTTTCGTTGTAGAGGTTGCTCTGTAAGAAAAACACCGTAATAACAAATGCAACGACTCCTCATTTCTCTTAGTTTCTGTTGAAGAGTAGGCATCACATGGAATACCCCTCTGGTCAGTTTGAGTCAGCTATCCTGGCTATGTCGCCTGCCAAGACTTTGCCCACTCCCTGCCTACTGGTGAGGGCAGAATGTTGGGGGACAGTGCTGATGCTGTGCCAGCCCTGCTCAGGAGTGTTGTCAAAACCATTCCAGCTACCAGTGAAGAGCACAGCACTGTAAGGACAGTTATGAGGAAAATTAACTCCTTTTCAGCAAGGACCAAAACAATTTTCTGTTGGTTTAAAACAAAAAAGAAAGAGAAAAAACGATTTTCAAATTATTTGAAGCATATACTGTGATTGGTTATATAGATACTTTTTATTTTTTCTGAGAAAAGAAATGGTCATAAAAAATTCTCGTTCTGGTTTTTCTCATTTCAGTGAGAGGAAATGACTGGTATACATACAGAGCCAGGCTCTTGTTATGGATAAAGCATACCTTAAACACTGGAAAAACAAAGACAGAAAACTGGATGATGGCTGACATCTCCAAGTCAGTCCAGACATATGATGAAGAACTCAGATGCAAGTTCAGTTTTCAAATGGTGCCAGATGGCAGTTTCTAGAATGCTAGGTAACAATATTCATATCTTGGACAAGCTTTGTAATGAATTCATGATTTCAACGTACCCAATAAGATGATTTATCATAAAATAATCCTAAATTTACTTAATCCAGTAAATTATTCCCTATTATCAGTTCAAAAATTTCTTGTGACAACTTTCAGTCAACTTCTCAGACAAAGGAGAATAAACAGAGAAATTTAGAGCAAAATATGTTTTAAATGCTAATTATTTATACAGTTTTCTCAAGAAAGAATCAAGAAACTAATTCAACCTTTAGGAAAAGGAATAAATTTCTTTCCTATGTGCCAGTAAGAAGTGAGTCTTCATAATTTTCCTCAGTGACTTAAGTCAATGGTAGCAATGGGTCAAAACATAACTCTGACAAACATTCATCTATCAAACATTATAGCAAAATTTCTAAATCAGTAGAATTTTATCAATATTTATGTATTATTTTACAGTGATTTAAAAAATTTCCTAGGTTTTCCTTTTAAAAATTTAAACTCTTTTTTGAATCTTAGAGACAAAATATAAGTTGTATTTAAATTCTTATGCTTTCAAAGATACACTGACAGATTTATAATACGCATCTATTACATTCTTAAGAATTTTTCTCAAGTGGTAGACAAAAGCACAACTGTCAAAAAACCTCCAGAAAACAAAATCCAAAATCAAACTGGAACAATACAAAACACTTTAAGGCAATTTTTCCTTTCTTTTGAGTTCCCTGAATTATACCCTATGCCCTCTGCATTCTAATCAAATGAGGATTCACATGTACCATTTAAGCCCTTTACTCCTCCTTTACAACCACACACAAATACTCAGAGGCAACCACGTACAAAGTCTTGGACAGTTATATCATGGCATCTCCTTGAAGACAAATATTGGAAAACATTTTCTGCATGAACCAAATCTCTTGACAATATGATAATGCCACGGACTTTGTCTTGACCCTTGCTTTATATATTATGTTTATGACAGCATGAGCAATCAAGACTCAGTATAATAAAGCCAGATAAAAACCGAGTAGAGAGTAGAGCTATTATTATCTTTTCATATGCTTACATAGAAAACAGATCTTCCTCCTCTTTTTCATTATATCAATTTAAAACACACTCCTGAGAACTTCCGAGTGAATTATCGGTACCATTGACCCACAGAAGATATTTACCTAATTTTCATTAACAAGGGAAAAGAACAGAGAAACATAAAACATAGAAAAACATAGAAAAATCATTTTTCTAGAGATAATTTTCCCATGTCTGCTTTAACTATTTTCAGGAAAGTGAAATTTAGGCCTGTGTTTAAAATTCAAGTAATCTCTGAAAATTTACATGCATACAATGGGAACTATGACATTAGCTGCTTCCAGTATATTCAGTTAAGGTTTGATTTCATTACTCAGAACAGGGAATTAACTTTTCCTAGGCTTGAACAATGTATAAATTAGTCAGTACTGGCAGAAGTGTGTGCTTAATAAGCCCAAATTTCATGCACGCCAACCGGCATTTTCCACCTGACTTCTGCATTTTTTTTCCCATATTGTGCCTCTTCTGTAACATAGGCTTTGCAAACTCAGAGGAGATAGTACTCATACTCACTTAATGTCATGGAGGAAACAAGGTAAGTGTAAAGAGATGTGAGTAAATTTTTGCAATCCAGTCTTCAAAATAAGTCTGTTATGCAGTTTCAGAAAGATCACTTAGTCTAGACCTCAATAGCACTGGTAGGCAATTTTTCCTGGGCCTAAATAATGCTCTTTGGAGCTTAATAGCTGCAAACATAATATTATCAGAATCACGTTGTTAGCCAAAATAAGGAATGCAATTAAAAACCTTTTAAAGTCCATTTAATGAAACAGCAAAATACTCATTGGCAACTAGGAAATCTGCTTTAAAGATGACCCCAGTTGTCTTTTGATGTTTTTAAGTTATGAGTTTTCTAAATAAGGTTTGCAGTTCATGGTTACCCATGCTTTTTCATTATAATGAAGATTGCAACAAATTGGCATGTACAATGGGTTCACAGGAGGAACGACCTCCTGTAAATGTATTTGTAAACATCACAGAGTGCTGCTGTTGTTCAGTGCTATTTCATTTCTTCACTGATTGTCAGAGTTTAAATGAACTTAGTACATCTGAAAGTTGACAAACTGACATTCAGGAAATTTGCAGAATCTTATATAGAGAGGAGAAAAAAAAGGAAAGATACAAGTGAGATATTATCCACTCTGTTATCCTCTCACCTTTTTATTGGATGATTGTCTGAAAGGACCATTATAAATAGTATTCATTCTGCTACTTAGTTTATTTATTTCTTATGTATAATTCAAAATTATTTTAAAAATTTGAAAAGATTTAGGCACGAGATAGTTTTTATGCATAGAAACAGGCTTATGATGAATATGATAACATGTTAATCTTTGTATATATTAATTTATTTTTGACTATGCACAACTGGCTAATATGAGAACTAAACCAAACCCCTTTGTCATGCATAATTTAATTGGAGTTTGTATATGCCAACAGTTTCTACCAAGATGACAGATTCTAATTGGAGTACTAAAATTAATATTTTAGTATAAGAAAAGAATTATCTCTTTTAGAGATGATGATCATGTATTCAATTTCTATTAAAAACAGTTTTGAAGGATTGTGGTTTGCCAAAAATTTATCCCAAAGAGAGAACTGAGTAACATACGTTTTACCTTAACCCCAGCCAGCAACCAATCACCACACAACCACACACTCACTCCCCCACCAGCGGGATCAGGGAAAAAACTGGAAGGGTAAAAGCTAGAAAAACTATAGGTTGAGATAAAGATATTTTCATGGGGGAAGCAAAAGTTGCATACAGAAGCAGAGCAAACAAAGGAATTAATTCACTACTTCCCATGGATAGGAAGGTGTTCAACAATCTCCAGGACAGCAAGACCCCATAACACGTAATGATTACTTGGGAAGACAAACACCATAACTCCAAATGTCCTCCCCTTCATCCTTCTTCTCCCACTTTATATACTGAGCATGACAGTTTGAAATATCCCTCTGGCCAGTTGGGGTCACCTGTCCAGGCTGTGTCTCCTCCCAGTCTCTAAAACACCCTGAACTTCTTTGCCAGCCTGGCAGTACGAACAGCAGAAAAGGCCTAGGGTCTGTGCAAGCCCTGCTCAATAATAACAAAAAAATCTCTGTACAATCAACCAATTCAAACCAAATTCAAATATCAAACAAAATTCAAACAGCCCCATTCTAGTCCCTGGGAAGTGTTAATTCTACCACAACTACCAGCTCATTTCAGAAGCTGAAGTGGAAGAATTTGTGACACACTGACTTGAAAGATGCAGTGTGTCTTTCAAGTGGTCATTATTCATTAAACAATGAAAAGGGTTTTTTATTATTACCAGATAGTGAAGTTATTTCTTAATTTAATTGTTTGTTATTGTTTGATAGCATTTTTTTTAACCCAAATTTTTCCTTCCTTTCAGTTTTATAATACTTACCGCCCAGAGCCAAACTCAGTTGCATTACTGTAGTTACAGCCAAACGAGTTTCACCATATGCTGTCTGTACTATCTATAGCATGCAGAATGAATCCAACAGCTATGAGTGATGGTGGTTCATGAGACATCAAAAACTTTCCCCTAGGAATTGAAAGGAACACTCCACCCAAGCACAGGCATGGCACAGTAATAATTTTTGTATGAGTACAGTTTTTCAGATTTAATGCAGCGCATGCTGAACACCAGATCTTAGTCTGTGTATAGTCTGAATTTTGCTGTGCAAAATTAGGGTGTTCCAGGGTGGTTTTTTATTGGCTAGCTTATTTCCTATAATGTTATGCCTGCTTTTTTGCTTCTGGACTTAAGTTTTTTTGATTTTGTTTAATACAGCTGAGGGTATTGTCTACTATGTCTAACTTTCTATATAACTCATAGAAGCCCAATCAGAAATTTTTGGTAACGATAACTTATTGACAGAGTACCACTTCCTCATTCCTCATTTGTAACTATAATGACCACCACAATTATCTCAGTTTTGATGTATGATTTAATAATATGACAAAAAATAATATCAGTATATAATTAGTTTGATATGCATGGGTAATATTTCATTAATGATATATATACAGTTAATCACAAATTAACTGGATTACTTCTGTTGACTCAGTATGAGCAAACTGTTGGAAGTAATCTTTCTAATGAGTTATAGATAATAGGGAGTTTAACATCTATTTTAAAAAGAAAAAAAAAAAAAAAGCAAGAGGGAAGTCAGGTAATAAAGAAAAGAACTTTATAAAGTATAGGTAAATTACCCTAGCTTTAACTTTCTGAAAAAATCAGCAGCAATTTATAAAACAACCTATTTGCAAGTACACAGGAGACAAGAATGGAGAACACAGCATGCAAAATGTAACTCTATGAAGAATAGGCAGGGTAAAGCCAGCCTAAATCATTTAATCTTTCTATACACAGACAAATAGAAAAGGTATTAGGTATCATATCGTTTAAATTTTTGTAATATATTTATTGCTCCTTACACATAACATGGTCTTAAGAAAATAAGAGAAATGCAGTTAAATGACATTGGGTGGAGTGAAACCAGATTGGATACCCATAACCACAGAGAAGCATGTGAAATTGTCCTATGTAATCTTGATGCATCAGACAAGAATTAATGAGCTTCAAAATCAGCACAGAAAATTCAGTATAGACGCTGGAGAAACAAGAAAAGGTAAGTTAACGAATTACAGTCAGGTTGCTGTGGGAATCTCTGTCACAAAAGTCTTTAGAAGAAGTGGAAAAATGTCTATGCAGAACCATAAAGAGAACTGATTCTGCCTTAGGGCAGGAAAAAGGACCAGATGACCTATCAATGCCTCCTTATTCCTGGTTTTCTGAGATTCTATCATATAGATGTCTGAATTTGAATACATTATATAAAATATTATAATACTTTAGTTAATATTACCTAAGATTACATTTGTTAATCAATATTCACATTCAAAAGAAAATATTCAAGGTTACTACTTTTTGTTATTATTTCACAACTATAAATTTTATTTCCTGATTGGTTCATTTTGATTGATACAAAGTTTTTATGAAAAAAAGAACCAGTGAAATAGTTCCAAGGGTTAAGGATACATGTACTCTGGTCTCTGTAATCTCAATGACATGAATTCTATCCATCCATTTAATGTGACAGAATAGCAAGCTTGAGTTTAAGTAATGAAAATAAGAATGTAATTCAGCTTTTTTTCAGGAGACTGATAGGCAAGATCTCGTGGGAAACTTATCAGAACAGTAAAGGGCCTAGTGAGATCAGGTTTTCTTCTTGGAAAAACTCCTTAAAACACAAGGAAGTCAATCCCAATATGAACAAGAAGGTGTGGCAGAGGGCCAGGTAACTCAATGCAGAAATCCATAATGAGCTCAAGCCCAAAAAGAAAGTACAGGGTGGAGGTGGGAACATTTCACTAAGGAGCAATACAGAAACAGTGGCTAGGTGTCCAGAGTAAGAATTAATAAAACCAAAGTTCAGCTGATGCTGAAAACGGCAGGAGGTGTAAAAGGGAACAAGATGCAATTCTATAGGTAATTAAAGAAATAGAAATGGCATAAAGCAAAATATGCAGCTGCTGTTGAATGTGAGATATCTATATATATAGAATACTAAAAAACTTGAAGTTTTCAGCGTCTTATCTACTCAGCACTTTCTCTACCTCAAACTATCCAAGTCCTTGTACTAGTAGCAGAGTACAGGGTGAAGAAGTGCTTCAGAAGACAATTAGATGGAGCTTAGTGATTGGTTAGTTTCATATATGGCACCAAACAGCATTGGACCAAATTGCATTAACCACATGAACAGGAGGAAAAGGAGGATGTACTGAAGGGTAGGACTGACACTTTGAAAGACTTGAGAAACTCATTTGAAACTCAGTGAAAACAAATGTGAAGTTGAGCACCAGAAATGGAGATAAGCCATGCGACAGGACAGGCTAGAAATGTCTTGAGCAAAGAAGTCATGATGAGCACAAGATTAAACACAAAACAACACAGTCCCCATGCTGATTGAAGAGAAGACATCCAGATTCTCCCAGATATGCTCAGTGACAGATTCAACAGACAGAAAAAAGCTATGGCAAATAAAATTCAGATTAAATATATAGAAAAAAAGATTCTTCATGGTGATGGTGGTCAAGCACTGGAATCATGGAATACATGAAATATCCATCCCTGCCAGAAAGTCTCAAATTAATGTATCTAATGGAACAGTCTAAATTCAAAGCTATACCTGCTTTAATGGGTAGCTTGGGTCGACAACCTACCGTGTCTCTTCTTCCCTAATAATTTTTATGGCATCTTTCTTACATTTTTTTCAAAATTATAACAAATATATCAGTAATAATATTTTTGTTGATTTAACCTTAGCTTCTTCTTCCAGGAGTACTATTTCCTCAAGCTTCCCTTTAGTGCACACGGTTTTTAAAAGCTCTTGTTGAGACACATTTCTTTTACATGTTGTACTCATCTTCATATTAGCCACTACTTGGCTATGTTGTGATTAGTATTTTACATTTCATTCCTTTTGAACACTTAAACATTTTTTGTTGTTGTTGTTGCATTTTTCTGAACTCCCTGTGATTTGTTAATATATGTATGATATTGTTGTTCCCAGAACAGAACTTATTCTTGCAGGTGCAACCACACTGGGGTCATAAAAAACTGAACTATTGTCCTCTTGCTGTGTGATATCATTGTGTCAAATGCCTTGGTCTCTAACAATAAATCTTGTTTTGTTTTAAATGGGAAGAGGAATGATCGTTTCTGTATCTTTGAGAAGCTGAAGCGTGAATACAGACATGCACAAACATGCACAAACACTCAGACATGCACAGGCACACACAGATATACAGAAAGAGATAGAACCAATTTCTAACTAACATCTGTGCAAAATGATTGCTATAGGAGGGGAAAAAACCAAACAAAACTACAGAAATGGAAAATGAATAATCTCTTGAAATTTTTACAATAGGAAAAACAGGGAAAATGGCTAGAAATAACAGTAATTAACAAAACACATCAGAAAAGATGCAGGAGTATATTAGTCATTGATTCATTTCCTTTGAATGGTGCACCTAGTCATACAGTGATATGTTGAGATGCTTTCATAAAATCTTTCAATATGACAGTAAAATATAACACTTTTTGATTAAATAAATCACAAAATATAACTGAGCATGACCTGGAGGAAAATATCTCGGTATACAGGGAATAGAAATGTTCTCAAAATCTGTCTGCACTTAAAGCTCAACTCTGCCTCACTGGCAGACTATGATCTGATTTCAAACTAGCAATGTCAGATAAGCTATTCCTTCTGTTTTAACACAATTTTCTTACTCTGATCTTGATAGTTTGAGAATCTCTCTCAGACTGTCCCAAGAGAATCATCTTCAAAGCAAAATCTTCTGACTCCGCTTCACACCTGACTCAGTGAGATGAAGCGTAGACTAAAGGATCTTGCTCCCCCTCGATTATACTCCTAGATGAAATACATTTCAGACAGGTCCACAAGAGAAGGTTATGAACTACAAGCAAGAAATGAGTTCAGAGGGTAAAAGTGACAATTATTTTTCTACTTGAACAGAAAAATGAGAAAATGATTGGCCTTTTCCTAAAAAATGTATCACAGTTTCTGATGCTTTCTCATGCCAATTCTGACACCTTTTAGTCTTTCTTCACAAAAGTATCCCAAAACCCTTAAAAAAGGTCTGACATACGTCAGTTTTTCATATGATCACCTCACTGATGTTTCTTAAAAGGAAATGTCTAGAAAGCATTTAATGCAAATAATTCTTTACAAATGAAACAAAACTTAGTAATCTATGTGGTGGTACTTACCCATAGCTTCTTATTTACCTGTTGAAAAATCACAATTTGTGTCTCAAGGAAATTCAAGTGGAACATAACCTGCTTAAAAATAGATCTGGACTGCATTCCATGTCATTAACTTACAATCTTTGAAATCAAAAGGACCACAGAAAGAGGATTTTGAAGGGGTTTTTGCATGCATTTTATCTGCTGACACATTTGCATTTGTCACCTGAGTCTAAACGGGTACATAGTGAAATTAATTTCTGCAACCAGAGTTAGCATGGCTTAAAGTCTGATCAAAGAGATGACCTGGAGAAGTGAGGGACTAGTATGTCTCTTCCCAAGAGTCTCCACTACTGAAGGACAGTTTTCAAACTAAAGTCATCTTTCCTTGCTGAAGAGATTTTAATCCAAAAGAAATTATTCAGATGTATCTGAATGTCTTCAGATGGCATCTGGTAGGGAGCTGATGAACGTCCATTGACCCATTCTGCCCATTTTCTGGGTTAATAGTGTTCCTGTGATTTTTTCCCCCCAAGTTACTAAGTATATTTATTTGGCTATATATCATCATCATGCTCGTAATTTTAACTTCTTGCTCAGACATATGAACTTCACTGTTAACTTGTGCTAAAGCTCTTTCTAGATGATTGATGAAGAGGAGTATCATGTAAAAAAATCATGCTGAAGAGCAAAATCTCCTCTAGTACTTTGTGTACAATGGTCTAGTATATGTTTCAGTTATTCCACAAGGAATTTCGGCCACAGAAATGTATCTGCAGCCTAACTTGCCTGCATAAACTTTTGATTTTACTTCTCTATATAGTTAATTTCAGTTTTCTTCTTAATGTAATCTCTTAACTTTTTAAATAACAATCTCCCTTTTCCTTATGGTTTGGTTTTTGTTTTGTTTTTTTTTGTTTCTGGGTTTTTTCTTTGTTTGTTTGTTTGTATTTTTCTTGGATACATCAGTTCTGTAAAAAACCCCTAAGTGATTAAAAGTCCTCTTCCTTGAAACATGCATTTTGCTAACTGATTTCACCTGTTTCCTGTTTGGAAACAGAAAAAATGTTTCATCAAATCTTCCACTCATTTAAATTACATGACACCAGACAGAGAAATTTGTCTCGTTTTGGAGTATGTGTATGCACATTTTCTCGCATATTATGTCACTGATATTTCCATAAATGTCATTTTTCAGAATACATATGTATTTATTTTCTTATATTGTAAATTAATCCCAGGGCATGTTGAGTGATCACAACATGTGTGACAACAATCTCAAAAATGCTTGTGGAATAAGGCACTAGAAATTAACATATTTTGCTTGTAAAATGCTGGTGCTGTTGAGATTAAACATAGCGTCAGTTTTAATTCTGATTGTCATGATTGTGTATTTTTAAAAAAAATCTGTATTCTCCTGATTTTCCTGCTGAAAACACTGAGGTTTTAGTGGATGTTATTTATGCTTTGTGATGAAGGATAGGCCTCTCTTTGAACTTGAGTTCTCTTTACATGTACAGACAGATAATAAAATGCAGGGCAAATAGAATTAATTATAATACCAGATATGAATATTAATGCATAAACATAATCTTACTCTTTTTTAATAAGTATTCTTATTCAATGCTAATAATCAGTATCTTTTTTTCTAATGATGGGTCTCTCTAATCTCTTTTCAACAGCATTCTTGCTAATCAACATGAAACAAACCAGTTTGTTCAGAGAACAACTCTGTCTCTGTGGTTTGAATAGTTAGGGAGTCTGACAACAGGTTATAAAAAAAACTTTATTGAGTCATTAAGAAAGATGAGCAGTAATGCAGCCAAATGGTGATTCACCTGGTCCCTGAGAGTAAACATAGGGTCAGCAATGATGCTGTGGCTCTGGTGGACTACCAGGAGCTCTATGTCAAGTCGTTTGTGCAAATGAATTTTGAATGCAGCTGAGAGTTGTGTCGCTCCTTGGCTCCACCAACATGAGTGTGAGTCGAGAGAATCACTCCTTACATGGCAGAAGCACGGACTACGTGTCATCTCAGATGATGTGGGTGACATCCTGCCTACGTGACAATGGGGGCAGGCTGTCAGACTGCAAGAAAAAGGAGACTTGCACAAATAAAAAAACCTTGCAATAAAGACACTCCTAGAAAATTTACAACAGTTCTCCGCTTTTGCTGTATTGTCAAGATTAGATCTTAAGGTACATTGTCAACAGCACCAATAGATATTTATCTAGAATCTTTAGATGAGTTCTGTAAATTTTTCCAAACAATATTCCCTGGTTCATTCATTGTTCTTTAATAGGAACTCTCTGTGAAAGGAAACTGCCACTTGCCAAGACTTGTCAGACTTCTAGACAAAATACCAAGAAAAACAAAATCGTATATGAGCATAAAATTTATTGAATAGCATTTTGTGAACACAATATTGATGAGAATTAAGCAATAATATTTTGCTCTGTTTATTTTCAAACTAAAATTTGTGCATAGAAAAGGTAACCTAATTATCTATTGGTGCGCTTTCATTTTACTGGGAGTAGGAATGTGATTCTTCAATAAAAGCAAATAAATCTATGGTCTGTGATTATGCCTCCTCAAAGAGTCATAATCTGTTTTTCTGTTTGTTGTTTTCTGACTGACTGAACAAAATAAAACACAACAGTTATTTATACTTTTAAAGCCCATTCTCATTACAATGTGCTGGTCTTGAGGCTCTTTGTCCATCTGATTTACCTTCACCTTCAGTAAGCGTGCAGAACTAGACCAGAATTCTAGCTGCTGTCTTACTAGAGCCAAGCACTGCAGAAAGATTAACTTACATACCTTATGCACAGAACTTCTGTTTCTATAACTCAAGATAATTGAACATCATCACACACTCAGTATGCACCCTACAGCATGTTGCACAGGATTGCAGCCAGGTGGGTTTATAGTATCTCCAGGGAAGGAGAACACACAACCTTCCTGGGGAGCCTTGTTCAGTATTGTCACCTTTGCAGTAAACACATTTTCCATCATGTTCAGATGAAACTTCAAGTGCTTCTGTTTGTGTCCATTGTACCTTGTTCTAGACTTCTAAATTTTCTTTGTTGTATATTATCAGTTTATCTGTCTGTTTTCTGATCGCTACCCCAACTGAGCATTTGTGAAAAGTTTCTTCTGTATTTCCGCATTCAAATAATTCATGAGAAGCCAGAACCACACAAGACACGAGAAAACTTCCACAGAACCTGTGGAATACTACCTTCTGATTTGACAGCAAATAACTGTTTAAGAATTTTTGGTCACATCTGATAATTTTGCACTTTAATACTAATCATCATAATCTTATCTTTTTGCTTATAAGTGTCATATAAAGCTGCTTCAAAAGATTTTGTAAATTCAAAATATCTAACATATATGTTTCTTCTCCTTTATCGGTAAGACTGTTATCCATCCTATCACAGAAAGGAAATTAAATTATTCTGACAAGCTTTGTTCCCAAGAAATCTGTGCTTGCAGTTAGTCTGCTCTTACGTTATCTCTAGGTGCTTATAAATTGTTTGAATATTTGTTCCAGCTTTTTACAAAAGGAACTAAAGCTAACTCACACATAATTCTCAATTCCTTGTATTTCACCTTTTTGAAGATGAGAACAGTGATTTTCCTTTTTTTCCCAGCTCTCCAAAACTTCATAACCTTTCATGAATTCTGTATGGTTTCTGCAAATCTTTAAAGTTTTCTGAGTAAAATTCAATTGGACTATCCAACATAAAACTTCTAACTTACATTAGAGCTCTTTAATGTACTTTTCCTTTCTCCAGACTGAATCTTTACCCCTTTCTTGTTGATTATGTGTCAGCTGCCTGATCTCAGACATCCTTTTTAGCAATATCTGAAGCTGAAAAGAACATTAAACACTTCAGCATTCTCGGTGTCATAATCAGTTTTTCCTTCTTCTGTTCAGCATTTCCTTTTATCTTCATCTTGATACTAACCTGCTTACTGAATGTCTTCCTGTTGTTCTTTATAACTCTTGCCAGTTGTTTCTTATTTTGCATCTTGGTCTTTTACAACTTTTTTTCTCCACACATTTTGTCCTTAACAATTTGACCTTTTTTTCTATGTTCCATATACTTCCTTCATGCAATTAAAATCCTTGAAGAGTCAATACTTTAACCAAGCTGTGTTTTTTTTCTAAACTTCCTATCCTTTCAGTATTTGTGGTCTGTGATTATGTTTTCAATACAGTTTCCTCATTAAGCTTCCAAATTTCTTATTCTTTAGACTTATTTCTCACAGAATATAAGTTCCAAAAACTCTTAATTATTGCTCTAATAAATTTGCATGTTCAAGGTTTATTTAATCTAACATCTGAGAGTCAGGAGTTTTCCCCAAAGGAAATCTATAAAAGCAGTTGAAAGTATTTTGGCTTTCCCTGTTCTGTGGGTTTTGACCTATTTCCCACAACTACCCAGGCATTTTCATATAACAAATCCCTTGTTATTGAACGACATACCCTGGATCTCTCCTGCTCTCTTGCTGTGACACATTGTAATTTGATATTACCATTGTTACTGGTCTTTTTTTTTTTTTTTNCTTTTTGTTTTGGTTTTTTTTTTTTTTTTTTTTTTTTTGAGGTACTAAAAATAATCTTGGGGGTTGGAGTTATGAAGAAATATGTGAAGGAAATGCTTAGAGAAGCTTACCTATTATGTACTTAGTCGTAATTCTCCGGGGATATTGACATAAAGGCAAATAAATCTTCATTAATTGCTGTATCTTCAACATTAAATAAATGTGTGTAGTTGCTAATTTTCTTTGTATTTTTCATTAAAATTACCATTCAAATTTTTACGTTAGTATCAAGCACTTGTACCAAGTGGTCCAATCTAATGAGTTTGTCAACATTTGTTAACCAATTATTTTTGTTAATCCAGATAACCATCATTTGTTTCTTTTATAAGTTACCCTTATACTCTCTCTCTGAAGATAACTAGAAAATAAAAGGAAGCTCAGGAAAGCAAAACTTTCTGATGAAATGTAGAAAATGTAAATTATGAGTAACTGATACCGGAGGTAGCTAATACCTGTACTTTTGCTGCAGTCAGATTTATACTGTGTCTTTCTTGACCAGGACAGAGAGACTGAGAGGAAAGAAAGAACCCAAATATATGAAATGTAGCTTCAATGAAATGGAATAACAGTTGAAGGTCCGTTCCAATTCAGAAATATTCAACCCAAAATGCAGCATGTACTTGATGGAGAAATTGTACTCATTATCAGATAGGCATATGGCTTTTTTCAAATCTATTTGTGTAGAAGGGATACTGCCACAGAGAATTAATCATGTATGATGCTCATAATGTAATATGAATCACAATAACAATCCTAAATAGCCATTATGGTAAGAGCAGTGAAATGGAACTTGAAATAAACAGTGCAATGAGTGCATATCAGCTTGAAAGGACGGGAGCTTTCCGGTGGAGGAAGAGCGTCCATACATAGTATCTATTAAAGGACAATTAAATGTGAATATAAAGTGTCTCCCTAAAGCCAAGTGCAACTATTTGCCATATGAGTGGGGAAAAAACAGATAGCATTGTTGCCGCAGGCTGGGTTCCTATTAACTTCCTAAGTCTCTCCCCTGTAGGATTCTTAGGCATCTAATAACATGGTTGAACTCAAACTGCAAACCTTACTTCAAAGCAGGCACTACTCTATCTCTATTCTGTGCATACTGTCAGAAAACTTGTTCATCATGCCTTCCCACTGTGAAATCTGTTCACATTTTGGAAGTGGCCAAAGTATTCAATGGTTACTGGACAAGAGGGATAGTCTGTCAAAAAAAAATACAGACAAGACAGTGAGAATCCATCATCACTTGAAAGAGTTTTTTTTAAAAGAATGTATCTTTTTGTCAGGGAAGGTAGGATGGACATGGAACGACTCTCTTATTTCTGTCAACACCATATGTACAAGCACAAAACCTTGGGGGAACTTGCAGCCTGCAATTCATTCTTTTCATTTAAATGGTTGTCTTATATTTCAACTGGTTCTCCACCCAAGCAAATGAATTTTATATTGCAGCACAGGGACACTTCCACAGAAACATCTTTAAGTGAATGAGAAAGGGAACCAAGGAAACATATTTGTGAAGAATAACCTGATCTAGAACATAGATTTGTAACTAGAGGAATGATCTCTGTTTGCTCTTTTCATGCTTCTGTCTTTACAGATATTTTATGCAAGTAGCTTGATTAAAACTGCTGCGCAATAAAGTGATTCATATTAGTCATGCTAGATAATAAAGGCAAGCAAATTTATGTTCTTAATATTGTTCATTCTTACAGAGGACATTAGGGAGTCACCAGTCTGAAATCAACACCACTGTGATCTGATTTGTTCCATTGTATTGTGATCCTTTATCATCTTTTGGTGAACTTTCACAGGAGTTTATGGTACAAAATAGGAACAAATTGCTTATACACAAAACTTTAGTTAAGTGAAACCTTTTAAGTATTATTTATTTGAATAATTAAATAGTCATGATAAAAAGTGTGTTTCTTTAACAAAAGTGATTTTTTATTTAAATGTCAGTTTCAAGAAAGTTTTTACCTGGAAGAATAAAATAAAAGATAAATATTTCTTTTCTGACTCTCACTCGATGACTGCAGTACATATTGTAGAGATAATTTTAAGATATGCCTCATTGTCAGCTGAGCAAATTATACAAGATTTTAAAGGGATAGCAAAAAACCCTTAAATCCTTTCAAAGGGATATCAAATTTATCTACATTTTCACTTAGCCTCTGAAAATACTCAAAGCAGACTTCACGTAAAATATTGAAATGTGTAAGTTCTTCACAGCAACAGATATATAGAACAGGAGAATAAATACCACAAGAAATTATGACTACATATATGCTATACTTTGACTCAGGAAAATAGGCCTGCCTGAAATATACAGCTCAATTTTGAGGTCCAGCTGTGAAAATATTTCACCCTTGAGCACCACTGGTTTGGTTTTCAAGGCACTCTTCCTCTCTCAAATCAGACAGATGTGTATAGGTACCATGGAATGTGTAAGTATGGAAAAAAAGAAAAGGAAAATTATTGTAGTTTATATTTAAATTTAATGTAAACTATGTGATGAAAATTTGTTTATTTAGTGAGGAGTTTATCTTTAAATGTGATTGCAGTTTCATTCAGAAAGGAGTCAAAATTCTGACTTTCACCACATGTTATCCAAATCATTGTCTGGATGCAAGAAAATGTCTCATAAAAACTAGACTTCTTACAAATTGTCACACCTAAAAGACCCATAAATACTGACAATCCATGGAAACACTTTCAGCTAAGTTTATCCCATTTTTTACATGTATCTGCATTGGGAAAACATAATTTGCTTGCTGTGTGTCCATCTCTTTCCATTGACTATAAAAGCAGCTAAGGATTAAGCATTGATGTTGTCTAAATTTAGAATTAATACATTGAGTTTAGAGTACAAATGGATTATTCAAAGTTAATAGCAGTTAACCACCTATGTAAACAACAGAAAACTGCTGATGTCTATAAGAGTTGTTAAGAATCAGAACAAATTAAAAAGTAAGATAGGTGCCTGAAGTAAGATTTAAGCTCTGAGGCCCTTTCCAGGACCACACACTCAGCCCATGAAGATAAAACTATAGACTAGGAAGACACCAAGAGAACAATCCATAGGTTTTGTACTGGAACTAGCTTGTGGAATGGTGGAGCCATTTTTCATAACACATTCGCATTTCAGGTATGTTAGCAGCCAAGTTGTTGGCAAAAATTTCTTCCAGCCATTCATAAATCCAGCTTCTTGGGGTTTGGTATGTAACTGTATTATGAAGTTTCTAGTGTTTTATTTCATTTGGGGATGTATTTTGTGATACTTAGTTCCTAATCTAATCTTCTCCTGGGGAAGGTCAAGCATTAAAACCATTTTTACACCAGTATTTCCAGCAAGGTATGTTCAGAATTCAGCTTCATTCACATAACTCTATGGTAACTCCAGTGTTCTTCACAGCTTTATTAAGTACCTAAATAAATAGCCTCTGAACTAAATAAAACTAAACTATGAGCTCAAATCTCCCCTATATTCTCTGTACAGCCATGTAAGTGTAGCACACAGGAATTGTTATCATATTTGATGAAACAGCTTAAAATGATTCCTGTAGTATATCACTGTTGAAACCAAAGCTCTTTGTTTACAGCTTAGAGCCAAAGGGACAGGTAGAGTTGCCCCGGAAAGCTGCACAGTAGTGAGGGGTTTGACACTGAAAGGTCTACACGGGGTGGAAAGGATTTAAGCCTTTTCATACCACCTGTAAGAAACACCTGGACCTTATTTTCATCTTGGAGAAGTCTTTGTGGCTCCCTAAAAAACAGGCACTTCATCTGCAGCATGAAATGGGGGCATGAGCCTGGAAATAAACTGAACCACAAAATTATATGACACAGAAAATTAACTATATGTTATTGATTCCTAAACAATATGTAGCCATTTCACATCACTTAAGAGCTAAACACGCAATTTAAGATTCTCGTCTTGATTGCTGATAAAACCAGTCAACAAAGACACAGGAGTACCTCCAGAAAACAGTAGAAAGCAATTTATTCTATCTGGCTTCACATCTATGTTAAAAACTGGAAGTTTTGAGGTACTGGAATGGATGCAGTTCTTAATCTTGGTCGCAAATTAAATAAGCTTAGATGAATACATTGTTTCTTTATTGGTTTAGGTGAACTAAAGATAAATGAGACAAATCCCAGCACACAAGTGAAGTGTAATGAGAACTGGAGCATTTTTTTTTTCAAACCTTTTAATTCCTATCCTTATACCATGATGCTCTTAAAAGCTACATCATTCTAGGGAAAATTGATTCTCCCTTTTTCTTAAGCTAGTCATCTTCTCAAAATACAAGACAAACTTCCCATCTTTTCCACAATCCAAGGATTCAGTAAAGGGAAGGTGTTAGACCACAGCATAATGGGTCATCTTTCAGTTCTTCAGCATAGGTTATTGTCTTGGCAAAGAAGTAGGCAATTCCAAAACGGCACAAGCAGACAAGGCAGAAGGCCAGCTTGGCTGAACAGGGATCTTTTGAAGCTAAGGCAAAAAAATGAAAGGTATATGGCCGATGGAGGCATGTGACATGGGAAGAATACAGGCATGCTCTTCACCTCTGTAGGGAGATTTGTATGGCCAGAGCTCAACTGGAGCAGACATTGTCTAGAAACATGCGGGACAATAAAAAGATCTAAGATAAAATCTCCTGGATGATCTGATATATGTTTGAATGTGCGACAAGTTTATCACAGAGGAATGAAATACAGAAAATAATTTTTTAGGCCATATAGTCCATACCTTGCTATTACAGTGTTTCAAATTTACAGGGTTGGGTTTTGTTTTCTATGAGTTTTGCTAACTCCAAATTCCCTGGTGTTGATTTAATGTTGCTTGTTTAATATGTTTAAATATACAGTGTATATACAAACACATTTAAACAAACATATGGGGGATTTCAGCACGATGAATTCTTGCTAGTGTATTTGGCAGATCTCTTCTCCTCCTACATTCAGGCTGTTCTATACAAGGGCCTTACATATCTTCCCTGTAGAGTAAATTATACCAACATCATCTTGCATTACTGAAATTTGAAGTTACTCTTTCAATTTCTCTTTCAGGAGTGTATGGTTTCTCCCTCTAATGCACGTGAAAAGTGTCTCAGCTTCTGTCCCATGCTTTGTCTCACCTCTTGTCCAACACACAGAGAAACACTCACCTACCAGATTTTTCAGTTTCCGAGATTTTTCAAAGCTCTGTTGCCACAGAAATGCTTCTTCATTCTCCCCAATTTTGTGGGTTAATTTAGTACCAGCTTAACCTATTTTCCATCTTAAGAAATGGTCAGAAACTGAGGTGCCTAGACAATAAGTGGGTAGCCAGGGAAACCTCAGAGAGGAAGGAGGAGAAATGGAGTGGACTTTCTGTTGCACAGCTTTGAAGAGACAGGAAAATGGTTTTGGATATTGACTGAGAGTTTTCCTCATAGTCATTAGTTCCAAATAAGGAGTAGCATCAAGATATTGGTTCCCTCACAGAAAATGGCAAGCCTCTAGATGTCATACGAAATGAACACTTCCAAGTTCTCTTTAAAATGGAATGCTGCAATTTAGACACAAAATTCAGAAATGAGCAGATACTGGGATCCGCTGATCATCGTGAATGACAACTCATGAGCAAACAGAGCAAGTGCTGTGAGACATCTTCCATTGGTACTTATATCAACACTCAGAAAAAAATCATGACAGTCACTCTGCAATCTTACAATTAAAAAAAAAAAAAAGACAGAATATTCATCTTTGCTTATTTAAATTGCCTTAGGCAAAGTCAATATGATAAGCAAATGTATACCATGATGAGTAAGGGTTGCACATTCTGAATTGTGATCAGATAAGGACATCAACAATTCCTGAAGTACTAAGAAAACACATTTAATAAAACAGGTTGTGTCACCAAACTAAAGCATGAACAGGGACAGAAACCAAGATTATAGAGGTTAACAGTTAGAAGTGTTTGCATTTTTTTATTATTCATTTAAAAATACACTAAATTCAATATTTTTTAGGACATAATTTCTTCATGGATCCCAGTTTGGCCCTGACAATATGCAACAGTAATACTTTTATTGCTCATAATGCCTATCAATTAAAATATACCTGTTCCCTAGCTGGACTTTGAATACTTTAGTCTTATGAAAAGAGAATATCCCATTTTTAATTTTTTTCACGTTCTAATGTAAGTCATGCATAACTGATAAGCAAATATCTATCCTGTGGTCTAGGAAATACAGTTTCTTATAATTTATTTCACTGGAAATATAAGCATTCAGGCAAAATTAGACCTCCTTGAAATTTTTCATATTGCATTACTTGGGACTAAAAAGTCTTTTTTTTACCTTTTCTTATGCAAACAAATACTGCAATCATTGTCCCTATTTAAAATATAGATGTAAACTGTTGACCCAATTTTATTCTCATTGCAATACAACAGACTGAGAGTTGTTTAAAATATCTTGATATGTATGCACATGAATATGTGTTCTTAAATATATATATGTGTGTGTGTATAGTGTAAAATTACAAGCTGAAAAAATGAGGAACTGAAAATTGCCAGCATTATATTCAGTTGCTGCCTGCTTCCTGAAGATAGTCACCTTGCAATAGAAGGCTAAACAGGCTCCTCTGCTGTAAACATCTGCTTTTATTAGTTAAGCTCATCAACAGAAGTTAGGTGCAATTAATGTATGCAGTTTTAATGAAACATACAAAACAGCAATTATAGCCATAATTATAATATAATTAAATTGCAATCATATAATCAAAGTTAGCTACATAAAAACTTTGCCTTTGAAACAACTCAAAAGAACATTGTACCCTTTTTTACTGCCTCGTATCTCCCTCTTTGTACCTTTTCTGCCTGAGTATACAGACAGAAAATAGTATAAATTTAGTATGAAAGAACAACAGTAGTATAAATTTAATATGAAAGAACATACAAAAATTCCTTGACAGCATTTCAATGCATTTTATTTTTTACTGAGCAAAAACCTATCCAAGTGCGGATACACTTATATCTGTGGCCTTGTCAAATTTCATTAGGAAAGCGAGTTTGAGTCTGGTCAACACTGAGGCAGGAGACCTCCAAGGATACATCATGTGCTGCAGGAAATGGTATTAGAGGTTCCGTAATTAGTGTCTTCTAAGTTGATCTCACAAATAATGTTAAGTTACATTGTGATTTCTAGATGTTGTCATTGGAGGATAGGATGATATATCTACTGTCATTTGTGGATACCAAACATTCTCCTTTTTATAAAAGAGAAGAAAGAAAAATATGTAAAATTCAATGCCTATAAGGAAAACTGATTGTTTATTCCAGGTGTGTGGGTGACTTAATCTATTCTTCTTCCTGCCTAGAGACCTGTCCACTCATTTGTGTCATCTCTGTTCCTGAAGTTAAAAAAAATATAATTACAATATGGACCGTGCCTTTCAAGAACAGAAAATGTGCATTTGTTTTGGTTTTGATTTTTATCTCCTCCCACCCTGTACAAAGAAAACAATATTTAAATGATGATGTCCTCTTGTGAGAATCTCTCTCATGTACACTGTTTTGGATCTTTTTCTTTTGCTAACTAGATACAGTTGGAAAATACCTGACATTTTTAGTTCTTCAGAAAATATTGTTTTTTAAAAAACAAGACACATCCATGTTAGACACCTTTGGTTCTAGGGCTGTTTGGTTATTACTAAGTCATATATTTTCTCCATAGGTCAACTTCAGACACAGAGGGAAATAAAATCACATCTATTTTGTCTGGTTTATTTATATTTTTAATTTTTTTCTCTTTTTTTTGGGGGGGGAATTGGTTTTTTGTTCTCTTGACTGGCTGCTGAGAGTCACAGAGTCTAGCTTTGAAGGCAATTTTTATTTTAGTTAAATAAGAAAACATAAAAAATATTAGAAATTTTTATGGCTTTGTACTTTTATTTGACCGAATGCTATGAGCTGAAACAGGAAGAAAAATCAGCTTTGCATAATAAATGTGTGGTTTATATCAGGTTTGAAAACCAGAAAATCACCAAGTCTTCTTTTACTGTCAAGAATTTAAGTAAAAAGACATTTGCAGAAAGTTATAATCCAAGAGTAAATTTCAGGGAAATGTGGCCTCACCGAACCCTTCAATTTTTTTTTTTTTCAAGTATTCATGTCATAGAGAGTTTTGGTCAAAATACAAGACTGGTAACAGGGTTAAAACACTAGGATTGGACTCATGACCCTCATTTTCTACACTTTTTTTTTCATCCTATCTCATTTAACTTTAAAACTTCCCTCATAAAACTTCTAGTTCTCCAAGTTCCTTCCATGTATAAGATTTATATGTGTACAGTTTATAAACCAGGATCAGCTGCAAATCATTTGCAATTAAATACACTGAAGATGAGTGTAGGAGTGAGAGAGTAAATTTATTTGCAGGTTAAAGATCCTTATGGCTTTTGTTTTGACTTTGGAGTCTTTTTGTGTACTCCAAAGCTCAAAGCCCCGAGGCATACCCATGCTGGAAGAGTGTAATCCTGAAGGACTGTGCCCTTTTGAAGGGACCCACACTGCAGCCATTCGTGAAGAACTGCAACCATGGGAAGGACTCACACTGGAGAAGTTCACAGAGCATTGTCTCTTGTGGGACAGACCCCACACTGGGGCAGGTGGAGAGAGGGAGAACTCCTCTCCCTTAGGTGGAAGGAGCAGCAGAGAAAATGAGTGATGAGCTGACCAGAGTCCCTGTTACCCATCCCCCTGTACCACTATGCCAGAAGGAGGTAGAGAAAACCCCTGAGTGACATTGTGCCTGGGAATAAGGAAGAGTTGGGTGGAAGGTGTTTCAAGATTTGTTTTTATTTCGAGCTATCCTAATCTGATTTGATTGGCAATAAATTAAACTAATTTTCCCAAGTCAGTTCTCTTTTGCCTGTGATGGTAATTGGAATGGTCTCTTCTGGTCCTTTTCCCATGAGACTTGGGTTTTTTTCCTCCCCTATCAGGTTAAGGAGGGGAGTAGCTTTAGTGGGCACCTGGCAAATAGCCAAGATCGTATCACAACTATAGTTTTTATTACACTTCATAACTTTACTTTTTTTGGTCTCTTTACATGCAAATCTGTACTACTGACAGAAAACTTGTTATTCTGACCAAAACTTGTTAATCTGATACAAATCTCTGTGAAGCAAACATTTTCTCTGTGGCATGTCAAAATTGTAAGATATTCTCATTGTAAATGGATCACCTAAATACTGCAGTGAAACATTAAAGAAACATGAAGCAGTGAGCTAATGATGATTTGCTGATTTTTCCCTAAACAGCATCTTACTATTGTAGTTTCATTTTGTCTTGTTATTTATTCATAACTAAATTATCAAAGATATTAAACTAAAGTGAGAAGTAAAATGGATATCTAGTCACATGAGGCAACATCTCTAACTGCCAGTGACCCTTGTGGTTTTGGCATCTTTGATTCATGGATCTTACTTACCTGTAAAAAATATGAGTTAACCTCATCCCAAAACTGTCCTTTAAATAATGAAGAAAATATTTTCAAGCTCATAGTTTCTTTGGCTTAAGAACATCCTGTATTTGGAGTACTAAGTAGGTGCTCTCTAAACAAACAAAACCAGTATGTTCTGCAGTCTGCAAATGGGAAAGTCAGGCAATGAGATTTTGACTTTTTTTTTTTTTTT
>VYXF01003283.1:331039-341473 GCA_013397295.1 Polioptila caerulea
TTTTTTTTTTTGCAAAGTAATACACATCAACCACGTTTAAGATGTCTCAACATCCTATATGATCTGCTAGATCTCTTGTTCTCTTATTGCTGGCAGATTGTGAAAAAAAATCAAATTTTTGAAAGTGCCTAAATATAATACATTTCATAATTGATTTTCAGACAAATTATTACAAAATAAAACTGAAAATTAGTAGTTTTAGATCAGATGCTAGAAAAGAATTGCTTACTGTGAATTTGTTGAGGCACTGGAACAGGTTGCTCAGAGCTGTGGGTGTCCCATCCCTGGAAGTGTTTGAGGCCAGGTTAGGTGGTCAAGTGAAAGGTGTCCCTGAACATGTCAGGAAAGTTAGAACTAGATGATATTTAAGATTGCTTCCAAGTTAAGTCATTCTATAATTCTATAATTCTATGTTCCTATTAAATTTATTTACAGGAAGAAATTGTATGTGATGCACAGTTTGCACTAGCATGACTTTTACAAAACCATGATAAATGATCATTACAAATGCTTAGTATGTGAAGGCAAAAGGAATATTTTCAAAAGGCTCAGCCCTCAGTTTGTGCATGCCAATTTCTTACAAGACCTGATGTCTGAAGGTTTCTTTGGGAAAGGGCCTTTCTGTTATCATCAGCAACCAACTATTAATAGACACAAACCACAAAAGCAAAAATTCATAAATGCGCACAGGATGTTGCTGACTGTCCAATAAAATCAGCATTTCACATGTGGTGTCTATATAATTTATTGCAAATCCAAAATGATTTGTGAAGTGATCATTTGAAAAGCAGAGTATAAATACAAATGAAATCACAAGAGCAAATGCTGAAAAATTCCAGTTTCAGAATAAAAGAAGATAAACTAGCAGAAGAAAGTGATGTTAGAGTAAAATGGCATTGTTTGTTTTCTATTTAGTTTCATAATTTTCATAGGCTAGACAATTCTAATGATACCTTTTAATTCTTCAAACATACTACAAAAATGCAAGATTCTTTGCTAATTTTGAGATAGTAGTCCATAAAAAAAGTCTGATATCCCAAAACTTTTCTGCTAGAAATCTTTGAGTAGGTCTACACTTGTTCTGGAAGATAATAATGTACACTTTTCTAACAAAGAAGGAGAAAAAAGACAATAAAATAGAAACAGCAGAAAACAAATGATGAAACAAAAATTTGCAGTGTTATATGCCTAACTAGACAAAAATGTATTTTTTATGCATACAGTGTGTAAAGGCACAGAAATCAGGTTTGATATTGATTTCTGCTCTTGAAAATGTAGGCTATGATGTACTCCTAAAATAGACCTTGGGGATGACTTTTTAAAAATAAACTTTTGTCAAGTCTTGCAAAATTCTTATTTGATGTTTTTTTTCCCACGGCTTGTGAGCTGCTGAACATTTATTCAATCCAAACAACTATGCATTTTTCTGAATATTTGTATGTAGTCCTATCCAGTATGCCCTAGAATATGTCTTGTGGTTTCTGCTGCAACTAAAGGACATAGCAGTACCAATGTCTCATGTCACTCCCAGCAGCATTATGTGAATTCTTTTGATATCCTAGGGCATCTCAAACTAGATACCTGAATTTGGAGAAGTGAATCTGCCTTTCACGTCTTTCATAGTTTTCTTTCAACAGCAATACAGTTTGTGTTGGTTGCTCATGGATTGGTGGCGTAAAATAAATTTTTTTTGTCTCAATCAATTTCTATGCTGGATAGATGGCAGAGAGAAGATGCTAAATATCATAGAAATATGAAGACTGAATTACCTCACATTTTCAGGTGAAGTTTCCCTTGTTAGTTTAGTTTTTGTTTGTTTATCTGGTGCAGGGTTTTTTGTTGTTGTTTTTGTTTTTGTTTTGTTTTGTTTTGTTTTAATTTTTTCTAATCTCATTTTCCAGAATCAAAAATAGCAGAGTTCTGGCGGATTCTTTGCTCTTCCTGGCAACATTAGCAGTCACATGTTCCAGCATGGGGTGAAATTTCCCCAGTATATATCACTTAGCTTTCTGTGCTTTCGGAACACCTTTTTGCTGCCTTATGTTCTATTCTAATGCAATAATTTCCTTTTAATATAAAGGAAATTATAAGAAGAAAATCACAGGCTCAAATGAACCCATCTGAGGACTGTAGCATTCTCAGAGCATATGCTGACCTCTCTTGCCTGCAAGGCCTAGGCCAGGAAAGCACCTGATGTTAGGCAAAAGTTATTTAGGACTCAGGGTTCCTTGCTTAAAATTTCAAACTCTTATGTGAAACTTCTCATTTTCTCTGCACAAGAACTTCAGATAATCTAATATAATGGAATGGATAATAGGAAAAAAAAAATAAGTCCATTCTTCCTTGAATTTTAAGTCTGTGTTGTCCAGGATTTTTACTCAAATTCCTTCATCAAAAAGTATAATTAAATCTTTGTCTCCAAAGTTAAAGCATTCTGGTGGAAAGAAGCACTCAGAAATCTCCTTAATTTATAGACACATGTGGCAATGATTTAGTTTCTACTGTAGGTTATTGGTATAAAAGTAATAAAATGATATATCCTTAATGTCTACCACAACACACAAGCTCAATAAGAAAGAGATTAATTTTGCAATGTTGTTTTTCAAGTGTTACATAGTCTTTATAGTCAATAAGAAACAAGCTTTTTCCCCACGCAAGAAATTCTAGTATTATTATAATGTATATGTTCATCTAGAAAAATAATAATAATTTTTTTAAAATGAAGAGGTGAGGAGGTACTTCATGTACCAGAGCAGAGAGTCTCTTTGCAGTCTTTTGACAAAGCCACGTTGAAACAGGTTGTTGCTTTGGCAGTACATGAACTGTGATGGACCAGATTTCAGCCTGTGAAGGCCCCCATGTCAGAGCGGGTGGATAGGTCCTGGAGGAAGCTAAAGCCCTTGGAGACCCCACACCAGACCATAAAGAAAGTCTGAGGAAGAAGGAGCTGCAGAGAGGAGCTCTTATGCAGTAATCACAAACCCCATTCCTTATCTGCCTGCACTGCTCTCTGTGGGGGTAAAGAGTTAAAGCTGAGCTTCAGTTTGTTGGCAATAAATTAATTTTCTCTAAGTCATAGGATGATAGAATAGCAGAATCATAGGATAGTTTTGGTTGGAAAATACCTAAAATACCTCATCTAGTTCCAAACCCCATGCCATGGGCAGGGCACCTTCCATGAAAGCTGCTCAGAGTCCTATCCAACCTGGCATTGAACTCTTCCAGGGAACAGCTTCTCTTGGCAACCTGTTCCACTACCTCACCTTCCTCACAGTAGTGAATTTCTTTGTAATATCTCATCTAAACCTATTCTCTTTCAGTTTATGCCATTTCCCCTTGTCCTACCACTACATGCCTTTGTAAAGTCCCTATCCACTGCATTGTAGGCCCCCTTTATGTGTGGGAAGACTGCTCAAAGGTCTGTGTGGAGTCTTCCCCAGGCTGAATTCCAGCTCTCTTTAAAGAGCCGCTCCAGCCTTCTGATCATCTTTGTGACCCTCCTCTGGATGTGCTCCAGCAGACCCACACCCTTTTGATATCAGGGGCCCCTGGAATGCAGCATTCCAGGTGGAGTCACATAAAGGCAGAGCAGAGGAGCAAAATCACCTCCCTCCATCTGATGGCCACGCTGCTTTTGATGCAGCTATTTGATGGTTGGCTTTCTGGGCTGTGAGCACACATTGCTGGATGATAATTTTTTTTTTTTTCAGTCAAGTCTGTTTTGCTTACTATGATAACTGGTGAATGATTTCTCTTTCTTTATGTTTCTTTATGTTCACAAAATTTTTCATTTTATTTTCTCCCCCTGTCCTGTGTGGGAGGGGCAGTGAGAGAACAGCTGTCTGTGTGCCTGGCAGTCAGCCAAGGTCAGCCTACCACACAAATGGTGAGAACTGGATAAGGATGTTAAGGTTTTTAAGAACAGCCACCTCCTCCAGCAGACTCCTGCCCAGGACTCCAGCCCAATGCCCTGTGTTCTCCACTCAGGCAGAGGGTGTGGCTGCCACATTGCTGTTTGCAGCTTCAACCAGCAGCAAAATTGAGCACATATCTTAGAGACACAGAAACAGACACACAGAGGGCATGGCCGCCAACAATCACAGAGAATGTGGTGCTCCAGCATCTCCTCCATTCAGTACTCACACCAGACACTGGCACACAGGGACACGTTCCCTCCTCCTCCTCCTCTTGGGCTGGCAGAGGCAGGAGGTCCCAAGTGCAGCACACACCCCACACTGCCCGGGCTCACAAGCACACACACACTGGCAGATCCACTGAGAACCAGCATTGTCCCTCTGCCCACCCTGCACCCCTGCTTGGATCCTGTAATCTTGAAATGTAATGCTGTTATTTTGAAGTGTCTTTTTTTGTCCATACTTGTTTTATCTTTCTTCCTTGACATGTAGCTCTAATCCTCAAACTGTCTAAAATGGCTATTTGGTCTAAAGTTGCCTATTGATCTCCCATTAGCCTTATCTTCATTATTACTATGGACATAACTGAGTGTTAATTATGTCTGAGGACTTTATCCTGGTTTTGTTATTATCAGGAATGATAAGCATGAGATAGAGCACTATATTTCTGGCACCTTGATGTACAAAATCTCAAAGATTTCCTGCACCACAGTAATATGTTTGTTTGACTCAGATATGAATAATTTCTATTATTCAGTTATCATATTTTCAAGGCGATAAATAATTTAAAAAATGAATTTTAAATCTAAATTATTTTCTTCTGAACTTCAAGGAATTTGGACTGCTTCAGTACTGTTACAACTCAATGTAGGTCCACAAACACATTCCTGACTTAAAGGTCACATGTGATAAATTTCTTTGAAAAATGATGTTTGAGGCATCTCACTTTTTCCATTTTAAATAGTTTCAATATAGTCTTTATTGCTCATAAATCCATGATCACAAAGACTGGCTTTATAACATTACTCAGCCTTAACCTCAGTCATGCAAGTACAGTTATCCAGATGTAAAGAACAGTCCAAATCTCTTAAATCTGCACCTCTCATCATACTGCTATCAGCTGCAGCACCTGCACTGGGGTGCTCAAGCAATTCAAACATAGAAAGCTTCAAGTCTTTGTTGAAAAATGGTGATATTAATATATTTAATTAAAATTAAATTTGAATAAACTAATACACAAAGAAACTTTGATATTTTTAAGCATTAAGTAGGAAATCTATCCCATAATAAGCAAAAACTACATCATTTTCATTGAACTGTGGAGAACAAGCTAATAGAGATAAACAGAACAACATTGTAATGAACCCTCAACTCTCCAGTTCCATCCACAGAATAAAGAAATGGGCTTCCATCTTTCCTTAAGCTGACAAGAATTTTAACTTATAATAGGAAAATGTCTCCAACATAGAGTACAGAGACAGTATGCTTTCAAGATTGATAGAACATCGGGGTAGTCTGGCATTCAAAGAAATCCTTCAGAAATCTAGCAGAAAATATCCATAAAAAACCCCAAATTAGGATTCTTGCAGGAAGTTAGTAATTCTCAAAGAACTAAGATAGTCAATTCAAATAACCACAGTGCTGAGAGGTTAAATGTGTATAACAGCTTCTCTGGTCTTGGGACTTCCCCCTCTTAGCTGTACATCATTATAATCTTCTTCATTACCTAATCATGAACCGATAACATTATATCTCTTCTGTATCTCCATGAACTGTGACAATTTACTTTTCCTGCCTGACTTTTCCTCCCATCAAAAACAAGTCTGCAGTTAAGAGGCACGTGCTAAAAATGAAATATTTTTTAAACTGTAGTAAATATCTCACCATGCTTTTATAATCTAGGAATAAAACAAAAATATTGCAACTTGTTAAAAAATAATATAGTAATAAATATTTCTTTTAAAATATTTACAACTACATGAAGCTTTCTGCATCACAGAAGTAAGGCAGGCTGCATAGACTGTACAATCTATCAGTAATATTTTCAGTTTTGCCTAATAGAATAATAATACAATTTATTCTCATTTAAAAATTGAGGTCTAAACCCACAAATGCATTTAGAAAATTTTTTCATCTAAATCAATGTGAAGCAGATCCCTAAAATAGTTACTGTCTATCAGTAAGATTCAGTATAGTTATATTTGCCATTTATGTCAACCACTGTAAAACATTAATATGCAAGGTCAATACATTATTCCATTTTCTACTCCTCATGGAATTTTAACTGAAGAATTAATTTTTCTCTGAAAAAATAGATTTGATCAAATGGAGTTGGCAACATATGAAAAAATATACCTTTTCTATGAATGAATAGAACACCATTAAAAAACTCCTGAGCTAAATTAAAAAAAACAACACAAAAGAAATAATATTATTTTTTAAGTAAAAAATATAATAAATTTCCTGAATGAAGAATTTTGTGGTAGCTTCTGAGACCTTATGAAGTCAGACTCTAAAATGAATAAAAGAGGAAGAAGACACACTCTATTTCAAAGTTGTTTTTTATTTCTGAGCTATTAAAAATAACTCTATATATGCATATAAATAAAACCTGGCAGCAGACATTACTTTCACCTTGACATTGATTATGATATTTAGAATTATTTCTGATACAGGAAGGAGATTTGGAAATAGTCTTGCAACAATGCTGCTTAACCCCTACTTTGTAATGTTAATCAGGATAGATTAATATTAAATGAAGCAAACATCTAAATTCCCTTGAAGGCATTGTCTCTCTGTAACTCAAAAGCAAAACAATAAAAGAGAATGCCATAGGAATGTGAGTAAAATTACTATTAAGTGATGACCTAAAGCTTGATTTCATTGTTCTGCCAGCATCAGTGGAATTGAAAAGACTTTGTCACATTCTCCAGACACATTGACTGTGAATAAAACACATACCTTAGATAACTGAAGACCTGGTCAAAGATTAGACCTGACATGACATAATTGACTTTGAAGGCTTGAAGAGGAATTTAGACCATTGCAGCCAAACAGGAAAAATGTCTAAGGAAATTAGATTAATAAAATCCTGTCTTAAATGAAAGCTCACAGTTGAAGTTGATAAAGGATAAGTTCACAACTATTATCTTAATATTGGTCACTGTAAGTGAATCCATAAACTATCGAAACTTAACAAACATGTAATCCGTTGAATTTGAGTTTATTAGAAAAATAAAAACCCCAAGCCTTTGCAGACTACTCAGAAATTCTGGATGATCTAAATAGGTATTATGTACTATGTAATACTTGGAATTTTTTCAAGGACTAAAAACACAATTATGCTGAAGGAGACATTTTATTCTTTGACAGTGTCAATTTCTGTACAATGACTATTCAAATATTCCAAAAAAGAATTTTAGACAGACTTTTCACTGCAAATGCTTTCTAGAAGTGGAAGGTTTTAAATAGTCCTGGGGTAGATGTGTAAACAGTAGCAAAGTATGGCTTCCAGTTTTCTGTTTTCTACAGTTAACCACACAAATCTTTTTATTGTTTATTTGTTTGGATATTTTTTGTTTTCATCTGTCTTTTCAGAAGTTTAATACCTTCCATTAAATACTGCAATAATTAGCCTGAAAGATCATTGGATTTCACTGGAAACAAATCTAGAAACACTGACATACTTGAAATGATACTACCACATGGACAGAATACACAAACCCTGATGCATCCGCAACACTGACAAACAACCATGAAGACATGTTTACTGCCTCATAGACATCCAGTGAGTGAAATGGTTGGAAGCTGTCTTGATACAGGCTCCTGTACAAGGGAAAAATTTTAGAACTTTTGTGAACCAATATAAACTGAGAGAAATGCAGCATTAAGCAAAATGATGAAGATTGTATAAGAATCGAGATGAACTTACATAAAAGGACCTTGAAATTAAATAGAATTTGATTTTCTAGGTCTGAAAAAACCCATTCTTTTCCTTATTGCTGTCCAGAATAAATACTAATGGACTAGGCCATTAGTGTTTTCAGAAATATTTTAAGAGAAGGATTAAAAAAAAAAACAAAAACAAACAAAAAAAAGCGCCAAAATTAATCAGACTTTCCCCTTGATTTCCCCAAAACTAAGTTCTGAAGGTGTGTGAATATTTTTTTCTCTCATGAATGATTCTTTACATAGAAAGTAATATTAACCTAACTCCTAAGAAGGAGTGAGATTGGATTAATGCACAAAAGTTCTTTGCAATAGCTTTCCTGTTGCCCCATAAGGGTCCTTTTGCTCGACTTACTTCTCTCTATTTTTTTTTATGTATCTCATTTTTTATTTTTTTCTACAGGATGATGTCTTTCTTTTGTGCTAAAGCACAATGGTTAGAGCACTCAGGATGTGGGAGAGCAGGTAAAGAACAAAATGTATTAGGTGGCTGTGCTACCTGATAATTTATTTGAATGTCGCTCGCCAGACATGATTTTTATTTAGCTTAAAACCAGTTCCTGTGTAATGAATTAGAACAAAAATAAGATTGTCTTTATCAAAATAATGTATTTCAGGAATAGAACTAACAAGAAATGTGACTTGGAATAAAATATATTACTTGGAGACTGTCTGTTTTGCAAATCCGTTAAGAGTCAGATCTTTATTGAATTTGTTTTGAAAGCTGCATCAGAAGTCATTAATACTTGAACATTAACATTGGTCTAAAATTGCTAATGTCACGTCCAAGCAGGTAGAAACTTATTTCTAGCCTCCTGTAGTCATTTTGTTAGGGTTAATAAAAGTGTCACAATTTTCTTAAAATTTTTACCTATGTTGAGTTACATACATTATCCACATCATCCAAGAAAAGATTGCTTTTTTAACTCAATAAATGCAACACAGCATTTTCCAAATAATCAGCAATTTTCCTACTTGAGTTGTCTGAAAAAGACTGTGAATTCAGAGACCATCCAGCAAAATCTTGCTTAGCTGTGAAAATAAGCCTGAGGATGCTCTGCCAAGCATTACAACAAACTAGCTAAATCATTGACTATAGCCCACAACAGAAAGGCTTCTAAATAGAAGGTGATACGCACTGGAAACCTTTCCCTGAATATCAAAAATACCAGCAGGACAGGGACAAAAAGATAAAAGAAAATATTTTCAAGAGCCATTCTCTATTCCACAGAAGAATGAGGGTATCACGTTATTAATTATCTAATGACATTTTGCAACATGCCACTTGAATTTAATTTCTTACTATTTAACTTCTTTTGAAATATTGCTTGGAAATAAAGAAATATGATCTAAAATATATTTCTGTGACTTTTCAATCTGATAATAGTAATAATATGTCAAAAAAAAAATCAGATATTTAATGTTATGCAGCTGTTGTTTTTGGAAGACATAAACTAGCACATATTTGAGATTTTATGTTTTAGACCTGACATGTTTTTTTGATTCATCTAGAATCTAAAGTATAACAATAAAAACAGGTCAGAATCTTTAAATTGTTTTTTTTTTTGTTCTGCCCAGCAGTCAAATGGTTTCCCATGGGTATCTTTATTCTGTTCCAGTTGCACTGTACAAAAACACTAAATCTGACCAAAAAAAAAGAGGAAATGCAGGTGGACATGCTTTTTTTATGTCTGACTTCTATTTTTCTTCCTTGCTAATATTTCAGAAGAACATTGACAGCCAGTTTACAGAGCAATGAAATAATTAGTTGTGTATTTATCACTATTATTTTTGTATATAGAGCTATATATATCAGCCTGCGGATGAAAAAAAAAAGAAATTCTAACCTCTAAACTCACAAAATTTAATAATCATGCCTTATTTTAAATATTTCTAGCAATCTTTTTATTTAATTATATTACATAATGTGTCTAAATGTAAGCATTATGATTGTAGGCTCTTGAGCTACACACAAAAATATACTTAAATGTTCCTCAGCTCTAATACTCAGTTTTAGGACTTACATAAGAGAATATAAATAATAATAAAGAAAAAAACTTTACTAATATGTGTGTTGTATACTCTTGTGTGAAGATTAAAAAAAAAAAAACAAAGCAAAACTAGTTAATTTTAATGTCTGATTCTATTAGTCATACAAAGACTTCAGAAAAATAATGATATAATCAAAATTATATGTCTTGTTCCAGAGCATTCTGTAATAAAGGGAAGGATATCAGTGTTTTTAGCAGATCAAAAGCAATTTCATTGAAAGCTCTAAAGTAAAAATGCTTAGAGGCTAAGGAATAGGGCTGTGACAATGCTTAAGAAGCAGTGTGCTTCATGACATTTACAGTCATTCCCCAGTTTGCAGTAGGACTTTCTCCTCTTTTCTCCCCAAAGACAAAACATGGACATGCCACCTCCATATTTGTGTTTCTGCCCGTGTTTGAGGAAACAAACATAATTTATCAGGTCTTCCTTCCTTCCTTCCTTCCTTCCTTCCTTCCTTCCTTCCTTCCTTCCTTCCTCTCTCTGGGGGGCTAATTATTTTCTTTCTTAGAAAACTATTTGA
>VYXF01003283.1:341522-360750 GCA_013397295.1 Polioptila caerulea
CCTTCCTCCCTTCCTCCCTTCCTCCCTTCCTCCCTCCCTCCCTTCCTCCCTTCCTTCCGCACCTTCCGCACCTTCCCTCCTCGATCTGGGGGAAAAAATATTTTTAGTCTTAGAAAACTATTTGAGGATTATGTTGCATGTGTTTAGTGCTTCCTTCCTTTTTAAACTCTCTCAATGATTACAGATACCTGTAAAAATATTATGTCAGCCTCAGAGAAATGAAGGGAAGTTTTAATGTCTCCCATTAATTTTGGAGCTAAAATTTTTTGTTTTTCTGGGGTTTTTTTTCTGATTGCTGGTTTTTTCAGGGTTAAAAATTAAAGCAAAGAAACTGCAATGTATACAACTCTTGATAAAAGTGTACATGAAAAAAAATTATAAGACTGAATTACATAATCAATGTAATTTACCCACAATAAACTCAAGTACTATCTCAAACTTGTAACAGTGTCATTGGTACTGATAGCATCAGCATTACTAAAGAGGTTTGTATGTCTTGAATTCTTAAAAAAAAAAATTAAAGCCCTTTTTTTCTTTTTACAGAAGTAGTATCTCGTTTTTTACAAATGACACTCCTTTTTCTAACTGTAATATAGAAGTGGGACAGAGGTGACTTGTATTAAAGTAAAAGTGTATTTGATCAGGACTATCAATTCTTTAGGCAGCGTGATACCAGCTTCTAACAAGCTAGGAAGAAAATCAAGACAATAAAAAAAAAAAATCACAAAAGTTCAGGCAACAAAGCAACATACTTATAACATTACTTGGGACAGAAAGAGAGGAGAAAGTCATTCCTCCATTGCATTATTCTAGAGGTCCCTGGTGCCAAAGACCTTGGAAAGGTATCGTGAAAAACTGTGAGAAGAAATTTCATCCTTACTATTTCATCAATTTCTTCTTGCAGGGAATTACACTGTGTCCCCTGTGCAGAGGGAGGATTGGCAACACATGAGGAGAAACAACTGTCATCAAGCAAACGAGTGATGCAAAACAGGGCAATGTTATTAGTGTTCTAGTATGAAGCATGTCCGTGTTTTCACCATTTCCCCTGAGTCACCCACTGTTTCTTGCTGCAGGGTAAAAAGAAGGAACATTGTGTCTCTGCATCTGAAGCAACTTTCCCTCACTGGGAAATGTATCTCTCCTTTTCAATCTTTCCAACCACAAATTCTTTATTGAGTGACTCTGGAAAAACCAAACCAATACAAAGAATTCCAGAAGGGCAGGAACTTCTCTTGAGTGTAAATTTAATGCATACTACTGCAAAAGTATCCCCCTACAACACTGCACACATACAACAAATAAATACATTCGACATAGAAAACAGAGACTATCAGTATGAATTTCATGGGGAAAAAAAAAGAGCAAGATCTCATTTTCTTCCTTTGTTGTGATACGATGATGCTACATGCTGCCAGATCCTTCTCTTAAATTGCTCTCTAACAGCTAGATGCCCTCTACAAAGCTGTCACCAGAGAAGAATAGCACACACCAAGGTTGTTTTCGTTTGTTTAAGCTCCCGCTGTGCTGCTTGTCTCCAGTATCAAAGCATTCCTTTTTCAGAACAAATTTCTTTTAACATATTGTTCTCCCTTTCTAAGATTCTGCTTGGTTCGCATAACAAAATCTCCATCAAACATTCATTGATTTATTGAAAGAAGTTACATTTTCCAAAAGAAAAAAAAAAAGCTGCTGAGGTATAGATTTTCACATATATAATCAGAAAGCATGTGCTGATGTATTGGTGACATATGATCCAAAATCATTATTTTTAGCTTCTCTGGACCTTGCTACCATGAAATGATATTGTTGTCGATTTCTGTTGCTTCCATAGCAGAATTATAACTTTAAGCTTTCTGCTACCATACCTTGAAACAGATACTTTTTACCACAGACACAGTTTAATATGATAAGGACCCATCTCTGCAGGTATTTCTTAAAATATACATACATGTATATATATATACAGTGTTTATATACATATATATAAATGTCAATATTTAAAAGTAGGCAGTATCTTGTAAACTTTCATTTTCTGAGTTAGTGACATTCAAGGTGTCAATCCCTATGGACCTTGTGTTTTTTCAACTTTTTCATTTTATGGAATATTAATAAGCATGTTACACAATTGTAAACTAAAGTTAGTACTAAAAAATGAGAGCAACATTGTTTAAAAAAAAAAACACGAAGAAAGAATAGGCAATTATTGAATGAATTAATTATTTAAATGTTATGTTTATAAATGTACACTTTTGAATATCAGATACATTAATAAAAGAAATGGAAACAGTAAGGAGATACATTCCAGAAAGGAAGCATCACCCCACCCACAGTTTATTTTTCAACTCCTAAATTATAGTCACAAATCTATATGCTATTTATTAGCACTGTAGAGAGAGCACACTGCTTGATTCAGTCAACAGTGTCCTTCCTCCCAGAAGCTTAAGGATAGTGTATGCCATTGTGTTCTTCTAGCATTATTTTTAGTCTTCTTTTTTTAATTTTTTTAACACGTCTTTCCTTGTGACTGGCTCAGCGAGTCAACATGATGAAACAAATGTTATTAGACCTTCATTTTCACACTAAAATCCCGGAAGGGGAGCTATCCTGCTTACAGCTCTAATTGCATTAACAGCGCATCTTTCAGGGCTTGTTCTTGTGGGTTTGCTTCTGCAGCTCTTACACAGCTTGAGTAGTACAGTTCTTCTGAGTAGTTTCATTGATACCCAGGAGCCTCTTCTCACTATTAAGTGCTTCTCAGCAGGAATAAAGATTGTAGAACTGAGCAGTGTGAGCTTATTTCAAAAGGGGGAAGCAACTAGGCACAGATTCTAATGAAAGGGAACACAAGCTTTGCTTATTCCACATTTGCCTTCCACACACAGCTACCCTCTCCACCCCCCATCTGCCCCAACCACCCTCCAGTTTCCAGGTCTCTCAAGCACAAAATAAACAGAATTCTAACAAGTTAGGAACAGCCAATTCAGCTGATACTGTAGTTTATTTTTAAGCCAGTGTATGTTATTCAGGATATTTTTATACAGTGGAAAAATACAACTTCAAGTGTCTGTAGAGCTCCTGGTTTGGTCTCTTAAGATAATTTTGAGGTAGTCTACAATAAAGTTATTAATTTAGACTAACAGATGAAAATAATTTATGAAAATAACTTGGCTGTATTATTTTATGTGTAATATTTGATTTTTCAGGAGTATTATTAAGTTAGTCTTCCAGCTCTCCTTTGAAGTTCAGTAGAATTAAGTATCTAACAAAACATCTAAAAGAATGTATTCATATACATTTTACACAAACGTCTATGAATGTCAAAACCCATTGTATGAACCAGAAAATTGCCAAGAACAGTTCTTCCAATAAATAACATATCTCTAGTAGCAAACATAATCTGGAAGAGAATCAGCTAGAGGTGAGAAAGCAGCAGGATACAGACTCCTGCTCAAATACCAGGTGCAAAACAGCAGCGTTAGTGTGTTGCATTTGGGTTTTTTCTAATCATGGGAAAACAAAAACATTGGAGTGCAGATAGAGTATTGCCCTAGCAAAACTCTGTGACATCCCCTGTCATGACAAGCTCACTTACCACCACAGAGCACTGCACTCTCACAACTTCATACACTCAGATATTCACACATCCTTGTCCTGATGTACAGAATTACTCCCCAAATTGCAACATAAAGAAGATCCTAATGTTAAGAAAAAGAACTGCTCTGTTAAGTGACTAATTAATATAATTTCCCACAGTTCATGATTTCCAGATACATTTCAGACTGCTTAGCCAAAACGAAATCCTAAAAACACAACTATTTTTTTCATTTATTGGAAGAACTTTAATACATTAAAATAAAGATGGAAAAATCAGTTAACTAATCTATGAGGTTTAGTACACAATTGCAATACAACATAAATTAATATAAATAAATACTTTGCTCATAGATATATATCCTCATAAGCTCATTTTAATTCTGCATTGTTTTGAAGAAGACAACATAAGTAAAAATTATTGAAGTTAATATCTGCTGACATTGAAGGTAAGATGTGGAGTAAGTAAGTAAGTAAGTAAGTTTGTGAAGACATATACTGGCATATATAATAATAATGCTATTATTATTATCATTAGTATTACTCAGCTCTCTGAAAATCTGGTGTATTTTATGTCTCCTTCTTGGAGCTCAGATCAGAGAATAACTGTCTAATACGATAATTCTTTACTCCAAAATGTCAAAAATCAAATCACTTCACTCAATTGGTGCTTGGCTTTGTTTCTGAAATTCTCCTAGAGATTTTGAACTGCCCCTGTTCTTTAAACTTGCACAGTGCAGAGTATGTAACCAACCTACTAGTGGAGTTGGTCACATTTTCTTTTTACAATGATTTTGTAATGGGAATCTAGGGATATTTTGTACATATTTGATGGTCAATCACAAAAACTAGTTCCTGATATCTCTTATCCAAAGTAGATGTTTCTCTTTTATACAGGAAAAGCCTGTGCAGAAGCCAACTTTCCCTCCACCTCAGTATTTGTGGCCTGACTCCTCTCCAAAACCTCATATGTATCTACCTGCAGCAAGAACAATGTTTCATACATAGACCTTTTGTGGGTATTTTGGTTTGTTTGTTGATTTTGGATTGGGTTGGGTTTTCTCAGATACAGACACCTGAAGCAGTCCTATCTCAACAAAGGTTTCTTGGAATCTGTTGTTATTTTCATGTTCATATCATTCTGGACTACTGGCATTTTGATCTTTAAATTACCCAGTTACTAACAATTATGTTTAATTTTTTTGTTTTGTTTTGTTTCTATTTTCTTTCTTCTGACATTATGGAACTTGCAGTGATGCAAATCTTTAGCAGAATCACACTTCTGTGCAGGACTTCTAATAAGGCTTCCTTGATTAATTTTTCATAATCCTGTGTGCCTTTTGATACTGTACAACCAAATTTTTCAAGAATGTTTTTAATTTATTATCTTTTTATCTTTCAAGATCCTTCTATTTAAGTTTCTCCTAGATAGCTGAACCTTATAAAATATTTCTGGAATTACTCAATTGAATTACAATATAAGCCATTCTTATATTCTGCAGCAGTTTCAGCTCATTCAGCATCAGAATATGAAACTGATATATAAAAATGCAACCTTTGTTTAGTTTTCTTATTTGACTGAAAATCAGGTAGCATCCTTTTAATTATGTTCTTAACAAAGCAACCCTTGTGAATTAATTTCTCACAGCTCACGTCAGCCAGATTTATCTTTTAAAGTAAGATTATAAGCCTTGGTCATATTGTATATTCAACACAGATAAATTTAGACTGAAAACTGCAGCAGTGTCTGGCTTTAGATCCCCACTGGAAGTAGTGGAAATCTGATCATAGACTCCAATTTTAAGTGAATGTTGGAGCTGCCACCTGAAATGTTCCACCGGGTTGTTTAATATAGCCTTTCAAGTGCAATTTATGACTTTGTTCACTATCTACTAAGTATATTAATTAATCAGTGCTTTATGAACCTAACACTTTATGGGTTTTGTTGCTTAGCAACAGAATTTCCTCCAATAAGGGGCTGTATCCAGAGTCCTTTAACCAGCTTTCATCTTCCATGACATTTTTAAATTCAGATACTTCGTTGCTTTTAGAAAACAAAGCACTTCTAATTTCAAAGGAAAAATTATTTTATTTAATTTTTTACTTCCATTTCAAATACTAAAATGACACTTAGGAATGGCTATAGCTGCACTGACATATTATTCATTGTAAATATGTACAATGAAATCCAAACAACAGTAAAGTAATCACATCAGCCAAATGTTGGCAGTTCTTTTCATTGCTGTGGGAAACACACTCTCACTCATTCCAAAATCCCTATTAAATCTGTATTAACATCTTCCATCTCTGGAAACAAGCAATAGAGTAGTAAATTATACTTCTGTGCAAACTGAATTCTAAAATTGAGAACAGGACCTTTGCAATTTACAGACATTTTAACTTCTAATGTTGTTAAAATAGCAGTTTCTCAGTCCATGAGCTCTTCTGTGGCACAAATAACAGCTCTGTTTGTGCATCAAGGGTTCCATTTTTAATTTCACTGTTATGCATTACAATATTAAAATTAATATTAGTTTCTCTATTTTATAGGACTCATTTGCTGAAATTTAAATTTATCCACACCTATGTAGACATCAGTTGCAGAGAGTCTCCACTAAATTTTCATCCTTTGTAAGAAGTGTAAACATTTAACATTTAGTTTGATTCTTGGAAATGTTGTATATCCATTTTATGCCTGCCTCAGATGCTCAGTACTGGAATGATGCCTGTGTCTAATTTAGGAGTCATTATAAAATCAATGGTAGTAACTCTACATTGAGGTAAATATCTCATATAGTAGAACAGAAGAAAAGAAAAAAAAATTAAAATATTTTTTCTCATATTTAGATTAGACAGTACAGTCTTACTACTTTTTAACACTTAATTCGTAACACCTAAGGTGTCAATTTACTCCCTTTGATATACATATGCACATCCATCTATAGAGAGGATTTGTTTGGATAGAAAATATAAAATGTATAAAGAATTCATTTGGGCACTAAGTCTATGAAGTTAAATTTTAACAGGTACCAAATAGACAAATATGTGTCTGTGTATGAATTATGTTTTTTTATTTTTTCATTGTAACTAGGATTGCACAATGTTGGAAGCTATGTTCTCCAAGGTACATGCCCCACTACTGCTCAGTGGTTTGATACTGCAGTGCTATTTGAATAAAAATGTGATCCTGCCCTTTCTCTTTTCACATTATGTGCTATAATTTCATAGACATAATCATTCATAACTGTGGAGTATCTGTTATAAGAAAATCTAATGAGAATATTGTGGGATGCAACTGGTTCCAGGAAAGTACCCTACCTGATAGGCATTCCCTTAACTTCAATGTGGGACATAAAAAGATATAGTTTAGCTGATAATATATTTTCTAGAACTGTGCACACTTGGTATATGCTGTATAAACATATAACATATAACAAATGTTACATTCCCTGAATTCTGTGACTTGCGTTTTGGATAACAACAGTTATTTTTACAGACAGGTTTTGAGAATGTTCTTATTTAGTTTTGATTTTTTTTCCCTTTAAAGTCCCTGAATTCTGTTCTTATCTTTGATACAGATGAAAAGATGGAATACCGAGAGAACAAAGTTATATTAAAATGAAATATGACTCAAAAATCCTTTGTAATTCTTTCTTTAAGAATTGTTCCTTCTTCAGATGCTCATTGTCTCTGTTTCACACATTTTGTCTTCATTAAGAACTTTGTGCAAGATTGAGAAAATAAAGAATAAGTCTTAATTATTTTACCCTTTTATTACCTGAGCAAGCTTGTTCCTCTCAGCGTTTCAGCTAGCATCACAGGGAAAAGTCCTCAGGGCTACTGTTCAGTTGCATGCCATTAATATGGCAAAAACTTCTTGCTACCGCAATGTCTTCCATGGACATAATAAAGACAAAGGTATCTGCCTGCATTTTTTTCCACGTTTCTCTGTGCAATCACTGCTCAGGGGAAAGGAATTGTGAATGTAGCTTTGTTCTGCTTTTTACTTCTGACAAAACAGTTGTGTCATTTTTCAGATATTTCATTTTCCATGGTAACATAATCAGTGCATAAGTTTTCTCAAGGTGTTAATAAAGCATAAATAAATTTGTGCAAACTTTTTTTTTTTTTTTAATAATTGCAAATATTTAAAGCCTCTGATCTCTGCAATGCAGTGGTCTATTGAAAAAATGGTTTACAGACAGAAAAAAAATAATTAAAAAAGCAAGATCTCATTCGCTATTCATGGCTGGGCATGAATGTCCCAAAATTTTGATTGCATTTGTGGAGAAAGGCAAACAGTCATGCAAGGGTGGAAGTTTGATTCAGATTAACCTATAGAGACACAGTGTCAAGTAGACATTATTAATGGACCAAGACATCATAATCATTGAGGTCTCTGTCACCTCTGGAATAAACTTTATTCACCTCCTACTGCAATCACAGTGACTTTCTACGCTATTCTATAGTCTTGCTAATTTCAGTTACCCACTCTGGGACTAGGTAGGAATCTCCCTGGAGGCTCAGAGAGAAAAGTCTCTATCCGCCTGCAAAATGACTTGTAGATTTTCCTAAAGAAATGTCAATGTTCAGAAATAGTTAGCAGAATATTTGGAAAAGGGAGAATTTTTAAGTATTAGTCACAAATGTATTTAAGAAAAATGTTGCTGATTTGCCCTGAGGAAATTAAAATAATATTCTTTATATACTGTGGCTGAGTATTATCAAGATAATTAACAGAGTTTATCTTCATAATTCTGCTAAGTTTTTTTCCAATGTTCATAAATATTGAACTTTAAGTTGCTACAACTGAAGAGTATTTAATCAGAGTGTTTAAACAGAGTTCTTAAGTCTAAGTTCATGTTTGAGGGTACCTTAGAGCAGTGTGTTTTATGAGTCTACTAAACTGACTGAATTAAGACTTCACCAGTGCTAGGATATTCAAGATACTCAAAGAACCTGGTAATGACAAGCGAAACATCCATGCACTTAGAGAACAGTCAGAATACCACCAGGCATTCCAAACAACAAGAGATATCCATGTAAAAGTAACAGAATAAAGTGCTATGTATTGTTTGTGGATCCTTTGACTACAGTAAGAGCTCAGAAATACTAAAAGCTGCCTGTAATCTGGAGTTCAATCCCTTTGTAAAAGTGAATATTCTGTCACCTTAGGAGCCCAAAGTCATTTGAGTTGATCTAATATATATCGATTGACTTCCATCTGCCTCTAAAAAGGTGCCTCTCAAAGCTCTCCTGTTCCTCTGTGAACATTTTGGCTAGTCCAGTAGATTTGACACATCACCTAACTCCAATGTTTAGGTAACTGATGTCCATCATGGGTAGACAGTCAAGAGTAAAGAGAAGAGTAAAGGAGAGAGATATTTTGGAGTGACTCATTTCATAATTTGAACCCTTTCAAAAGGTAAATCATCCCTCTGATGCCAGACACTTGTGTTTCATCAGTGACTACAGACATCTTCTCTTTAGGAGGTCAGAGCTGGATGTGATTAGTCCAGCTAAGGGCTGATTTCTGAGTACCTTTCATCCATTCCATTGATGGCTAAGTGGACAGACCTTTTTGGAAAGTTCATGACACACTTATCTACTACTGCAATCATCTGTCTACTTTGAAATATCTGGCAATTAGCTGGTTGATTTTATTTTTAAGACCCTTCATTAATAAGAACACACTGTCCCAAAGAGAAAGTAGTTTAGAAGCATGGAAAAAAACATGGGATGTAAAAACTGTGGTGAGTGCAATGAATCTTTTAAAATGCTATTTCAAATTATTGTGATATTCATGAGAATATATAGCTGAGAAAAATCTGCCTGTATATCGAAGATACCTCATTTTAGCTTGTTTATCAAATTCTTATTTCATTCTCAAGCAAGTTCTGAATTATTGATTTGCATGTTGATAGAATTCACCCTAAAGTTAAAAAGTGATGAAAAGAGAAATTTGAATTGTAAATATTTCTAGTAAAGTAATTGTTTTAAAAAAATGAATAAAAAGCTCAACAAAACCCACAGAAATTTAGCATATAGGTAAATCATGCATATTGTACAAGATAATAGCCTTTCATCTCAACAGTTTGTCTTACACTGAATCATAGGTTTAATACAGAATTCACAGTTTTTGTGAAGTTATTTCTTTGGGACAGTTCCTCTGAGATATATGGAGAACTGTGAACTACTCCTTTGATTTTGCCTTATTGACTTGCCTATAATTGCTCACAGACATTCTTCCCTGAAACATTATTCTTTAATCTTATTTTTTTTTTTTTGTGAATATCCTGGATAATAAACCTGACTGGACTTTGTCCATTTGTTTTTGAAAAAAGGTTTAATATATGGCCTTTGAATTTATCTTTTTAGCATTTTCTCCTTTTGAGCTGCTCCCAAGTACAAAAATTATCTCTCTTTATGTAGGTATGCAGAGAAAAACTCTATCCATAGCATAAAAATGCATTGTGCTATTTTCTTTCACCTTTTATTTAATAAATGGTTAGATGGGTAGTGGTTGTAATTTAAATAATTTCATTCATGAAAAATATGCTCAAAGACATATCCAAGGACACCTCCTCAAGGCCCAGGAAATCTCTGAGATGTAAACCATTAAAAGCTCTAAGAAAATGTTTATTATGGTCATGTAGCGGATTCTCTGGGATTGGCCACTAGCGGTGTCTGTGCACTGGACACCAGATAGGTCTTTACTCCAATACAGTTTTGAAGATATTAACAAAATGATATGAAGATATCTTTCAGCTTTTCCCTACAAGATTTCACAATTCTAAGGCACGGAAGAAATTTTGATATCCATAGAAATACTAGGATGTTCTGTCTTAAACAGGAGTCTATTAAAAATAAAAGGCTTTAAAACAAGTTTAGATTTTACGCATTGTTTTACCTGAATGCATGGCACTAGATATAATGAGAGAATTACAGTTTTTCATGATAACCAGTGGTTTTTGTGCATGGTTTGGTTAACAACACTATAGTAGGACATTTTTTCTGCTTCCCTCTTAATTTTTTCTCCCTTATTTTCATTTGGGGAAAACTTTTATAACAAGGTAAATGCCCAGTAAAGAAATTATGAAGAAACAATGACCTTTTCTCAAAAGGATGCTGAGGTATCATTTGTAGCTCATCCAAGACATAAATAAATGAACAAAATTCTAAAGTAAGTGATTTTGGATGATGGAGTAGTACATCTAATCTTGCGACATTTTCTTTGCTAAAGTTGAAAAAGGTACTGAATATTTAAGCAATGGCCACAACTTTAGATATTTCATCTACCATTATTGTAAAAAATAATTAAAAAAAAATATAAAGGGAAAATGTCAGCACACTGAAGTAAGCTGATTGGAGAATCAGTTAATAGAAGAATATTTAAAGCTATTTTTACACAAATTGGGAAATTCATTGCACTTTTTTTATTAAAAGAGCCTTACTAAAAATGTTATTAAGAAATTGGACAAAATACATAGAACTGTGAAGGCCAATAAATGTATGAATATGCACCAGCAGACATAAAAACCCAAACTCATATATTCATTTATGAGTTGCCTATTATGCAGTCCCTTTTATATTCAATGACTTCTTGGGCTTTTTAGTTAACTGTTCCATCCACCTATGTCAATCCAAAGGGTCAAACCAATATAAACCAAAACATCTAAAATACTTTTTTTACTTTAAAAATGTTTTAGCTTTGTCAACAAACCACAACCAACACATTCATCTAGATAGGATGATCCTCTTATGGATCTTCCAAAGAACTGCTATAACTCCTCCTTTTGACCTTAAGCCAGCAAAATTGAAGTTAATAATCTGTCCCACTGTGAGATACTTAGCAAAATTTTACCATGGCCATATTTTGTTTAATGTTCAAACAAAGAGAACTAAAATACAAAGACTTTACCAATTATTTTCAGTGTGAGAGTGGACCCTCTGTCCTTTCCTTTTCTACAATTGGATGCTATTTTTCACACTCAGCTCTATTCTGCATCTAGAAGATCTTATTAAATGCTGATCCTGAAAAAAAAAGAAAAAGAAAGTTTTGCTAGACCAAGACCACTTCTTATTGACACTAGAATAAATAAAGAGAGTTAAAAGACCTTAATGTTTTTTAAATTACTATTATAAATAAAGTTATTAGAAATTATCATTCTTAAAACAGTGCCAGATACTACTTTTTTTTTTTGTTATTCTTAATATGAGTAGTTAATGTTTCTTTAGAAGTTATGCATAATTTTAAAAAGTTTGCAAAAGTTTTCCTTTTTCTTCTTTATAATTCTAGCAGACTTTCCATTTTCAGATTCATGTATGAGTGTAATAAGCTACTGGATTTACAACATGAAAGACACAGATCCACAAGTTTAGTCTGAGTTCTCCTAGTTTGCTATGACACCATGAAAAAGGAACTGTTACATTTGGCCTCCAGATTGGTTCATTACCATATTGTTCAGAGCCATTTTTTGAAGGGAGTGTGATGCAGTTTTTTACATTGAAGCATTTATAGAGTTAATGTCTAGGTTTGGTTTTTTTATTATTATCCAGGAATATGAATTCCTTTTAATTTCTGCAAATCACTGACTTGTCTTCCCATGAAAGGACTGCATGAATATTTTATAAGTCAATCTATTTTTCTTAATTTGTTATTTCAAGATGTTTATAGGTGTTCTTATTTCTTGTTGCAAAAAGCAGAACACAAGGCAATTTTCTCCTGTATTTTATGGCGGGAATCTCATTGCAATATATCTGGTGGCTTCAGTCGTATAAAATTGTGAAAATGTGATTGTGCTTGTCTGCCTCAGTTGAGCGTGCTGGGACTACCAACGAAAACAACTTTCAAAAATTTATTCAACAGCCATATCTGGGAAAATGCAGACTAAATAACCCGTCACTTCAGCACTTTGCCTAACTGAAATGAAATAAAATAATATATTCTTTTAGATATCTGTTCTCGAAGAAGACTGGCTTTTCAATGACAAATCTGGTGTCGAGTCAGCATTTGAAACATGTTTGCACTAGGGTTATTTGACAATATTCATAGGTTTTATATGGGTAATTTATTTTGTGTCTGGTACATGCAAGTCAGAACTACCAGCACACTGCTTGCTTCTACCTCTTCAACTTGCAATACAGTTACAGCTCCTTCATGGAAGGATGAATAATCAGTTCTTCATTATTCTGCATTATCAGAGCAGTCCACAAGTGTTGATGAATCAACTTTCTGTCTCTGCTCAATGGGTTAGAAAGAGACAGGTCATGGGTAGAATCCTGACCCATAATTCTGTAGCCATGTAATATCATATTTTCAGTTTGACAAGTCCATAAACTCTTTACTGAGTTTGCAGGGGCTCAGGACTGCAGCTTGTCAAGCTCCCTCCATGTGGACTTGTCTTGATCAAGAATTATTTTTAATCAACAGTAATTACAACAGAAAGAAAACATTTATGCAGAAAAAGTTTAATGATAATAATGATGCAGTTAAAGTTGTCACACTGCACTTCCAAGTTTGTATCCCTTTCCTTGGATCACTATCCTGGTGGGAAGACCCCAGAATCATAGATCCCAGAATCATAGAATCATAGAATCACAATCTTCCAGAGAGATCTTCAAGATTATCCAGTCCAATGATCCACTGTAGCACCTAAACCACCATTCCATATCACCTAGCACCAGATCCAGATGATTCTTGAATACCTCCGGAAAGGCACATTTGCTAAAAGTCCTGATATCGCAATCTAGGTATTCCCATGTCTTGGTTTGCGTTTCAAGTGCTAGAACGCTATCGTCAGGCAACAACTTATTGCCCACAAAATCGTTTTTAGGCATCATAGGCCCCAAAACAGAATGTGTTCCTCAACTTCATCATCCAGTGCAACTGGTTGCCCAGAGATGCTGTGGATGCCCCATATCTGGAAATGTTCAAGAACACGGTGGATGGGGGGGCTCTGAGCAACCTGGTCTAGTTGAAAGTCTCCCAGCTTTTTTGCCCCTATTTTTTGGAAAAAAAATATTAAATATCTTCAATTAAGATATGGACAGCCTCTCATCTAATCCATTTTCTGAACCAGACTGGATAATACACCTGAATCTGTGTATCCTATTTCTTAGAAACCAAATATTTTAAGCATTTGCCTAACTAGTAAAAGTGTGAATTTCCCCCTTTTTTTAGGATGAAAGAATTAGTCAAATTCAGCATAGATTTTTCAGTGAAACTAGATTTATCCACTGATTTATAATTTGGCAGCCATTCATCAAATTATGTGTTAAAATAGAATAGATGACTGCCTTTCCCTGTCTTAGTTAATGTTACTAGAGGTCCTTTAGGTATTAGTTCTCTTGGTATTTTTTTGTGAGATACTAGGGTGTCTTAACACTCTCAGTGATATTTACTCTATTAGCTGTCATCTTATATTTTAAATCAAATTCTATTTGCCACATCTTTAACCCTTAACTTTGCTACCAGGCATACTGAATCAGGTTTGGAAAGGGAAATAAAATTTTTCTTTTTAATTTCTTCTTTCTCTCCACCCTTATTCTTTTTTTGCTCTTTATTTATTTGAAAAGGAAATCATAGTGCTTGGTAAACAATGCCTTATATTTCATCATGGCAGAGGGTTTATGTAGAGAAGAAAATACATGCCGTGCATGCAATCTGTAACATATAACATGTTAGACCAAACTCATTCACATTATGTAACATACTATATGCCAAATAGGGCCAGGATATTTATTGATAATCAGCTTAATTGCTCATTACTCATAAAATTCAAGTGAGCCACAGTTTAATCTTTTAATTTTCTTTTTCACAAAATATTCACAATTCATACCTAACTAATCGTATTGCCTACAAAGGTAGCAATTTAGAGTTTTACCACGTATTTCTTTACTGTACATTTGCCAAGATATTTTTTGTCATTCTACTGTTGTCGCCTGTCACTCACTGAAAACACTTGGCTGGCATTATACAGCATCATTGATCTTTACCTAATGTGAAGTAGGTGACATAGCTTACGGCTTCTTCAATCATTTCTTGAATGTGAAAACTTTGCCAAGTTCCTTTAGATGTGTAGGACATCAGACTCTATATTATTACTCTAATTTGGAAAATAAGGATATTAATTCCTCCAAAAAAATTAACTGCAAAAGAAGAAAGGATTTTCCTATCATAATAAACCTGTGATTTTCCCAAGACGAACAATTAATAATACTTTAAAAGAGGAAGGAACATTCCTAAACAGGAAGTTTTCTTGAAAGGTATATTGTACAAATCCACTCTTATTAAAGGTTGTAGAACTGAACACAGTCGTAAGGAATAGCATGAAATATTTTTAGTTAAATAATAACTAGTTAAAATTCTGCTTTTAGGCATGAAAAGAATCTTCATATATTTTGAATTTATCAAGAATATACTTGAACCAGTACTAAGATTGGTGTAACTTCACCATGTTCTTGAAGTTTGCTTTAGAAATTGAGTATTTTGGAGGTACAAATTTTTTCTGTGTCTAAATATGTCAAGATAGGTTTAAAAACCTTGCACCATATATTTCTTTTAATTAAATTGCTTTATCTTAACATAAAAACTATCAGATTTTAACTTTTATATTATTATAGTAGATATGAAGTGGTTTTATAGCAATATGAAGTCAAGAGCTGAATTACAATAAGAGCAGGAGAATAAAAGCACAGTTTTCAAATATCTAGAAAGTGTTAAAGACAATGTATTTCATAAACTTCACTACTGTTGCTATGATTTCTAATGCTCATTTGATATTTAAAAATGCAAATTTTTTTGTGAATCTTGTTTTGTATGTTATTGATAAAGAAGCTTTTGATGTCAAGATATTCAGTAAGTCAAGAAAATCTCTAACAGTACCTGCAAAACCAGCAATTTTTTGCAACCTACCTGAGAGGATTCTGAAAATGGTGCCTGGGTGGCACATTGACTCACTAACACTAGTTTTTATTTAGAGTTACAGCGCTGGGATAATCACAGAATGAGAAGAAAGCTAATACTGTATTAACATATGCAAAAAGAAACAGGATAACTTGTGTCAGCCAATAAGATATCAGCCCTGGTTGATATTAACTAATAAAGAATTAAATTCATATAATTTTTGCTACTCAATACTGGTAACTGATTTTTTGTCTTTCTTAAAAGGATTTCAGATGTATGCAAAATGTCATTTATTTTTGATTCCGCAAGTAATATTACTTATTGACAAGCAAATATGATCAATATGATCTTATCCCCATGTGGCATGTTAAATGGATTAAGAACTAGCCAAACCATAGATCTTAGCCTGATGATTTTTGACTCTGACAAGCAGAGGGAAATGGGAGAGGAGTCAAATTTCACATGGGTTAGTACTGGTGTGTCTGTCTCAGAAGTTTCTGTTCATTCCCTCATCAAAAAAAGGGGATATGGTGGTGATTTGGTCTACAGATGTGAAGAATCAAAGTGGTGTCACATATTAAGAGACCCCTAGTGCTCTGATTTATTAAAGAAGAAAACTAGAGACAACTGACCAAAGCCTTTTTTTTTTTTTTTTTTTCCAGAATACTCTAATTCAGACAGTTGATGATTCTGCAGTCTTTTTCTAAAGCTTATAACATCATATTGATAAATCATTTAACATATAATGGATATTGGACATAAAAATACTAATTTCAAAAGTCAAAAGGGTTTAAAGTCTACAGTGATAGCTATAGGAGACAGTTTTCACACAGCACAATTTCACATTAGCAGCAGTTTCAGATATAAAAGAAAAAATGTAGAGAAGAAAGGGGAGAATAAATTTCTAACATGACCATGAAAAATACAATAAAGGAATAGGAAATATGCACAGAGATGTCATAAAAATTGGTGTGAGAGATGGAAAAAATTATTACTGTGATCAAAACAACTGTGGAGGGGTGGGCCAGGACAAGCTCTGCAAAGAGTGGTATGGTGCACTGCTCCACAGCCTGCCCTTGGACACTCTAGTCCAGCCCAGAATGGCTATCAGCCACTGGCACACCAGAGGGTCCACCTGGAGGACCCCAAGAGACCAAAGCAGATAAAAGTAGTTGCACAGTGGCATATATGGACACAGTACATTGTTTTGATTTTATAGTAGCTAAGATAGTGCTGGAATTCCATCTGTGATTATTAATCTTACTCTGCCCCCTCTCTCTTTTCTCCCTCTTTCTCTCTCTCTCTCTCTTCTTTCTTCTCCTAAATTCTGCCACTCAAAGTCTGGGTAGGTTAGAGTTTGCTAAGAGAAATGTTTTATTTCAATTAAACGTTGCTTTAAAATTTGCCAAGTACCATTATTTTCTAAAGTTTTGTAGCAAAAGTTTGTTGTTTAAACTCCTGAGAATGTTGTCACATTCTTCCTGTGCACCTGCTTCAGGGTAGTAAAAAAACCCAAGCCCATGTAAGAAACTGTTGAGTGAGTCTACAGCTTTACAGATGACAGGCAGATTTTGCGGATCAGATTATCAAAGAATATTCCAGCTTCTCTAATGAAAAGTGGCCATGAGCCTAAGGAGGCATTGAAACCAGCTTCATGTGTTTTTTGAGGTGTTTATGAAGTGTAGAACACTCATGGGAGATGTAGCAGCTGCATTTCTGAATGTAGTCTTGTTTAATTGTGAGTTAATTATTTTTTATCATTGTATTTATCAGAGACATAAGTAGTGACAAAGCTGCCTCAGTTTATGCCCACATTTAAAAATATTTCCCTACCAAATGACCTTATATATCTGTCTTCTGCCCACATATATCCTACAGATATCATACAAAATTTACTGTTGTTCTTGAGTCTCATTTACACGTCAGAGTGCCAAGTTAGTGGCACATCTCTTTCAGTAGTGTAAAGAAGGATCTTGCTATTTTGAACTAAAAACTGTATTTAAGAAAATGCAAAAAACTCTGTGGCAAGTCTAACCAAGTAAAACTACTTAAAATGCATCTGCTTGAAGGAAATGGTCAGTAACAAAGACCTAGATAAGTTTAGAAGTTATTTTTCAAGATGTGCTGTTATAACAGAGACAACGGTATTTTCTCCCATAATATTAATGCAAGGCAAGCCATGTGCTTTACATTCACTCTTTAACTATGTTTAAATTCCTTCCTTTTCATCTTCGCTATAAGCCCCAGAATGATTGATTGATTTGCTAAGGTGCAAAGTGCATATTTTCAATATATGATTGCTAAAATATCCAAAGAAAGATCTGATTTTCCTTCAATGAAGCAATTGTGTGCTGGGATTTGTTCTCCAAATCATGAGGTAGTTTGAAGTCTAATATCATTGAGGAGTGTATTTCATATGCTACATGTATTTTGTTCAGCTACAACGATTTAGCAAAGGAAAAAGCAATAAAAAATCTTTATTGAAATTGTACTTCATATTTGTCTATAAAGCCTAGCTACTCTGAGAGTGAACACAGCCTTATCTAAAGAAATAATCAAATGTCTTTTCTGATGTTTTTATACTAACCAGAAAATAAAGTGAAAATTATACAATGAAGCCAGTAACTCCAAAGACAATACGCAGTAAACCCAGGCACAGACATTCACCATACTCCAAGTACATATAATACCAAAGGGAAAATTATAAATTCCTGAGAAGCTGAAACCATATATCTTTAGCCACCATATCTGAAGTTACTGGGATTTCCAAAAGAACTCAAGGCCTCTTCTTATGCAAACAGACATCTGAAGTTGGAACCTCTTTTTGTAGGGCAGGCTTTATTCACTGGCAGTGCTAGTTTCTTTCTTGTATTACAGTTCCAGATTGTAGGTGTAAATTATTTCTTTCCTCTGAGTTGAGATAAAAGTTTCCTCAAATATAGTAATTTTCTCATCTGAAATAATGATGCTTCAGTGAAGTAACATGAATCTAAAACAGGTGAAGACCCAAATCAGAAGACTGGAGGAGGCACAAACGGGGACAGTGGGATGAAAAAATAGATTTCCTGTGCTGAAGATTCTCTTGGGTAGCCTCCATCTATGGTTCCAGAGGCTGTACCTGATATACACCATGTTGAATCAGCCATCAACACGTAAAAGTTTTGGATATCTTCAGGATTATGAAAATCATACCATATGCTGGATAACAGTTGGATACATATATATATATNGTACTCCAGGACATCTTGACCTGGTTCTGAACACAACTTGATAAACTGTCTGGGGCTGTGTCATTTGTAAGCTTTTCATTAATTTATTCTAAGACAGACATTGGGAAAGAAAGAGATGTCATACAAGGTTATAACATGTCACAAACATTGCAGAACTACTGTCTGTACATATTCATAGAAATAAGATCTAAAATGTGAAGCCAGAAGAATGTAATTAGCTCTAAAATGCTGTATATTCTATTCTCTGCAATTTTAAAAAGCTCTTCTAGCTTTCATTGTCACTTATAATTGCATAGTACTTTCTTATTTTCACAGCTAACTATTGTGCTTTTCCCAACTAACTATTGATGGCTATATATATATTAAATATGTTGAATATGAACAAACTATGAAAATTGGGGCTTATATTTTTAATGAGGTTTGAAAATACAATCCAAACAGTAAAAAGTCTAGAAAATAGATGTTATATCACAAAAAAAAAAAAAAAAAAAACAAA
>VYXF01003283.1:360807-380198 GCA_013397295.1 Polioptila caerulea
AAAAGTTTATAACAAAAAAAAAAAAAAAAATCAAAACAAAAAAACACAACAAGAACCAAAAAAACCCTAATTAATACCCTTAACTCTTTCATTACTTTCTTTATCAGATCAAAAAGAAGAAATCCATGTATACTGAGATGTTCTGGAGAAAATATTATATTTTCACCAGCTGTAATCTCTGTAATAAAACAAGTCTGTTCCATGACACAAAACCAGTATTCTTTTGCTTGCTGGCTTTTTAATGGACAAAAGTGTCAGGACTGTGTGGAGCAATAAAGAGATGTTTTGCTCCATTCTGACCTTTTGTTGTAGCAGTGATGCGATTAAACCAAATGAAAGCATGCTGTCCTAATAGCGCAGCTTCAGAGTGTAAATTCTTTCCAAATAGTATATAATTATCTGCTAAATGTATTTCTGTACTAAAATGTGCTAAAATGTATGGGTTTCTCAGAATAGGAAAACTTAAGCTGCTAGGGAGAACAATGGTTCTTCAAATAATATCCTTGGAAGAGTGGTACAGGGCCCATAACAAGAATTATTCATTTGCTCTCTGGCAGTACCTAAATCACTCACATGTAACTCAGCCATACTAAGGGCCCACAGCTCCTGTCCATAACTTACAATCTGTTCACCTAGAACCCACAGACACATAAAAAAGAATTCCTAAGAAGATAAAAAATGTCAGGTTTGTATGTTACATAAATGTCCAAGTTCATTTTTTTTTCCTTCAAGATGTGTCAAAATGACAGATAAATATTATCTGTAGAAGACCCCAAAACTTTTTTTTTTTTTTTTCCCTAAGGAGAGAGTTCTAACCCACATGCAAGGAAACAGTGCAAGGGATTTTGTTCTGAACTGCTCTATTCTTCTGAAGAGATTTCTCTGAATCTGTTACACATCATCAAAAATAATTAAGTACCAAGATAAACAGTAAGACAAACAAGAACATTTGTTCAGATGGCTAAACATATAATATAGGTAATAATATAATATAATATAATATAATATAATATAATATAATGTAATGTAATGCAATGTAATATAATAATAATATAGGTTTTTACCTCAACACTTGCAGAGAACCAAAGGATAATTATCTGGTTTATGCTCACTTTTGGTTAAACTATCAATACAGGTACTAGCTAAAAATGACTCATGTTACCTCAAATGTCTCTCTAAGAATGGATTATTACAGCCTCCTAAGGGTCTGGGTTTTTCCATTAATATTAAGGGAAAATATTAAGGGAGTTTTGTTTACTCCAATACAGACTTAGTTTCAGATGTCTAAGTTGATTGGAATGAAATTGACCTAAAGACATGCATCTCTGGTGTAAACTGTCTTTATTAACAGCCAATCAAAAAATGTCATTCTGAGGAATCCTCTTTCATGGATATGTGTTCCAGCAGGAAAAGGGGTTTGAGACACTCACCAGTGTCAGGAAGGACACAGAAAGAACCAAAAAACCACAAATTAAATGCAAGGAGTAAATTTACTTTTTTTACCTCAACAACTGTTGGATGCCAAGCATCAGTGCAGAAGCACAAAAATACAACGCAGGCACTGCAGAACTCTGTCCATGCACTCAGTCTGGATCACCAGACCTGCTGTCTTCATCTGTACTTTAGGGATTCACCCAGGAGTGGTTTACCACTGTACTTTACTCTTTCACTTCATTCTTTCTTTTCAGGGCAGGAATCTCAAGCATGTTCAATAGTGTTCCTCTAAGTTTGTCAGAGATGTATGTTTTCTAAACATGCATTTTCCTGTCAAACATGAGACTAAACAATGATTAATACAATACTTGTTCCATATTTAAACGCCTTGATTTACCTTTTATTTCCTCATTTCCATGAAGAAAATAATAAACCTTTATTTAAATCAAACTTTGATAGGGAGTAAAGTAATCCACTAACTTTCTGTTCATTGTGCTGAATGCTTGATTCCTTGCGTATGGCATGATAAAAGACTACTGCTCGAAGTCTGGAGATGTGGACTTCCTTTCTTTTTTGCATTTTGATTCTCCTTCAGCTTTTATAGATAAAATGCAAAAGGACAATATCACATGCAATGCAGATGTTGTCTCAATGTTGACATTTTGATATAAGCACATGATCTACAACTCATAATTATGTGGTTCTTAATATACAATAGGCAAATAATTGGGTTTGAAGACAAAACTGTGTCAGTCCTTTTGAATTTTTATTTTCTTAAGGCAATTACCTGAATTTCCGTAAGTTAAATTATAGTCTCTACACTATGGGAAATTATTTCATGCCTTCATATGTACGAGATTTTTCATATCTACGCAAAATGAAAATATCACCATGAAAATTCAGGCTCAAAAATAAAGAAAGTTTACAATCTAACAAGTAAAGAAATTACGTTGCATGGTCCAAAATCTCCTAATATTTTAAGCTGTTTTTAACACTTGGGGCCAGCATTCAGAGACTTAATTTTGAATACACATTTGATAAAGCCTATATTACAACAGCATTGCATATTTGTTCTTTGACATTAAGAAAAGAGAAAAGGTTTACAGCCTTAGGTTGTTTGACTATTTTAGAGTCAGGAGAGTGAAATTATCTTTTCCTTGGGATATTCCCTATTTCTTCTTTCTTAGTGACTTCTATAACAGAATTCAAAGTCAAGCACAAATATAAATATGAAAATCACATTCATGTCTCTCTTTGGTTTTAAGCCTATAATCAAGCTGTTGAACATAAATAAGGTAAAACAGAATTCAATTCTTCTGCTTCTTTCTGTCAGTCGAGGAATCTCTTTTTAAAGATATCCAAGGCACAAGGATGACTATGATCATCACTTTTTTAGGATCAATTTATCTATTAAATGTTCCAAAAGATAGCCTGATCCTTTATAGTACAAAGTTGAAATCAATGTCATGACATTTAATAAATTTTATAATAAATAACATTAATATATTAAAATCAATAGATATATTAATGTAGAATATCTTATGAATTCTCAGATAGATGCACCATAGTGGCAAGATCAATAATATGATTGAAGCTTTCCTAGATAATTTTAGATATCAAAAATAATGTTGGTAAATCATGTACATCCCCTACAGTCAGTGAAAATAAAGGAGAGGACTTCACTTGGGAGAAAAATTAATATAATATGTTATATACACCAGTGTAGGGTGAGGGACAAAATAAACATAGCTTTTCTTTCTTCCCTAAAAGAAAGCCAGGATGAGACATAATGCAGGGGATAAGAGGAAGAGAGATTTTAAAATGGAGAGAAATCCATTCTTGTTTTTAGAGCTTTGTATTGCACTTTAAAAATCTTGTTGGTCTCAGTTCAACTATACTAAAAGGTTTTGTTGGGGTGATGTAGTAAGGATTTAGAAGACTGGTACCAATGAAATGTCACAGCAGGTTTTGGACAAAGTATATTTGCAAAGAAAGATGAGCAAATTGATGACTACTGAACAGTAATGTACAAAGAAGGGCAAAGAAACTCTTGATCCGCCAAGAATGTATCAAGTTTTTTTATCTACCTTAATCTAGATAACTATCTAGTCTTAACTATCTAACACTGGTATGGGTGTAGTGGATAGGCAAGGTGGAGTGTAAAAAGAGTGATTTGCCAAGTCAGCTGGAAAAGGAAACTCATCTCTGAAGCCAATATTATTCCTTGTTGATACCTGTGCAGCAATATTATCCTTAAAGACCATGGGTATGCACAGGTGGGGCATATCTACCTTCCATTATGTTGTGTAGCAATAGGCACACTTTATTTGACCAAACTCTACACACTTAGTAACTGCTGTTGAACACATGATGGAAAATGCATAGAGAGATTTGTCTATTCTTTTGAATAAAACAGTGGTAGATGGTATCTGACTAGTTTATACAACAATTAATTTTTCTATGTTCAATTAAAGTTGGAATTGTATACTTCTTTTTTCTTTAGGTGGTCTAAAGAATGCCACTATTGTAAACACCTGTAATGAATCTCAGCTACAGACAGTAGCCTATTTGACCTTGCTTTGAGCAAGAGCTTAGTACTGTCCATGAAACTGCAGCATGAGATACACTTCCACATAAAGCAGTTCATCTATCAGTACCCATTCAGTTTGAAAACGACATTGATGATGGGTCCTGAAGATGTTTGCCAAGTCCTCAAAGTCAATATTCTCACAAACGTAGCAAATCATGACATATAATTTATGTAGGAAATGAGCCGTGTTATGATTTCATTAAAGACCATCAGTGCAGTAAGTTTACCCACAGAAATCATCCTAAATATAATTAATGTATATAGCCATAAATACTATTAATGTGAAGCTGTTCTCCAACTGTTAAGTGGTTGTTACAGTGATAATATATTAAACTAAAATTACTATGAAAGTTACTCAATTCCAAATTTGCAAAACTATGAAGAGAGTTAGGAAATTAAGATTTTTAAAAAATTATTCAAGGCACCTGCATGTGTTTCATGTGCAAAATTAATTGCTATATTAAATTAGCAGAATGGCATTAACATTAAGTGATCATTAGTATCATTCATAATTATTCATTATCTTTAAGATGAATCATATGTCATTTCCTTGACATACTGTATTTATTATTAAAAAGGTTAGTTTTTCAAAACTCTAATTATAGGTACAGAACATATAGAAGATATAATATACACAAAGATAAATATTCTCAAGTATTTTTATTTTTCGGTAAAGAATAGAATATTTTTATTAAAAAACTTAATCCAATTGGTTTTAAAACTGGGAGAAAGAAAGCATAACATATAGTGATGGAAAATGAAGAAAAAGTAAAAGGAGTGGCATCAAGGTAATCAGTCCCTGTTTTCACTGACAGTCTAGATGTTATAACACGCATCTTTCTTTATATTCTTTGAACTATGATGCAGTAAATCACCCCAAAGTGCACAGGTGTACAGCTTATTTTCAAGAACTTAGTCTTTGATTTTTCGGCTGGTTTGAATAATTTCATTGTTCATATGAAGATGTGTGCTTCTTTTTGTAAACCTTAAATAAACTGCTCAGCCAATCTGAGGTGTACTTTGATCCTCACACACACATAAAAATGTAATTCCAAATTTATGCCAGTGCAGATTTCTGCCAGAAAAAAAACAAGAGGTGGTTGAACCCTGAGTTCAACCTTTACTCAAGTGCTGGCAAGTGTGACAGGTGAATTTGCTGTATGGTCCCAGTTCTCCCCTGACATACCCCAAAGTGTCAATTAGTCTTACACAGCCTCAGCTGTTCTGCACTGACAGTGATAAACAATAATAAAAGCTCTACTGACTCCAGCAGATCCACACCAGCTGAAACCATGGCGCTGTATTCCCAGAGAATTGGTATCATAATAGCTACTGACATTTCAAGTTTATCTTTAGTTTTTTAAGGAAAACGTGCTATGAGATAAGAATAGAAAAAGAGTAGACATTCAAATGACATAACCAGTTTCCTAAGTTTATACGTGTACAGGCAGATTCAATGTGTTTAGGAGATTTAGGTGAAGTATTTTGTCCTTCTTTCAGCCGATTCACATTTACACAAACATCTTTAGATGTTTAATGTCTATGTCCTGTCACACTGCTGGAGACATCTCTGATTGTGTCAGAAGATGAATTCCAAAAAGCAGTATCAAAACCTAGCCTAGGAGTCACACATTTTTGAAAGAACAGAAAAATCTTTACAAGAATCTTCACAATCTTCTGTCTTGAGCCTTTTACTTTAAATGTGCTCTTTTCACATGTTTCGCTGACAGAGTTAAATGCTATTCTTTGATTATTAAGCACTAATGTTACTTAGTGGTTACATGAGTGCATAAATATTAAGGAAGTTTCTAAAGGCAATGAATGGACTATAACTTTCACAAAATATGTAAGTTTTTCCACAGAATTCAATTTTCCCTTGTGGATTGCTTGAAAAATCTGTGTTTTTTTTTGGTTTGTTTTTGTTTTTGTTTTTGTTTTTTTTTTTGTAAGCTGCTAGTTATGAAAAATGGTCCTGAGAACAGCATATATTATTCAGTTTTTCAAGTAAAAAAGGAAAAAAAATAATGGACGTTAGTTGTTTAACTGAATCTTCAGCCTTTTCTTGGTAAAGTCAAAAATACTGTAAATTTAAGGGCAGTGGTTGCTGCAATTAATTGATTTTGATTTGAAAGTATTCAACAAATAGATTATGCTATGCCTGGATCACTTTTGATGATCTTGTTAAATTTAAGAAATAATAATTCAGTATTTGAAGATAGGAAAATATTGGGTACAGCATCAACTAAAATAAACTGACACTTAAAAAAGAATGATAACCTAATGAGATGCAGTCAGCTCTTGGTAGTGGTGGAAAGATAGTGGTACTTCATCATACTGATGTTTATCTCCTCAGCCCCCTCTTGCTTCAAGTCCTTACCCTCTTTTCCCTCAGCAAAAACTGGAAAATAAGATATTTATCTACCTGTCTTCTCTTTCAAAGATGTTCTGCAGCATGCTCACTGTCTGTCATCTCCCCACTTGAAAGGTGGACACTTCTTTTACTGCCCACATAACCTCACATACTGTATGCATCTGGGTAAGGGAGGGCAGTTATTGCACAGTGATCTCTGTCCTGAAATGGTTAGTGTGTCCCTGGAGCCCAGAGCTGTGACTCTGAGACAACTGACTAACTTCCTGTTAGAAATACGCTACATTCTCACTTCTAGTTTCTTCTTTTGTCAGAATAAAGGCACCACCGTTATTTTGGAATACCAGGTAACATCCATTCAACAAAATCAATGTGTATGGTTCACCACATACAAAGTCTGTTTCCAGCTAACCTCAAGGGCAAGGACAGTGTTGTTTGGGTTTTTCCTTGTCTTTTTATCTCTAAATGAAACTTGTGTCCTTAAAGTCATTATTTTTCAAGTTATACTGTGCATCACAAGTTAAAAATAGCAAAATGTTAGCTCAAGTAAGAAGAACTAAAACGCACACAAATGAATCTTGGACAATTTTCTTCAGTTACCTGGAGTTTTTCAGACCAAATTGTGGTCCAACACATAAATTTTGAGTAGCTTGCAATATTTAGATTAATGATTTTTAAAACTATTTTTTTTCCCCTTACTACTACAATTCCTTTCCTCTGTTATAATTGAGTCTTCTCTGAAGTACCTCTAGGTGTTAAAGTGAGCCAAGTTTAGTTGGTGAATTGAAATGGAGTTATAGACTGGAGTCAATTGCCTGCATACAATTGTCGTGTAAATTATTTAGTAAAACCGTTTTACATGTTTCCTGCTCTGGTATACTTGCCCTTTCTTCTATTACTTTCAATATAATGTCTGATGCCTGACAACAGGTTTTTAGGCTACTGATTTTGTTCATTGTCAGCTTGCCCATTTTTGTACTTCTATTTTCTCACCAACTTGGACTCTGAACAAATAATACTTCTTAACACCTCCCACCTCATTAAGCCTCCACATTTCTTAAGGAGAAATCACCTAACATAATCAAACTGCCAAATATTTAATCCAAGACAAAAGGTTTATTTTACATGAAAATAACAATGACAAAAATTGGTTATTCTGGGATGTCACTGGTGAGAAGTGTCTATTTATGACATAATCTTATTTTTATGTTGAGTGTATCAATTGACATTCTATCCCATTTAATTCTTATTCTAGAATTGTCTTGTAGACTAATGGGTATTTCCCTCATTTTATCTTAATATACTTATTAACAACTGCCCGGTTTCCTCATCAAATATTGGTGAACTAAAACTCCACTTTTCTACCTTTTCAACATATGATATACTATCAATTCCTTCAATACTTTAATATTTCTACTTTATGGATAATATATATATGTGTTTCTTCTTGGAGTGAGAGGACTAGACTTGAGGTGTGGCCTCACTAGTGCCGAGTACAGGGAGAAAATCTCTGCCATAATCCTCCTCGCCAGATTATTTCTGATGCAAGCCATGATGTCGTTGGTCTTCTTGGTCATCACATTGTTAACCAAAACCCTCAGGTACTTTTCCAGTTTTTTCCCTTTTCTGTTACTGACACTCTCTATGTGCTACTGTTCCCTTATTCCCTTATGCAACAATTTTTCTTTTATCATGAGTATCAATAGCAGCATTGGAAGATGCATTCACCACTTTCTCATCTTCTCTTCTTCTCCTATTTGCTGAACTTCATTATCCTGTCCTAACCTCAAAGACTGAAGACTGTGCAGTTATCCTTTTCAATCTCTAATTTCCTATGAATCTCATCCAAACCTCTGTTTTCTTCAGCGTCTCTCAAACTCCTCATTAATTCTTAAAGGAGTCTCTGAATGTAATGTTTTCCAACTAAAAGTTTTATTCATGACTTCTCAGGTCTTTCCAGCACTCCCTAATTGTGTAAGCATGCTTTCTGAATCTTCAGACTCATCGCAGATACAGGACTGGTTTCTGTGTTTTGGGATTTTTTTTTTTCCTTAATAAACAGTTACACAGTCCTTAGTGATCCCTATGAATTCCAGCCTTCTATGTTCCATTTACCTCCAGACCAACTTGTCTAAGACAGTCTGGGTATTTCTAAGTCACCAGCTTACACAAATAATTGTGAATTATATTGATTAAAAGTCTATAAATCTTCCTATGTTACTAAAATTAAAAAAAAAAAAAAGAAAAAGAAAAAGAAAAAAGAAAGCTTCGAACTTACATTTCCCTCAGACCAATAGAAATGAACATTTTATGTACTTGAAATGCAGAACAAAAGCACCCCTTCACTTGACAAAGTCCTACTCCTTCTATAGCCAGACATGAAATGTTGCTATACTGGGTCTGTCTGAGATGGAGTTCACTTTCCCCAGCCCTCACAGTGTTGTGTTTTTTAGTGGTAGGCAGGAGAGTGTTGGCAATACACCCGTGTTTGGCTACTGCTGAGGGGCTGGCACAGCATCAGCACCATCTCCCCCATGTTCCACCCTCACCAGCAGGCTGAGGCTGGGCAAGATGTTAGGAAGGGACATGATCAGGACAGCTGATCATGACCAAACTGACCAAAGGGGTATTCCCCACTCTATGATATCTGTTCAGAAAAAAANNNNCAGAGAAAGGAGAAGCAAGGAAGGGAATTACTTACAACTCTATGTTCCAGAGCAGACACTATATTTAATAAAGTCTTGGAAAACAGAGAATTGTTTTGTTTTTCTTATTTGCACAGCCTTTAGTTTTGCTTTGTTAAACTGCTTGTAGCCTGACTCATTAGGCTTTTTTTCCATCTTACTTCCTCTCCCCATCATACCACTGAGGAGGAAAGCTATCTAGTGTCTTGGTGGCCACGTGGCATCCAGGTTAACCCACCACAGTTGTGTCCATTTGCTTCTCAGGACTTTATCCTGAGTAAAATATTTGATTGATCCCAGTCTTGTACATCTGGTTCTGTCTTCCAAGAGACTGGCTCAACTGCTTTGGCATGGCCCATTAATGGAATGGGCCTGGTAACTGTTATTGTTCTTCTTGCTTCTCAGACTCCAGTGCCTGAATGTCTTGCTTTCATCTTTCTGTTATCTCAGGAGTTGGCTGCTTTATTCCTATGAATAGCCTCCCTCCATCTTTTTCTCCTTCCTCATCTTTTCCTTTGAACTAGGGTGAATGAAAATAACCTTGCAAAGTCATTATATAAGAAACTCTAAAATCTATGAGATTTCTGAAGAAATAAAGAATTGCTTAATCATTCAAATGTTATTTGGCTGATGTTAAAAAGTCAGCAGGAGGAGCTCATAATATTAATTTTAATCAGTTGTTAATAATCCTTCCAAAAAGTGTCTCTTATATAAAACCCTTTTGCAGAAATCTCCTTGGTCTTTGGACACAGCATATATCTGAATATAACTGAACTTGCACTTAAAATTTAACAAATGTGATAGATGTCTCTTGGGGAGGAGCAGCTGGACCTCTGGATGTAAATGCTGTTAGAACTTACTGCTTGAACTAATTGACCTGGCTTTCCTAGCTCAAAGGCTAGATTAGATTAAAAAATGATTTGCAGTCCAGTCAATATGAAGGGAAAGAAAACCACACTAATTTGTGGGTTATGTGCATATCCACATAATGTTTTTCTTCATTATTTATCCTTGGTTATTGCCTAGTCTGAGTATGACTTCAAAAATCTGTTCAGTTTTGATGGAAAGTTTATTCATTTTGACTTGCTTCCTAAGATATTTGGAAAAATCTTTGCTTAACTTTCTACCTTGGATGCAGCTCTAAACCAAATCCACTGATCCAAAAATTAGTTTAATGGAGAAACACACTGATGAGGGGAGTTAGAGATGGGAAGAGTCTATTAAGGCATCCTCCAGGCATTATATTCATGCATATACTCACTTGAGGAAAATGCCTGGAGCAGAAAATTGCACAATATAGATTTATAAAGTTCCTGTGTGTAGCAGTAAATAGGCAGGATTTAAATTTAAAACTGATAAAAGGATATACTTTGTTGCACATGCATAATTAACCTAGAGAGCTCATTGCCACAAAAATATCACTGAGGCCTAAAAGATTAGCAGAATTTTAAAAAGGATTAAACATTTATATGGATAATGAGAGCATTTACATTTGCATGGAATTATAATTATTTCTTTAAAATAAAAAGTTACAAACTATCTTATTGCAGGACATAAAACAAAAGGTAGTCATCAAGAATATGAAGAGATATCTCTCCTCAGTAAAATTATTGCAAAATTGTTCATTTCAGCTTCTTTATGAGCATGTGGTTCTAGTCACCAGCAACAAGATACTGGAATACACAAAAAAACTGCTTGATCCAAAATAGCAATTACCAGGCTCCTATTGACTGATGTTAATGACCCCATGACCTCACAGGTACTGCGGTGGAAAAAAAAATGTTTTACCATTCAAATTTGTTCGTGAAGAGATAAAGGTGGCATGCAGACATTGAAATGTTTTATAGCAAACTCCTGTTTCTTCTGCAGGAGGGAATACTTCTGGATAGATTCAGGGAGTATTTAATGACTGAGTGACATAGAAATAGAATTATTGGCATGAACATGTTAATGACCAATTAAGTACAAAAACAAAACTAAATTACTTGCATTGGTACCTAATTTAAAACTGTGATTGTAATCCAGGTAATGGAGCTCTGCTGGAAGTGTTCTTAGCACTCCTCTAACAAAAAAGTCATTACTGACTGGCCTGCTGCTTCATATAATTGCTGTGATAAGCCACCAACAAAAATAATTGGCTTTAGCTAAAAAAAAAAACAACTACATCATAAAGCAAGAAGAATAGTTATACTTTGACTTATGTATTTATATCAGCTTAAGGAAGATCATTAACACATTTAGTATCCAGACATTTTTACTGAGCCAGAAAGAGTAAAGAAATGATTTTAAACAATCTTTAAGAAACAATACAATTTTCCTTAATATGTGTTCCATTTGAATGCTGGAATTATTTAAATGAGCACATTTAGTCTGTTGAAGCCAAAAGGACTTCAGATCAATTTTCTGTACTCTTCTGGAAAATTTTGTTATTATAAAACAGTCTGAGAAGCTTTCTAGTCCTAAACAGACTCTTATGAATTGTGTATATTTCCTGTGCTTTCATAGATGTGCAGTATCATGTTCTATTCTCCTGCCTGTCTAGCTCAAACAAATAAGGATTTGAGGTAGTGATAGATAAATACCTCAAAAACATGGGCTATGAATGTCCAAGAGGAAACCATAAAACCAGAATTTTATTTTATTCTCTTTATTAAGATTCTCCCCCCTCCACTACCACCAATTCCTCTAATGCTTGTTCTAACAAAGAAATTTACCAGTGGAATTTTCCCAGAAACACCCATTTTTAAATTAACATTAAGCATAATCATGACAAGCTCATTTTAAAAATCATATACACTGAAAACTTAATTATAAAATTGTAGAAATTAGTTTGCATATTTGGATTTCAGAACCTAAAATTTCAAATAAATACATAAACTAATGCAAAAGTAAAGCAACCAACAATAAACAAAGCAACCAACTACATGGGGGGAGAGGGGCAGAAATCTTGCAAAAATACATTTTTCAGTAACTGGTATTTATTATATTTACCTTCATTTACCTGGCCCTGGTTTTATTGTTCATAGGAAAAAATCTATAGCAGAAATTGAAGTAAAATTCATAAATTAAAATTTAAAAAATAAATGTATTATGTGATATTTTATTTCAGTTGGTTGACACCTTTATCGATGAATATTTATTCATAACATATGAATATTTATTCATGTTTTTTTACTGCAGTTTTATAAATTTTAAACATATTGCTGTACTGTTTTAAGAAAAAAAAATTAAAAATCACTTTTTTCTAAACATTCTGTTAAAAATTTCTGGTCCTGTTTTGAAGCAGAAATTCAGAACTTTAGATGTGTTTTTATAGATAGTAGTTAACAATATCATCTAAGGCTTTTGACAAAATTTTACTGATTTTTTTTCTAGGGATTCCTTAAATTCTTCATGATATCCTGAAAGCTACACCTGCCCTAGCAATTCAGTCTATTCTTGAAAACCCTTTGGAGCATGTCAACCTTCGAGTACGAAAGAAGTTCCACTGACACTAATGGATTTTGAATCAAACCATATAAAGAGCAACCATCCAAAGTAGCACCCCTCATCACCACTGAACTACATCTGTTAATTTCCTATATCATTAACATAAAGAGCCAACCACTCATAAAGGTTACAATGTCAGTGTGAAGAAATTCAGGAGTAACTGATGCTGCCTTAAAAATAGCTTATCTTCAGAAACATATCATTCACTGTGTAAAAAGTGGTCTGATCTATTGTTTCATCCTATGTATAATATGATAATACTAGTTGTTATTTACCTTCTTTTTTATACAGAGAAACAGCAGATGATGGTGAATGATTAATTTATTACGTAAATATTTTAAATACTGATATTTAAAATATAAAAAATACTGAAGTTGGACTCCTTTACTAAGCAGTAGAAACACAATGGAGGGCAAGATGTCCTAAGCCCTGAGGCGTCCTATTGCATTCATGGGCTGCTGCTCCTGACAGGTTGCAGCTTCTTTTAGCACATATCCACCTGCTCTTGCCTAGGGTCTCTTATGGGCTGAATGCAGATCTCTGCTCCACTGTGGGCCTCCATGAGCTGCAGAGGAACATCTGCCTCACAGTGGTCTTCTGCATGAGCTGTAAGAGAGTGTCGGCCGGAAGAGCAATGCCGGATGGCTCCCTGTGTAAGAGCAAAGATGTCATCAGGGGCTGGACTTGATGATCTGAAAGGTCCTTCCATCCTTGATGATTCTACAGTTCTGTAAGATATGGTGCCAACTAGCAGAACCATCATGTTTAAGAAGTAGATAACTGCAGTTTTCTAAAGTAATGTTCAACAGATATCATGTGAGTCGATAACTTCACTGTATTTCTCTAGTCAATTTTAAACCACAATCATTGAATTCATTTTTTTGTTAACAACTCACCAGACTCTGTGTAGCCTATTCAGAAATAAAATTATCACTCAAGGGGTCATGAAACTACTGGAATTTTCATCACTGCTGTATGTAATGTAAAAACAACATTAAAAAAAATCACCAAAAATCAGGACCATCCAAAAAACCTTACCTTTATTTGGTTGCTCAAGTTTTAAAATAGGTTGAACTGTAGTGTCCTTTCTGTGTAATAGTCCAAATATAAAAATCCATATATAAATTTGTATTTTCGGTTTCATGCTTCATTTAGGTACACAGTACCTTCACCCACAAAAATCCATGACCTCTAGAAATTGTTTCATGGACACCAATTCTTTCTCCTAAGGTTATTTTCTGAGTACAAAAAGCTACTAATAATGAAATGTATTATGAAAAGAGAGGAAGGAATTCTGCCTATACAAAGTCTGTATAATGCAAGTACCTTGTCACTTAGCGTTGTTGTCTAGGTCCATAGAAATTTAGGAACTCATTGACCTCAATTTTTTGTTACAGTGTTTCTCAGTCCCCAGAGTGTTGTTTATTCTCTTCTTCATTAGAATCTAAAATAATTTAAAACTGTTCCTGACCTAGCTTTTCTGGGTTTTATTGGGACAATGATGCATGAGAGAATTCCAGCAGAATGGAATGAGGAACAAGGATTGTAGGATAAGGATAGGTCACAGGGAGGTGGGCACGCTAGGAAGTACATGTTCCTCTAACAGATGTATTGACTTAACACAATGAAGAATGAAGAAGACTAAATAAGATAATCTTGTTTTATATTGCTATCTATTTTTGCAACCTTTCAAAGGGTGATTTTGTTTTTGCTTGCTAAATTTCATCTCATTAATCAATTAGATGTTTACTTATTAGACATGTGTTTAGCAGATCCAAGGTCAATGAAGGTTATCTACATCACAGTATATGAAACAAATTCTCTTCTTTCAAACTAAAAGAGTCTACTCTTTATTTTCTGTGAAGAAAAATAAGGTATTGATAATTGTGTTTTACATAACTAAAGCAATTGGGAGAATGTTCTTCATGTTCTTCTTCTGTATGTGTTTGATGTGTTGGAAACATTTATACCAAGAGGCTGATTACATTTTTCTATTTAAAACTCTAAGTGTTCTTGCACTTGAATGAATTTGCACAATTTAGGTATAGCTCTAAATTATGACTCTTTGCTGTTATTCCCCAGGGGATCACACTTTAGCTGGGAATTACCCAAACCAACCTCATTCCATCCCAAGCTTGCAAACAACCTGATCACATCGCACAACAAGAAAATATATGTATGTTATGCTAAAGAAAAACGAAAGCTACAAGGAATGGCTTCTGAGTTAATCTGATGTGCAAAACAATCTTGTTTTCAGTAAAATTGCAATCACTGACAACAGCAGAAAATCTGGTCCCATGAATTCAGTACTAGTGAAAATTTTCAATTTGGCTGAAGTAGGCAGTCACTTAACACTAAATATGTCATTTGTGTCTAACATATACAGAGTCAGCGATTCATTTTGTGGTAAATTCACAGGATTATATTTTTTCTTCTTTTAGTATAGCACAAATGTTAAACCACTGTAAATATATATTTTTCCTTTAACTTATAATTCAGTTGATTCTAGCAGAAATTTTTCCATCATTTTAAAGGATCAAGGGAGAATTGGCACAATAGTCCTCCTTTAAGTACCTTCAAAAAATAGGCTTCCCTCTTCAACGCTTCCCACTCCTATTTCTTTTACATTTGCAGGTTTAAAACATCAGGCTCAGTAATATTGAGCAGGACTTTTTTCTCTCCCTTTTTCTAGACTTATAAGAAGGTCAATGAGTTATTTTCACTGAATATAAATTGCTATTACAAAGTTTTTTACTAAGATTGAAACTGTTCAGCCTATTGCTTCGGGTCTGGTGTTTCCTCCATGGTTGCCTGAAGCAAGTTTATATATCTTTCCCCCTGCATTGTCTAGGGGCCTTGTATTGTTTCAATATCCATGAGTTCATAATTCTCCACTGTCCTTCTCAGGTGCCATAGAGTACAAAGTCTGTGGAATGTTCAATTCCTTATTTTTAAAATAAATTGAGAGGAAGAGAATTTTCTACCCCACTACCGCACATCCACACTTCCAAAATCAAAGCCTTTCACTGAAAAAATCTTAGCCTCTGCCTTATGATATGGACAGATTGAAATCCAAGCCATGGTAACATGTGGAGCTTTCACAGTTCAGTGCTCAGCCTCACAGTTTTTTTACGGAAGGGCTCTCAATGATTCGAAGTTACCAGCTCCCTGAAAAGTGACTGGCTGCCAAAAAAACCCTCCTATTAAAGAAATGCATATTGTCATGAGGTTTTTTGTAGTTTGTGAATTTGTCCAGTAATGGTTTGATTTCATGAGCTCGAACAATAAAAAAATGGACTGATCCTTTTTTTAAAGAATGTTGACTTCTTATGACATTGACAATACATTTTTCTTTATTTACATTGTATTTGCCATTTCAGGTAAAATGAAGTTCGTATTAGCTTAAACAAAGAACAAGATTAAGGAACCATCTATAGGTCTTCCCTTCTGTATTCTTTTTTCCAAAAATAATAGAGAATTCTTGCGCTATTGGTGTAATCTTTTCTAGCCTTTTTTTTTTTTTTTTATTCACCTATATATTCTTCAGAGCAGGAAACTTTTTAGTGCTTGAGTAGATTGATGAATTACAGTGCAACTGTAAGAACAGATTTTACATGGTTTCTACAAATATGAGAGTATAACTCATCCTCTGAAAAAAAAAAATAATAAAAAAGACCAACCAAAAAGAAAACCTGTAAAATATTCAACAGATACCCATTGGAAATGCATCTATCAAAAAAGTTTGTCTTAGGCCTTTGACTACATGTCTGAGAAGTACACAGACTACTCCCAAAACATTACAGTTTAATGGGCTTTTTTGAGCACTCTCACTACAGTCTTCTCTACAAAAAGAGTCAGAAAATATAACGTATTAATGAATACTTCGCAGCCTTAAGAAATTTTCCTGTTGTACAGATGAATACCATGTAGAAACTTTATATATTTACATCTCTGGTGTTCCAGTTATCCCAGTTATGACTTCTGTGGGACAAAATCCTATGGAAAAGTCTTGTTGTTGCTCTGAGCCACATCTAGACTGATGATGATGTTCAGACAGCTTTAGATAAAAGGAGTCTGCAAGAATAACTGCTGAAATACACCATACACACACAAGAGCCAGATTCTAAAATGTCCACATGATTAGTATGGTCTCTTCTCTATTACTGTTTGTTTTAATTGTTGAAAAAAATTTAAAAAAAGTTTGTTTTAATTGCTGCTTAAATGTAGCAGAATAGCAGATGTACAAAATTGTGATTTTATAAGTAAGTTGAAAGCAATTGAGATCATAGCCTATAATCCATGAAAAGGGAAAATATTGAATTAACCAAGAGAGTTATTTGTTAAAAACATTTTACTGACTAACTCAAATAAACTTCAGAAGATATGAACTTGAACTGCTGCTCCAATCATGGACTGAACCCTTGTCTTTTAGACAAATCTTCTTTTGAGATATCTGTATCACTTCAAGAAATTAATATTCATGAGTTACAGTTGAGGTGTTTCCCCTAATTTTGGAGTTACACTATATTGGTTATTTGACATTTGGCTGATTCTCTACACTTGGGACGAGATCTAATAATTTTAGCTTTTATCAGGTAACACTATGAATACTACAATAACAGGCTCAATTTGAAGTTCTTTTTACTATGACTGCAAATCATCAAATCATGCAAAATGTTAAATGACACAAAGCATAAGTGCAAAATCATTCTCTGTCTCTTCAAATCTTCTAGACGTGTCAGTAATTATGCTCAGTAACTTACGAATACAAGTATTGCCATACATATATCTTTCTATATTATAGAATTTTCTGAAACAGTAGAATATTCCTCTTGTACGTGTCCCAGATTTCTGTGAATCTTTAAGTAAAGCTCTTGCAAACACATCCTCACAGTCTATTCCAACCACCTGTTAAGCTTGATGATATAATCACTGGTGCTACTTCTGCCTTTGAAGACTGGTCAATCAATTGAAACTGGCAAAAAGATGCAAGATTTAAAAAGACGTAGGTAGAGCCAGCATTCATAGGAATATGCACATTTTTATGCAGAAATAATTTGGGTATCGAGTAATTCAAGTATCAAAGGAAGCAATTTATTTTCACCTGAAATCTAATGTCTTTGAACTAGAGAACCAAAAATTTTAATCTGAAAGGCTAAGATTATCGTTTAGTAATTTATTTTTAAACCCAGTGAATTGGTTTGAAAGTATAGGGAAACTAGTTTTGAAGTGATGGGTGAAGGTAGAAAGCATTTGTACCTCTTAAATGGAAATCACGACTATATGCATTTGGGCATTGTGTGCACCATAGATGCCTTTTACTGTAATTTAAACAACTAGGTTCAAATAAATTTACTTTTTATTTTTACTTCAAGTAAACAAGTATCTCCACCAGAGATGATGCTTCCAGCTTTAAGATTGATTTAGAAAAGGCAGATAAATCATTCTCCAGATGTGTGAACTTCTCATTATTGATTACAATGGGAAGTGATTGCTTCAGACTTGGGATTTTGATTGTCAGATACAACAAGTTCAAATGAATTCTATCTAGAGAAAAGAAATTCCAGACCTTTTATTCCAAAAAACTAACCAACTTATCCTCATGTGACAAAAGAAAATCCTTCTCTTATCATATTCTTGTTGCACCTCTACACATTTGTAAGGTCAGTCTAAATGACAGCCAGGCTAAATTTCCAGCAGCAGTATATTTCTGGACACAAACACACATCCCTACTCTGCAAGTGATATTACCATAGGAAATTCAGGAGTTCCTTCTCCATATATTATTAGTCTTTTCCTTCTTCCTAGATATTTTATTTTAATTATCTTTAATATGAGATTCTCAAACAGTGTACCTTTGTAGTGTTTGAAGAAAGAAAAGGATTGTAATCTGGCTGAAAATCAAAACTATTTCCATTCTGATTTGTATGGTTTAGCTTTTGGGGGTTCTACAAATATAGACACTTTGACAAATCTATAATTCCACCAAAATAAAGTGAATTTTTAATGTTTGCGTTTTAAGTTATGGCAATTGTTCCCAGAGTAAAAAGAGTGGATATGAAATCTAAGCAAATTAATTAAAGTTCCTTTAGGAAAATAATACACATTTCTCAAGAGAGAAATTTTGATATTGGTAATACAATTCTATCCTGCAATTTTAAAATAAGAAACTTCATTTTGATGGTAATTTAAAATTTATTAGCATATTTTGAGAGTAAGTACTTTGCTGGAAACAATGTTCAGTAACAAAATACATGAATGGCTTTGTCATGTGCTAATCTGCAAACTCCTCACATGAGACATATTTTCTCATCATTAAAGGAGAAATTAACAAGTCAGTAATTGGCACTCTGAACTTCATTAGTGTATAGCTCACCAGCAACATACCTCAGTATCTGCAGGTCAGGAGACAGCCACTGTAGAAGAACATTCTCTTCTTAAAACCATTTTAATTGAAAATGTATGCATCCTTGTAACAACATTCACCTTCTCTATTTACATGCACAAGGTTAGTTCCCAAGACTATTTCCATCTGGTCAGAGAGCACAGAATATGTCTTTTGCAGAGGCAGAAAACAAAAATTATTATTGAAGAAACTCCTGGGAGAAATACGGCATATTCTTCAAACTAATGCATAGAACGACTAAGTTGCAGTAGAGTGGAGATTCAGGGGAGTAGAGCAAGAAAGTAAATACAGTGAGGGAAACAGAGAGAGAAAATGGAAGAAAGAAAGGGAGAGAAAGAAGAAATAAAAAAGAGAAAGAGAAAGAGAAAGAGAAAGAGAAAGAGAAAGAGAAAGAGAAAGAGAAAGAGAAAGAGAAAGAGA
>VYXF01003283.1:380628-391172 GCA_013397295.1 Polioptila caerulea
AAAAAGAAAGAAAAAGAGAAAGAAAAAGAGAAAGAAAAAGAGAAAGAGAAAGAAAAAGAAAAAAAAGAAAACATTAAGGTGAAGGCTGAAGAAGAGGAAGAAAAAGAAGAGGAAGAAAATAAAGAAAAGCAGATTCTACAATGCCTTGTGGTGTTTGTTTAGAGGTTGAATTGTTTTCCTCTTGATAATCATGAAAGAATAATTTCTATATTATACTATTTAATTATGATTTTCAGATTTAAAATTTTTTCTTATTTATTTCTATTAACAATGTCCATAGCAAGTGAACTTTGTCAATTAAGTGAACACATATTCTTCTCTTTTTTTAAAAAAGAAGAATGCACTTCATGCACTTCAGAAATTCTTCTCATTTCTTCAAACTAATCAACTTTGACACTAATGAAAACATTTTTCAAGAATTTGTAAAGATTTTAATGATTGTGTGACATGTACTGTATGCAGGACAATGGCATTTTAATTATGAGAAATCAAAGAAGTTTTGAGGAGTTGTTTATTCTGGTTTGTTCAAATTTTTTTGTTATCTGGTCATGGGGTTTATTGCAATTTTAATTCAAGAAGAAATCTGTTCCATTTGTACAGAACAAGGACATGAAAGTTGGGTTTCCAATTTCTTAATAAAGACGTAATTCTCAGAAGACCTTCACAGCCATGTATAGTGCTGTAATCAAATAGCAGGTAAGGTCCATTGAGAAGTATAAGATTTTCTCATGCTAGTTTTATTAAAGTTGTAAATATTTATTATTATTTCAGATGAGAAAAAAAGGAGAAAGGTCTCTTACTAAAAACAGTCTGTAGAAAAATACAATTGCAAATTCCATCACTAAGACTCTGGCTATGTTAATAAATAAGCTAGTCCAGGGACTCTTTGGACCTTAGGCTAATTGGCACAACTGAGTAGTTTTCTTTACAGCTAAACTCTTTTTCCTTCCTAAATAGACCTGCTATGTTCAAACTGCTATGGGGAAAGATCCTTGGCTCAGGTTTGACTGGGAGAAAGTTGCTGATCTTAACAACGATGTCTTAGGGGCTGTGCTGGCAATTTTGCAGTATAGGTGACGGCATGCCAGTGATCAGGCCCTTGACACAATCTGTTAGATTAACTGTTACAGGGGTGTCCCAAAAGCACAGATTGCTTGGCTCACAGTACTTGGAGCAGATTATTACCCACAGTGACATCTGTCTACAAGGCTGAATAGGGTAGGTCCTATGTAAGTTTGGATCTTGACAGAGTTGGCAAGTCTACTAGGACACTTACATGCACATGTATTTTATTCGTATTTAAAATAAAGTTGTGAGTGCATTTACTCTTTTTCTTTATGCAGACATAAGAAACTTTTTTCTCCTGAGAGCAGTGTAAACTGCTAAATTATGCTAAATAATGTTTTGATGTCTAAGTTTGTTAAAAACTTAAGACAGATCTTTCACTAATTGTTACGCCTCAGTGAGTAAAGCAAATGGGAGAGACGTGGTCTCTGGATCTTGCAAGAATCTGACTGTTAAACAGTTCATAATCCTACTTCAGATTTTTTATTCAATAAATAGTGTAAAAAAAGAAAAGAAAAATGAAAGGAGATGCATTTGTGTATGTTACCTTGTAACTACCTCTGTATGGTTTCCACTCCATTAAATGTCTCCATGCACTTCAGAAATTCTTCTCATTTCTTCAAACTAATCAACTTTGACACTAATGAAAACATCTGTTCTGCTTCAGTCCAGTTTTCCTAGATGACATCTAGAAAATTACAGAAGGATTTTTAGTCTTCTAAAAGATTTATTAGAGTGAGAAATACAAGAAAATATTCAGAAACCGGTTTAGAGATTGATGAGGTTACCTTTGGCAATAATGTTTGATGTATTCAACAGAAACAAAAGACGGAAAAATATTGAAAGGATGAAAACAGAAGTTAAGAAATTCACACAGGAGTAGCAGTGACAATTCATTAATAGCAAGATAATTAAAACATGGCAATAACTTGCTAAGGAATAGGGGAAAATACCTAATGTTTAAAATGCATTTTCAAAATCTTACGTGGTAACATTTTCTTTGGATGAGGTTGCAGCAGCCATCACAGGCTAGGTCTGGTTTACTATAGTGTTACTGAATTAACATAGGAAAGGGAAGTAGTCTCAAGCATGGAGGAGCATCTCTGATCTGCACAACCTCTCAGCCAGTGAGAAAGCAACAAACATATGGGGAACCTCCCAGGGGTGTATTTAGTGCACCAGTATGGCAAGAGCCAGGTCTTAGGCACAACTGGCTGATGAGGCATCTCATTTTCTCTACTTGATCAGACCAGCGGTGGTATCAGTAAGAGGATAAAATAAGAGGCCTGGGCACCCTATGGCCCAGCTCCAGGATTACACAATGCCTGGCAGGGACTTCATTGCCAACTTGTCAAACCTTCATTTTGGACTGTGCTCTACCTCCCACACAAGTCCTAAAAGTTTGCATTTATCTGTGGTTAAAATGTACTGGTATCCAAGTCTCTGCACTGTCCTTTGGTGTCAGGAGTAAGGTAGTGTTTACATGAATCACAGATGGCTTTGGGAAAGGGAGCAGGAAAGACAAATATCTGGTCCCTTCACAGGAGGATGAAAAAAACCCTTAATAGAGCATTTGACCCAAATATATGCCCCTGATGAAAGGTGAATGTAGAAAATTCTAGATTATCGAGAAAAGCAGGTTCAGGAAAGTTTCATACTTTATAATGCAAATAGGGAAAACTGTGAAACATTAGTGTGGGTTTGTATTTCGACATAAAAGGTTTAAGTGGAAAAAATACAAACGCTGAAAGAATAGAAGAATGGTCCAGAAAAAAAAGGAAGTGCATCAAAAAATAGTAATAACCTTCTATAGAGAAAGTGATGTCTGTGGACCAAGGCTGTGATGTAGAGCAGAAGAATGCTCAGAGTGCAGTGATGGAGCTTGCCCCAAAGTAGAAATGGCTGCTCAAGTGAAAAAGGCTGTGTTCTTGTTCTCTGAGGTCACTGCAGCCATTTGCTCCCAATTGAGACCTAGAACATTTGAATGGGGATATCTGGTCTTGCTTTTTCTTCTCCTCCTCCAAGGAGAAGGGACTTTGCTGGCCCTACAGACGGGGCAGTCCCCATCACAGTCATTAAACAAAGGTAGGAATGACCCAGGTATATTTGCACCATGAGCTGGCTGAGGCACATGACCTTGGGGGCAGGGCAAGGTGTCCAGGCTGCTGCAATGTAGCTTGGGTAGTCACAATGGCAAGTCACCACCTGGCCCTGCATCCTAGAAGGTTGTGAGAGCTGAAGGGGAATAATCACATGATTACTGACATGCTGGGAAGTTGTCTAATTTATAGAACTTCATACATCTGTGATTAAACGCTCCTGTGTTCAGGTCTATTTAGTCTCTACACTCTCATTTGGTCCTGAACTGTGACAGATGTGGCAGGGGTGTACATTTACTTTTTTCACCCGTTCATTGTGATGCTGCAGCAGAGCATAACTATAAAGCTCCTACCATATTCAACCATTATGAGCATTTTTGGCTTTAGCTACAGATTAAAAACAAATCATTATGTTCATGACATGACTGTCTTTTTTGAAGAGTTGGTGAAGCAGAATGGCCATTTTACCCTCTTCTACCCTTTGGTAAAAATTTATTCCAGTGCACTGAACTTTCTCAGATAAGCAGCAGTTTGAATTGGGATCTCTCCAAAGGCAAATGTCAGAAATAAAACTCTCACAGCACTATGCAAACAGATCTAAAGTCACAAACAGACAGATTGAACTAGGCACACAGCTTTTGCCTGAAGTCAGATGAGGTAAATCCATCTCAATATTCCTTCCTTAGATGCTTCAGTTGCCTAAAAACTGGTGTATGAAACCTGGAACTCAGTATTAATGAATCTCTTTTTTTCAAATGAGAGTTATTTTCAATAACCTAGTGTTATCACAAGATTATTCACTCGTCACAGAGCATTCATCTTCCTATTTCTGTGCTGTGAATTTGAAACAGACAACTATAAACTCTGACAGGAAATCCCTAAGCTGCTCTTAGGAACGCAGAATTTAGGCTAGATCATGGGTTGGGCCCAAATCAGGGGAGTTCACGTCTGGGCAGGGCAGGGCTGTGGTGGAGCTGGAGTCTGGCACGCTTACTGCATCACTAATGAATGGACATCTGAACCTGGGCTGAGCTGAGATGGGGCTCCTGGGCCAAGGGAAAGGGATTGGGAAGAGGCCAATCCTGGCAGAACAGGAATAGGGAGCACAAAGGCCCATTATAACATTAGAGAGGGCCTTAAAATTTTCATTAATGAAAGTTTTATATGCAGAAAAAATATAGAATGTTAGACATTTGGAGGAAACTTAAACTGTTTCAGGGTGGGATCTTAGGTTCAAAGAATTATTAAAGCTGGAGAAGATCCCTAAGAGCATTAAGTCTGACCATAAGGCTATCTCTGCCACATCCGTCAAGAAACCATGTCCCTAAGCACCACATCTACAAACACCAAATCTTCATTGCGCTGATTTTGTCATTTGCTTATACTTTCTGAGATGTGTTTCATCATCTCGTACTGGTGGGGTTTTTTTTTGGTTGTTTTTTTTTTTAATTTTCTCCCCAGAGAATTACGACACAATTAGTACTGGAGAAATTTTGTTTGGTTATTTTGTTGGGGGCTTTTTGGTTCTTTTTTTTTTTGTGGTGTGGGGGTTTTTTGTTTATTTTTTGTTTTGTGGTTGCTTTTGCTGCTTTTATTATTTTTCTGTAGCACTTCATCCATTGACAGTCATGGTTCTGTTACTTCTTCAGCAAAACTCAGAAACATGTTTTGTAGTGCTGTAGACATCAAACAAAGGTTAGTACTTCAGTGGAAACATGGCAAAAACTTGGACAACATGGAAATGAACTTCACAACCCTGAAAGAGTTAAACACTGATTGAAATGGCATGCCAATATAAAGTATAAATGGCTCACAGATTTCTGAGTGCCTACTTATCAAGGAAGTCTGTTGGTAGAGGTAAGGATATTTGTGCCCACAGAACCTCTACTTTCCAATTTAATTCTATTGATTAATAGGTTTATCTACTTCCTTATTACCTGTAGGCATTAGATAATGTGAATTTAAAAAACAGAGCAAAGTAGGAGTCTGTAGCCACATGTACATATTGTGCATTTTATTGTATCTTCAAGGGAGACCACGTGTCAGAATCAATACAGGAATACAACTCCGCAAGAGAAACTCTAGGAATAATTGTGCTTGAAGAAAGAATAATTCCTTCTGTGACTTTGAAGACTAGAGAGGAAATATGGATATAATTCCCTATAAATTATAATTTTAAGCTTTACCCAACAAGCTTTGAAATCTGACAGAGACAAAATGGGTTGATAAGAGATATCACTTTGCAGAAACCAACGAAAATTCCAGAACACACTTGGAATTTAGAAATCTCTTGCAAAAAAAAAAAAAAAAAAAACAAAAAACCAACAAATATCCACATTTTGCCTGATCTTCATTTGATGAAACAAGATGTTTGGTAAAGCCCTTTTCTCTCTCTCACAGTCAAAGCAAGGGTATTTGTACAGAAACTTGAAGGGATTCACAAAACAACATAATCTTTGTCTGCAAATGACATATCACGTGTTTGGTCATGTCAGCTTCTTTAAAAAGAGGGCTTTTAATTTCTAAGCTATATAAACCACAGAAAATAATTCAATTGAAAAACGTTAAAATCAAATACAGAATGGATTTTGCCTGCAAGTAGCACACAGCTCTATCTATATTCTAAATTTTGCCCACAAAGAAAATTAGTAACCATTATATTCTACAGCCATGACAAGTCATACTGTTCTTTTTGTGTTTTTTTTTTTTTTTTTTTAATTTACCTGATTAGGTTAAAATGTACTAGAAGTTAATCCATGTTGTAAGTGAGCACCAGACCTTCCTCATCCCATTGCTCTGAGAACCGAAGTTTTAAAACAATAATACCAGGTGCATTGATTTCTCATCTGTATGATAAATAAGTAAGGACATGTGAATTCTGAATTAGTGTTTTATGGTGTTGTAAAGTTGCTGCTTTAGACATTACTAAGTTTATTTAATGACATTTACTATACATTAGTATCAGAAGATTTTTAAGACTTTCAAGTTTGGTTATGGCAAACGAAGCTCAAGTAAACAAAAAACTCTTCACCCACTAAAATAGCCTGTGGCATTTGACCTTCACTTGAACAGTAAATCTTCAGTCATTTAGGAAATTCAAGGCCATTTTAAGGTGTAGTTCTGTCTAAAACAGAATCTGAAATACAGCTGATGAATGGCACTGTTGTGGTGCTTATTTCTCCTCTTGGACTATAAAAAGGCAACTGCTGGTGACTTTGACAGTAAACTTTAGACCTCTACAGTGAGTTTAATCCCACCCAAGAAAATTCACCCTCTTACTGGTGAGACACACAATCATGGCTGTGCCACATTTATCCTTTTTGGTTAAACAACCTAGGCTTAAAATGCTGAGGCATGAAATGAGACCAGCAGTCAGGAAACCCAACCTCCATTTTACATATTATAGGAAATACAACCCTGGCAATAGGAAAAGGTAGGGTTAAAGTGGAGCAATAGAGTTGCTCTTTATTCCTCCTTACTATTGTTTTTGAGATTTATGGGACCACGCAAAGAACAAATTATATGAAACATCTTATTAACTAGTAATGAAAGCATTCACTTGAAAAGGAAACTCTTGTCTGTTCCAGGTAGAGCTTAAGCATTTACATTAAATATTCACTTTATAAAATCCTAACAGGCATTACAGTAATCTGTCTGCCATAAGATGCTGATTCATTATAGCCTTTAATGTAAATTTTTATTTTTTGTGGTAATTTTTCTCCAACATCTGTATTTTTTCAGGATTCTTTTTAAAATCTGGACTTCATCACTATGAAGTACCCTAACATAAGTCTCAGAGAATTGGCTTTCAGTATAAAATATCATAGTTTGTCATGAGTTACACAGGAAATATTCATCTTCCTAATTAATCCAAATCCAAAGTTTCTACTTTCTCTTACCACCTTCTATCACCTGCAGCATCATTAAGTGCACCATAGACCACCTGATCTCTCTTGGGCTTCCCATAAAAAAGCTTCCCTTTCTCTGATTCATCACTGTCAGAATTCCTTCAGTGTTGTTAATTTATGCATATGCCATTTGGCACTCAGCAAGACCTATCAGAATTTCCAATATACTGGATGCCCTCTATTCTTCACTCGCTCCCTCTCCTCAAATAATAACATGTTCTCTTTTATTATCTTACAGCCACAATGCAGAACATACTGACAAGAGCTTATGACAAAATAAAGAGAGGAAATAGGACACAGAACCTTGTTGTGTTGTATACAAATCTGCTACTTTTCATCTCTCCTCCTGGACCTCCTATCCTGTTTAGTCAAGTCTCTAATATCTGTGTTCTCTGTTTTATGGCTCTGGGTTACCTCCTTACTTTAATAATTGTATGAGTTTTCAGTGTACTTTCCTCAAATAATACACTATTTTCAGTTTTCAAATGGACATGAATAAAAGGCTAGTTTAGATATATGAAGCTCTTGATGTTCTCTTCCAAGTCAGGAACATGTGTACTCCAGGTAAGCATATGGTCTCTAAGCTTTCACACCTGCCAAAGGCTGATTTACCAGCAGTAGACTTTGCATCTTTCTTATACACTAACATGTGGTCTCAGCAGTGGCAATACCAGTTGAGGGAATGACTTTTACTATCCCTGGCAAAGATACAATCACCAGGGTCAGTGATTTCTTATGTCCTGGTAAAACATACACTCGTGTTCACAAACAGGACTTTATTATTAGAGACAAAGGCTAACGTCTCATAATCTATTTTTAAGATAAGCTGCCATAAGCAGCCTTTCAAATGGAAGGAAGACCATGAATAATGGCTTGTCATCTGAGCAGGAGCCAATAGTTATGTACTCAGGAATGACCTTAGTATGTTAATCCATTTTCAAGTAAAGCTGAACAGTCACCTCTCTGGGCTGCCTCCAAGGCTGACCCATTTAATTTTCTACCTGGGAGACATATCCACATTCCGCCTTCTCTTCCAGACCAAAGTGAGTAGTTACTTGCCTGGGAGGCACTGAACCAAGTTTGATGAATTACCTCACAGGCTGACCCAAACCTATTCCTGTCTGGAAGGCACTGTCTTTCTATTGACCTAATTATTAAGCAGACTGTAACAGTTACATATCCTAAGACATGTAATGTAAATTATATCTAAAACTGACTGTCTGTAGCTTTAGATTAATAATTCATATTTAAAGTCATCTTGATTTTTAGAAGTAGCGCTGACTTTTCCTTCTGAAAAATATTAGAACATTCACTTAACTCTTGTAATTTTTTCTTTAATTGATCAGTTTTCTGATCTTTATATTTCAAAATGTAGAAGAATAGGAATTTATATTTCAGGTTTTGAAGGTCATTGTGAAGCTTAATTTATGATCTTAAATTTCATTGTAATCCTCATTTAAAAGGTGTTGCCAATGCAAAATAGTGGTAGTACTTTGTAAATCTGTTCTGGAGTTCACAAAAGTCTAAAAAAAAGAGTCATGTACATGATATCTAAGATTTATAAGTGAACATTTTCAATGACTACAGAACACACAGGTGAATTTTATATAATAATGGGTGACTAATAAGATTTAATGGCAAATTATATGTTAAAAAATAAAAGACAGATAAAGAATTATCTTGGTGGTAAGACTAAAGGAATAATAGACCATATGAATAAAACTGAAACCAGAAAAATCATGAGTTGAGAAACTTTTAGCAATTATAAATTCGCATCAAAATGCTAAAATCCCTTACTTAAGAAGTGTTATCTCCACCATTATCACAGTAAGATAAACATATCTTGTCTGCATAATTTTTCAGAAGAAAAAACAGCAGAGAAAACATAGCAAGAAATACATTGTTAAAATCAGCTTCTCTGTTACTGATAAGCATTATTTAAATCACAGTGATGACCCCAGCTTCACTTCACATAGAAGCTGGATGCTCCTCTCAAGACAAAAAGGAAAATTTTCTCTTTTGGGCAAATTTGGAGTTCTGTGTTTTTTGCAAATTTGTGTCAGAGCAATTGGTCAAGCAAATTAAAAAGTCCAGAACAATGTTATCCAACCAATTAAGACATGTACTGTTATTTTTTAATGGTTTTTAGACTCATCTGACCTTTTCCTTGCAATACTCAGAGATATCTGCTGAACTATTTTCTTCAAGTTTTTATTTAGAAAAGATATGCTTTTGGAATAAGTGTTTAAGCGATACAATTTCCTGATGTGATGAATCAGACATAAGTATTAGCACATGTGCAGTAGGAAGTGGTGTAGAGGGATTTAGAGACATGATAACACAGTCAACCTTCAAACAAATAATTCATTTTCAAGGTTATGGTTGTGAATAGCATTATAGAATACAGCAGAGAGTTCAGAGAATGCCTCTGAATACAACAAATAAAAGAGAGGAGGCCCAAGTCACACAAGGCTGTCTATGACAAAGCTGTAGGCTGTCTGTCTGAGATCCACAAACAAGATACATAGTATAGTATGGACAATCTCAAGGAAAACTCCTCTTTCTGCACACTGCGGATTGGTTTGAAGAGTCCTCAGTAATCGTTGTGACAGAAATTAGGTAAAAATAATTGACTTCTTTACCCTGGTTGACAACCTGATTTCTCCTTTTGTTTCTTTTTCTTTTTTTTTTTTTGACTTTCTGACCCTCCCAAATCTAAAGGCTTTCTGTCCTGTCATGTGAATCTGAGGAATCTGAGTGAAAATCTTGTGGTGTTTTCTGCTACTTCATCATGCTGTTTCAAACTGTGTAAATATATCATAGCTTTGTATACAAATTAGCATTCTTTTTCAGTCATTCCCATATTGAAAGACGTAGGGCCATCCTGCTTCTCTGGTTAAAGTAAAAATTAAGGCATTTCATACATTGTGAATAGTGCTTTATTCTTACTATTACTGCCAGTGCTGTTACCACTAGAATTCTTCATTAAACTGTGCCAGTTGTTTTATAAACTTCCAGAATATCAAATGAAACACATAAAACAGTTTTCCCAGTCTAACTGGCACAAGTACTACACTTAGTACTACAAACTAAGTGCTAAGTGCTACTACTAAGTACTACAAACTTAGTTAAAAGGCAAACCAGCTTGACTCTTGTTGTTAACAAAGTTTAGGAGGACAGAAAAAGAAAAAAAAAAAAATAACATCAGGTTCAGACTGATGTGTCTATGGAATCAAATGTCTAAAGATGGAAATCATCTTCTCATGAACAAAACTGCTGAATAATGAGAATTTCCGCCCCACAAAATTCTTTATATTTAACAGGCGTCATTTTACTTTGAGTCAGCATATATATCTGAAAATGTAGCTGATGCCCTGGAAGGGAAATTTTCAGAAATAATTAAGTTACTTATTCTATTCCCCTATTCTTCTACTGTAGAATTCAGATCAGAAGGGATTTTCTTTTTTTTTTT
>VYXF01003283.1:391201-406960 GCA_013397295.1 Polioptila caerulea
GCTTTCTTTCTTATTTTTTTTAAAAAGAATAGGAAGACATAAAAAATATTTTAAAATTATTTAATATATCAGAGGTTTAGATTTTCAGAAAATATTTAAATATGAAAGAATATTCCATATATTAAACTCACTCTTGCTGCTTAAATTAAATGCTTTTATTTGCTGTGTGCCATGGATTTCATGCTCTCTCATTCTTTTAAGTGTTCCAACTGAAAAACGTCAGAGATGTTCTTGATTTTTTTGAATAGTAAAAAGATGAGTTCTGTAATTTTGCACATGTTTGTTTAAAAAGATTTCCATGATGTTTTTTTACTATAAATAAAGAAATAACATAAATGCATAAGGAAAATGATGGAATGAAAATAAAGCCTGAAAGGTCAAGTCAGCTTGAAGGATCCATGTTAAAAATGCGCTTCTTTTAAGATGTGGCTAAAAAGCAAACACTCTGGAGAATTTAAAAAAAAAAAAAAATTACTTCAACTTGTGCTTAAAAGCCCTAAGGCCACTACTTACAATGTGTCACCTTATCACTCATTCTTGACGTGCTTTAGTGCTTAATCATGTAATACTCACTTCTTCAACAATATCTGAGGGAATGGAGAACCTTTGTCTTCTTCAAATCTCACTAGAGCATTAAATGTGATAGAAAAGAAGGCTTGGTCAATATGCTTTTGCTTTTTTACTCCTCAATAAATTCTGTAAAACTTACTGCAAAATTCTGAAAGTGGTAGTTAGAAAACTCTCCTCCTCTAGGATTTTTCTCAGCCCACTTTTAAACATGATCCATAATTTGATCAAATGCTCTTGGGCACTATTAAATAGTAATAATGAACTTCACCTAAAGCCCTTAGTAATTTTGTTCCACATTTCCTTCTCTAATTATCCACTATTCCCTATTTATTATTGCTTCATTCCCTGCCTTGAGGCCTTCTAAAAATACTAAGAATGATAAATTAAACAATACATTTTGGCACCAAGTTAAACCAGTGGGGAGGGTTATAATTTAATGGGATGTCTTCTGAATTAATTATTTTTGAATTATTTAATTGCAGCTTCTAAACAAAATTTCTTACCCAAAGTGTGACACTGAAAGCCAAACTATTTTTCTATATTATTTAGCAAAAGGAAAAGCAAAATATTAAAAAACATACATGTTTAAATTAAATTCACAGGATGTCTTTACACAGATGAATAGAAACCTTTTATTTTCTTTTATATTTATATTTTTGGTAATCAGCAGTAACTCCTCTCCAGAGTCATAACAGTATTTTTCAAGGTAATCTCACAAGTGTAATCACCAGGCAAATGCCACACTGGAGTTAATGGATTTTTTTCACCAATCCTTATTTTTAAGTGAAAGTAGTCAGTGGCTTTTATATTACATAGTTTTCATTCAGAATCAAATTTAAATAAAGCTCGGATTTTATTTTTAATCTTAGAACTCCCTGTTTGCTAAGGGGTTTTTATGACTTTGTTATTGATTCCTGATGTAACTTCACTTGTTCTTAGTTTCTAAAAGAAATATTTTTTATTATTTTGAGAAATATGTCATTTGGAAGAATGCTAAGTGGACAGCAGCATTTGTGTGTGTTATCTAAACAAGTTTATATGGATTAATGATAAAATAAAGATTTTACTGAGACACAGCAAAGAAAATTTTTCAGTATCTAGATGCACACTCTACACACACTTTTCTGCATTGATACTGAAAATTCTTATTTGGGAAATAATTAAGCATGCTATAGAGCTTGTCACTTCTCTGGGACTGACGAAAGGAAAAGAAAATCAGGTCATGTGATACATTTAGCATAATGTCCTACATTTTGCAGGACTGTGTTCTTTCCTAAATAAAGGAAAACCATGTAATTGTTGCACATAGTAGGCACATGGAAATCTGAATTTTATTCCTCATCCCTCTAATTATTTTCTCTGACTCAACATAAAATTTTCAATACCATTGTGTACACAGTTTCCATGGATACACTGTTCTATTTCAGACTTGTTTGTTTTCCTGCTATTTTTGGTGCAATGGCTATAAAGTGCCAGAGTGATACTTCAGTATTTATCATCCTATCAAAAACTGGTGCAGAGAAAAAAAAAGAAAACATCCCACTCACTCAGAAATTCCAGATTAGTTTAGTGTAATTTTTTTAATTCTCAAGTAACCAATACAGAAAAAATATAATCTGGTTTCACCCTGTAAACAGAAATTTGCTGAAGCTTTTGTTGACATGTTTTTTTAATAATCTATCAAGCAGGGTTTTCCTTTCAAATCCATGTTATAGCTATTTCTGTTTCCCCATACTGGCCTTGGGGATATCTGCAGACTCATCCAGGTTCAATTTAAGATAACAACTATCTTTAAATTAAGAAGGCATAATTTATGGAATATATTTGATGAGGCATAGAACAATAAAAGTGCCAAAAAAGTGTGGAAGATTGTATGAGCTCAAATCCAGCATCTTGCCATTTTATTTATGTTTTTACCCCTCCCAGACCCATATTTGCCCCCTTTTAATTTACCAGGATACTTCAGAATACATTGCCTCCAGTCACTCACTCATGTACTGGACGTGAGGCAGAGAAATCCTCTGACCCAGCTTTTGTCACGTAATATGCCACTTTTCTAACTCAAGACTAAGCTGTGAGCAGTGGTGTCTGTAGCAGCTGTCTTCCTGGCACAAGAAAAAGATGATGATAAAGTGACATGAGATATACTTGCCTGGAGGATCCCAAGCTGTAAGGCATGGCAGCAAACTAAAGTATCTGAATCTTCAGCACCCTGGAATTTTTCCATGTATTATCTGAAACAAGGTAAGAGTCTGTGGGCCAGAGTTTTCCTTATTCTTCTGGCAATTCTGCTCCAGTCTACTCTGAATTGCTGTCTGAATCTCTTAGAGGAATTTGGATCCAAGAAGGGCAGTCAAAAGCCTAACAATCTGCTGCTGCTAGAAGAATGTCCATGTATTTGTGCTGTTCCTTGGTGCAAGACTTCAAGATTACACGATATTGTTTAGACTTGGGTCTAAGATGGAAAGTGGTAGATGCATAGGTGTTTAGGTACAAAGACTAAGTACTGCATGATTGTTGGATAGGCAGCAGTGAAGAAGACTAGATATTTGCATTACCTCAGTTTCTGATTTTAAAAACAAAATTAACTATGGACAAAGTCCATGTCCTATTGTAAGAGCTTTCTGAAGAGTAGACCAGAGGCAGTAAAAGGAAGAGAGCGACCTGTGATCTTTTGGCAAATGATGAGGATGGGAAACTCCTGAGACCAATGTACTTTCATCGAAAGAGATCCAAGCCTTAGAAATTATGAAAATAAGGAAATTTTCCAAAGTACCCAAAGATGACTGTGTCACTTTCTGCGAGACACAGATTCATAGACTGAAGTGGAAGATCTGCCTTGTGAAAATGCAGAGGCATAAGTTTATTTGTATTTAATTCGACTCTGCACTTTTCTCTGTTTGAAGAATTATTCTGGTCTAGAATCTTATTTTCTGTTTCAAACACATCATTGATCTAAATCCTGGAACAAAATGGGAAGACAGGCTTACTGGAGCAACTTCATAAACCAACCATTTGCCTGTGTTTCTCTGATCTCTGTGAGCCACTTAGAGGCAGTGGGTTGACGAGTATCTTTTCTTTTGTTGTTAAACTTGATCATCCAGGACATAATTAGCAATAAAGATGTTCCAAATTGCCGATCTTCCAAGTCCAGATGATAAAATTTAGACATAATGGCCTCAATCTCTTTAATAAGCCTCCTTAATAGATCTTCCTTAATTTAAAATCTGAAAGCTGTTAATCATATTTGTGTATGATATGTGTAGGTGATTTTTCTTTCCTTTAGCCATATTTTTCTATAAATGTTTGACACATATATAGCAACGAAGTAACTTGCTTGATGAAAGTATGCAGTCATATATACTGGCAGTGGCATGAAATCTTGACAACAGCCAATAAAAATATCTCATTCTCAGAAGACTAATACAATTTTTCTAAAGATATAAAATTAAAAGAATTATATTGGATAAAATTAATATTAACCAGTTGAGAAAATAAAGTAGGAAAAAGTATTGTAAACAGTAGGCAAGAAAAAGTTTTCTTTATTTATGTATCATTATTTCACCCTTTTGTATTAGACAAAACTGTGGGAACAATGTTTCAAAGCATGTTTATCCATTTCCTAGTATGCTGGATAAAAAAGTACGCACAAGGATATGTTTGTTAGGGAAAAATCCTGTTTTCACAAAATGAACATAATAAATCCCAAATATTCAGTAAGCTACACGTAATCTGAAATAGCTATGTAAATTTTGAACAAGAAAACGTAATATGGTTTTAAACAGCTGCATGAGTCACCATTTGGTACTTACAGATAGCTATGACTGAGTAACTCTGTTAATTTTGAAAAGATATTTATAATTTTCTCAGTTAATTGTTTTGAAATAGTATCCACAAAAATACTAGGCTCTTTTTGATTTATTTTGAAAACATCATAAAATATTTTTTGTTCAAGTAATCTATCCTTTTTATTCCAATGGACCTTTTTCAAGAGCATGCAGTGATAAGACAATGGGGAATGGCTTCAAACTGAAAGAGGGTGGGTTTACATTAGATATTGGGAAAAAAAATCTTTACCGTTATGGTGGTGAGGCACTGGCACAGATTGCCCAGAGAAGTTGTAGATTCCCCATTCCCAGTGTTCAGGCCAAGTTGGATGGGGTTCTGAGCAACCTGCTCTAGTGGAAGGTGTCCCTTTGCATAGTAGATTCTCTACAATTGAAACTATTTGATTATTATATCATTTAATATTAAAATATCCTGGAGTTCATAATAAAAATGTAACATATATTCAAAGTATTTTCTTCACTTCTATGAAGCTTTGTGTCTCTTAGTAAAACTACTTTTTCTTCCTTCAATCCATATGATAATGTTTCTGATCAATTATCTAAATAAAAATTTTAACCTGTATTTTGATGTTGTCTTTTTCACGTTGATTTAAGAGAATACATATGTATTTGTTTTTGCTTATGTCCTAAGCTGTCAAATGAGCTAGTACTACTAAAATAAGTATGTGAGATTTTTCTTTAATAGAAGAGGATAAAAAAGAACTGTCATTCATAGATGAGTTTTGAAATAAAGATCAGAGTGATTCTAGCATGATCCATAATCACAAATCTTTCTTACAGTGTGCACATGATTTTACTAGTAGCTTTATCAGAACAAATTTTATTTTTTTCCTTTAATTTCATTGTGAGGTTCATGAGTAGAAGCCTGTTACATTTTCCATTCTATTTCTGCATTTTTCATTATCCCTCTGTCATGTACCTGACATCCTGCAGCAAATGTACAGAGTGACCTGCTCTACTCACAGTTATTCAGAGTTAAGTACTCTAGTTATTTCAAGTGAACGCAAAAACTGAAGTTGCATTTTGAGCCATAATGTGAATTTTTTGACTGAAAAATAACAATCACTTAATTCATATTCTTCATTGAGCTTCATATTTCTTTTGTACAAAATTGGTATTAAAATACTTTGATCATTTAAAATATCTCTCTGTTAAGTTCATAAAAATGTTAGAGTTTATAAAAAGGTTAAAAAACATTGTGAGAAACTAATTTGGGTTTTTTTTTATACTGGTAAAAGGCAAATCAGTTGGATACTTTTTGAGAACACATAATATAATCAATCTTAACTTGTGTCATATGCACAAAAATAGATGCTTATAGACAAGTATTAGCAAATATTTTTTTCACTGAGAAAGAACCAAACCTTCATACATTTTCTGCCTTTTTTATCTTGACAGAGCTATAGAAGAGTTCTCAGTATAACACCGGTAATTCTAGAAATGTATGCAAAATGAACAATCTGCACCCTTAGAAAATGCTTGCATGTACATAATTATCCAGGAATTCTTAAGCAAGAATATACATTTAAGGCCCAAAAAGTATGTGTATGTGGAGTGACTCTAGCATATCTGCTTAGTGAATTCCACAGTCCAGGCTTACTGTAGACATTAGGCAAAAAATGGGGGATAAAATAAAACATATGAAAATTAGTTTGGTTCCTACACAATAGCTACTGCAAAATTTATTAGATATTGTGCTCCTTATAGAATATTCTTATCCCAGATATTTATATTTAATTGAGTATTTGTGTTAATTAAAATAAAATTCTGTTACTTGATTTTTTCAAAGAATCTTTGGTACCTTTTATGAATGAAGAATAAGAAAGATGATATGTTAAGAAACTCAAAAAATCAAAATTCCAAATGCTTGGAAGTATTCTTCTTGAAGAATATATTTCTTCTTAGATCAACTTGCAGATCAAGGGAAAAGTATCAAATTTGTTTTCTTATCTGTACTTTCTAGCTGCTTAGGTGACTCCCTTCAATGCTATGACCAAGGTATAAGGAAGTTGTTCAATTTTCTTAAAGCTTAGAAAGCAAGAGCTTCTCACAGTACTGCACCTCCAGCTCAGATCAACAGCAGCCAACCTTTTCCAAACCCTGAACCCAGAGCCGGAGAGCTGGCTGGTACAGTAGGAATACAGCTGAAGTCCTCTCTATCAGAAGAGCCAGCATATTTTGACTCTCTCATTATTGTTGAAAATCTTAATAGCACTCTGCTCTGCAGATGGCCCTAGAGACATCTCTTTTTTGTCTGAACTTGTACCAGGATTACCCTATGGTGTTTTCTCCAGCCTTTGTACCGTGACATGTAAGGCAGTTGAGGTGTAGGGAAAATGCAAAGTTAAATTGTTTCTTTGCCCTCCTTTCTGCCATAAGGACCTTGGGAAGTCATAGCTGGTCTCTGAAGTTTAATTTCTTCATCAGTAAATTGGAATGAGCTCCGGTTCTTCCTTGGCAAAGAGTTTTTTGTTCCCTGGCTGAAAAAGAAGCAACAGAGACTAATTAGGTATTATGGAAATAATAAAGTGCTTAATAGCAAGCACTCCTACGTGTACTAGACAAAGACTTCTCTTGGACATGTTTGTAAAAAAGCTATAATGTTATGATTTCTAGAATCACCAAGTGAACCTGTTATTGGCCTGTTTCTAACTTCATTGTATGATTTGAAAACATCTTTTTCCTTTAGTTCTGTTACCTTGGGGGGGATAGGGAAAAAAAAAGCAATAGAATAAGATTGATTGAAAATCACTGATTACTCAGAGAGTCAGCTCTCTTGCAGAGCTCTGCTATGGAGAAGACCACAGTGGTATTGTTTTATTATCTCTGCTTTCAAGATAACATGCTATGAATACTAATGTTAGGAGGAAACAAAGAACAAGAGATGGGGTGCAGGTATACAATAGTCAAAAAAAAAATGTGGTTGTCAGTTGTTATTTCTATCTTTTATAGAATAACTAGGTCTAATCTATAAGCTATTAATTTTGTTTAAAATGGTGTACATTCACATTGTGGTGCATTGATTCCAATTTTCTGAGCTGCTTCTAAACTAGATCATATTTTTCATTAGGCATGTAGAGTGTCTTGAAACTAGAAAACCCATAATTTCTCTTTTAGAGGATACTTAAACTACAATGCAGAAACATTATACTTCAAAAATTCCTAAAACACCCTCAAAAAACCCCAAACTCTAAAAATGTCAGCATATGTCACATAACAATAGTCCTGGCTAACTGGCTATGTGGCAGGATAAGATATATTATCATAAAAAGTAGCAGTAGTATATTATCATAAAGTATTAAAGGAAAGCAAAATATTTCACTATGAACATACAGTACTTTAGATTGGACAGTCATCTGATCTCATCTGCTGCTATATGTTAGGTGAGGGTGCTCAAGACCTTCTACCCTTGAGTTTTTTAATATCTCCAAAAATTAGGATTCTCCAACCTCTTTGAAGAACCTCTCCCAGTGTTTGACTGTCCTCACTGTGAATTTGTATAGACAATTTCGGTTAAAGCAGCTGTCAATTGCTATGGTCTATAAACTTTTACTTTGCTGCTTGGACAATATTCTGGCACTCTCCTTTCTCTAGCAAATAAAAGATAGCTGAATGCAGTGAACATGTTCTCCCTCAACATTCTCTTTTCCATGTTGAAGGAACAAAATTACCCCAGACTTCCATTCTTTCATATGTTCCTCCTGCCTCTCCATTGTTCAGTTTTTCTCTCCTGAAGCCCTAAACTAGAAACATTTCTTCAAGTGCAGCCTCAGAAATGCTCCGCAGGGGAGCACAGGTGCTTCTGATTGTCTGCTGGCTACGCTTATCCTAATGCAGACAACTTTAACCTTCACTAAAAGAGATTGCTGATTCATGCTCAGCTAGGTGGACAGCTGGGCCCACCAGATCCAGTCATACAAAATTACTCCCCATGCAGTCAGCATCCACTCGCATTGTGGTGTGGTCTTATTGGATCCCAAGCACAGCAGGTTTTGTTTCTATAGGATGAATTTCCTGATGTTTCTGCCAGACCATTTCTCCAGCTCCTAAAATTCTCTCTGAATGACAGTGTGTAAATTGCTTCCCAAACTTGCATTATTCTGTGAATTCACTAAGTCCTCGTTGATGGAGTGACATACTTCACTTGTAAGAGAGAAATAGTGGTATGTTTATTGATACAGAATAGTGATTTAATTAAGCTTGGTACTAAATGCAAGAGTGATTCAACCAGATTCAATGGCAAGGTACTCATTTACTGCATAGAGTATAGGGTCAGATAAAACATTCAGGAAGACATTCCTGATGAGGCATAAGATTCAAAAGGGACCTTCTTGACTTCTAAACTCCTTTCTGAGAGGAGTTTAGGTGTGGCTGGGTCCACATAGACAAGACAATATGGATCACCAGGCTTGGTCAGTGGTTTATGCCTAAAGGACTACATGTGCACAACCAATCCTTTCTATCACTCAACTAAGATTTCACTTTGAGTGCACTTATTCTGATTCATTTACCAAGTGTCTGATGAGATAAGGATTCCCTCAGCCTTGAGGAGTAACCTTGTGAAGTGCTCCTGTGCAAGGGGAGATCCTGGTGTGCAGAACACTGCTTTGCAGGAGAGGTCTGTTGGTCCTGAACTTTCCACTATTTATGGAGTAAGATAGCTGACATAAATTTTTTTGCAAAGCAGACATGCTTTCAGTTGGCATATGCTGACTGTCCTTCAGCTGTTGAGCAAGACTTATGTCTCTTGGGTGCTAAGCAAGATTTATGGCCCTTAAATATTGGATTACCTGTATGCCATCATTACAAACATTGAGGGCTACTACTCAAGAAGAAAAAGTGAGAGTGGGGAGCACACTATCACAGTCATTGATAAAGATCTCAAACAGGATGAGCCTTAGCAATTATCCCAAAGGAACAACACTAAAAAATATGCTTTTGAACTGTTGACGACTTATAAGCAAAATTTTATCCATCCAGTTAGTCTTACCTACCTTTTCTCCACCTTTTTAGGCCACTTCTTTTCAATTATACTATAGAGGTTTTACTGCTGACCCTGCTGCACTTGCCCACTCAGCCAGTTAACTTGGTGTAGAGGACAATTGTATTAAACAGGCATGATTTTTACCTTAGTGAATTCATGCTAGCTATTTCCAATCACGTTTTTCCTTGGAAATATCTTCCAAAAAGATTTACTGCATTTTCTTCACAGACAGCCTGTATTACCTTGGTTCTTCATTCCAGTTTAGAAGATGAGCATAATAATTATCTTTTTCCATGCTACAGGGAACTCCTTTGACAGATACAACCCTTTGAAGATGACAGACAGGGACCTTGAAATGGCATGTGAGAGGTCTCTCAGAAGTCTTGAATGTGCTCAATCTGTCCCCATTGAATGTTTGTACATTTTGTTAACATGGTCCTTGACTTGATATTTTCCTGCTGTTAAGTTGTACTTCAATTAGTAGACATGGGAGGCCTGACAGCAGACATTGCAAGTACAAACTGATACAAATGAGAAAATTACTATCTCTGCCTTTTAATTCTCTATCACAAGCAGTTCACTAGCTCAGTAATAGCAAGCCTACATTATCTTTGGTTTCTGTTCTGGTGTACCTACAAAACCCTTCTTGTTGACTTTCACATTCCTAGCTTTAACTGTAAGCTTTACTTTTCTAAATTCCATTTATGTATCTCATGTAATATTCCTATTTTTCTCCTGATAGGAAGTCTCTATTTCCTCCTTCCATGTTCTTTCTATATGCATTTGAGTACAATCAGGATATTTCATTCATGGCCTTATGTTAAGCCAGTCTAATTTCATGGACCATCCTTGTGCTTTAAGGAATTTCTCCTCTGTAATAACCAGCTATCTTGAGATTTGGGTTGTTGAGATTGGATTTTTGTTGGTTTGGTGGGGTTTTTTGGGTTTGTTTTTGTTTTTGCTTTGTTGGTAATTTGTTGTTGTTGTTTATATTTTTTTTTTTACTTGAAGCAGCATCCAAAGGATTCTTTCTACCAATTACCTGATTACCTGAACAAGCAAAAATCTCATCCTCTAGATCCTCTGCCTTGACTATACCTTTGCTCTTCCTCATTTTCCTGAGGATACTTATTAAATCATCTGATTGCACTTGGAATAAAAGTTGCTGTTTACCAATCACTCTACTTATTTCTATTCAGAAGTAGCAGTTCTGGCAGATCTTACTTCTCACTTTCTGTCCATACAGCATCTACATTAAAACACTGTTCTCAATGTACTCCAGAATTCTCCTCATTTGCTTGTGCTCAACCATGTCCAGAAGATGTTGGAGCAGTTGAAGTCCTCCGCAATAATTTTGTATTGCCACCATGAGACTTCCTCATCTGTTTTGAAATGTTAATGAAAAACTGTTTTAACAGGAAGTCAGTGTCCAATACCTGCATCATGTTCTCTTATCAAATGCAGTTTCAAAAGCAGCTGATCATCCTTTCGTATCTTATTCAATACACAGCTCTGTATACGTAGTTAATTTATTGTCATAAAACACAGTGTCACTTTGTTTTCTTCTCTGACTCTTTTCCCAATATGAACCCATGACAACATGCCCCACATTCCACTACCACCTGACTGCAAATTTAGCAAGATTTGTAATAACATTAGAACTAACTTTGTTCCTAAATTATCCATCTGCCACAAAATCTGTTTGTCTCTCCAGTTCTCCATTTAACTACAGTAACTTCCATTATCATTCTGCATTTGCTGAGAATAAAAAGTCAGGTTTTCTCTCTGAAGAAGAATCCAACACAACTCCATAATGTACTTCCCTGAGAATAAGAATATAATTAATATATTTTTATATCTGTAATTTTTCCAGGGTTGTAAAGTTTTAGGGTTTTGTGTGTGTGTTTGTTTGTTTGTTTATGGCTTTTTTTTGGGGGGGAGGGTTACTTTAAAATTTTTTTTCTTGTTCACATATTCACATCCTCAGACAATCATGCCTCAACAGCATAGTGTGCTACAATATTAAACTGTCTTTTTATTACAACTTATCAGCAAAAATGCATTAGAATTCCTATATCGCTGTGTTCAGGCTTATATTTCAACTATTCTTAAAAAAGAATTGTACATTTTAATTTATATTTGTGCATAAAGTGGAGAATAAGCTGTAGCACCATGATTTCATGCATGTAAATTAATTACATGTGTATTATCTGAAAGAATAATAACGTGAAACTCCTCCTGAGGCTTTGAAAACCTCCAACTTAAGCTCCTTTAAAAATATATCTATTAATTGTTTTCATCACATTCCTTTAGTGATTTCTGCATGTTTTTAGTACATCCAATTTGACTTTCCAAAGCAATTTGTATGTGTGATGCAGTGGTCAACATGGCTAGAGGACCATTCCCAAATAACAGTTTGGATGTTGACATTTTTTAGAGGATAAAAGAGTTTAAAAGTATCAATGCAGTCTCATCTGTACCAGTTGGCCTCAGGGACAAATATGGACAATGTACATTTTCTCTCCTGATATACTCACATATAGCGGACAGTTAATTTTTATTTATCACACATATTGAGTCTTAATTTCAAAAATTCTTTATTATGTATTGTGAAAAAGGTCTAAAGACAGGATATTTTATAAATAAAGCATAGAAATTCAGTTTTTCATGTGAGAGGAACCACTCATAAGTAGAAACACAACATAAATACAAATAAATCATGATGGCACTGCAGATAAATAACTGTTCTCACTACTTTTCTGTCACATTGATTTACAAGGCTTCTTCTTCTTCTAGCCTTAGGTTTAAGGACATCTCAATTATAGTCAGTTTGAACAATAACTTCATTTTGAGAATTAATTATAACTATCTTCTTAAAGTGATTTTGAAAATCACATGTTTTATGATGTAGAGTACTGATTGGTGTCATGGAGAGGTTTTAATGCCTTGATGTTAACTCTCATTGAAAGATGATTAACTGGATCTAGGATACTCTTCAGCTATGCAGATCACAGCTTTCTTCCAAGTCATTACATATTTTCCTTTTGTCAATTCAATGTTTCCATTCAATTTATGAAACTGTACAGGCTGTCACACATTATAAATTTCATATATTCACAATCTATTCTATGCTTAAATCCAAAATGTTTTAAATTAGACTGGTGGTTAACAAGACCGAAATTAATTAAAAGATGTCAGGACTGGTGTGTTAGGCTTTTATTTTAATTAGAAACCTATTGAAATAGGTACAAAGCAGGTCTCCACAAATGAGGGAAATTAGGTGCTAGCTTCTCTGTTCTAAGATATATGGACACAGGTGAAATTTTAGCATGAAGTTGTACCCACCTAAAACAGTGATTCCCTATTTTGCTCCTCATGTCTACTCAACACTTACACTGGTTTTTCACTTTATATAGCTGTTATAGCCTATGTCTAGTTTGAGAATTCATTAGTAGTCCATGTAGCTGCACTGCCTGGCTCATTGGAGAGAGGGTATCAATTTTCCTTTCATTACCTTGACTTTTTTTTGTTCCACTCCAATCTTAAAATAAAGGTGAAACAAAAGTGGAGTTTTTTCCATATGCATAAATTGTGTGATGCAGATCAGCAGTATAAGATTATAGGACTCCCTTAGATTTTCTGAAAATAACACAGGAGATGGACAAATCTCACCTTGCAAATTCAAAGTTCATATTCTGACCTACCCTGGCTTGGTCCTCTAACAGCTCAGTGTCTAACAGATGTATGTCACATGATATTTTTGCAGTCAGTCAAACAGAATGAGCCACCTCCAAAAGGTATTTCATGTCATGTTAGGATGGGCGATAAAAATTACATTAATAGACCTCTGGAGGTTCCTACTTTTTCTAGGATATGAAAGAAGACAGAAGATGACTACAGTATAGATGTCTAACTTAGAAATACAAAATAAGATTAAATTAATTTTAGCTTATGTTTAACATGTGGTAAAATAGTCTTATATGTGTAAAAAATTATGTTTAGACAAATTACTACATGTTTAGATGAATCTTACCCTTTAAACACAAGTCCTGGACAACAGCTTTTTATCAAAACTCTTGACATTATTTTTAGAACAAATTTGAAATACAGATTTTCTGACAAAAGAAGCTAATCCATAGAAGTTTATAATATACAAATACAAGTAACAAACATTATTTGTTTTGGTTATATTTTTTCTAGTAGAATAAAATTTTAATCCAGTCTCATGACTCTTGTAAAGAAATCTGTGTTTGGTAATATTAATACTTTTTAATGAAATATTTGGTTATTTCTTAAATACAGAGAGTTAAAAATAGGTAAAGATCTTGACCTCCAACATGAACCCTGTTAAAGCACATGTTATTTTATTACCAGTCAGGCACTTAACAAAGTTGAAATACCAGCAGATTGTATCACAACTACTGCTACTATCTATGACATTTTACTGAGCAAGTTTCTGATTGCCGGATGGAGAAACAGTGGAACTGATAGTGCTGCAGAAGGCACAGTACTGGCCATATCAGCTTGCCAAAAGAGTCAACTCTGGGCAGAAAAGAGAGAGATAAAAATCAGAGGTAGATAATACCATCTTATTAATTGGTGTGTTACAGGAAGATCTAGCAGGCAGTCCATGCTCCCTCAACAGTTTTCTAAAATTTGCTATGTATGGTTTTAAAAAACAAAGTCTGCCAAAGCAGATTTTAATTGGAGTTTGATATGGCAGCATTTGTAATTCCATCAGCAAACATGTATGAACACTTACATACATTTAAATGCATGCATTCAGCAATTCAGAGCAGATTTAACACAAGTATACATGCTGCTGTTCTGTGCATAGTAATGGCAGTATGGACTTCTGTCTTTAATAGAAAGGTAATATTGGTTCAAACTCTATCAAAAAATGTCATTTGGCAGTATGTGGTAAATATATGATATATGTTAACTCAAACTCATATCCTTCTTCCTATAAGCATAAAACTGGAGATTATATCACACTCTGACTGTGTGAGGTGTTCTCACCCTCTTTGCCTCTTCTACCCTGAGCCACTTAAGTGCTCTTCAATTTACGTTTTTATTTCAGATCCAGATCTTCCCTTAATAATCATCTATGGCTCATATACATATGCAAAAATGGCTGTTAAAAAATCATGTTGTATATTTTGAATGACTGCCTGGATGTATTTAGAGAAAATGCAAATATCACAACAATGACACCAGAGTTCTTTTGGCCAGAAAAGATGTTTATGGGTATTTAATCCTGACAGCGGTGTTTTACACTTTCATTGCAGGAGAGGAAGAGTTGAAATATTAAAACCTACTCTCTTAAACTTTGACATGCATATTGGCAAAAACATTACCACACAAAGATCTAAGATTGTTTCTTTACCTCTGTAAAATGCAGATAAATATCCTTAGCTGCTCTGTGAAAGCACAGTAAAATATCTGGATAGACGTACAACCAACTTGTGGAGTATTTTTATGTTATAACTTTTTCTAAATTGTATCTTAGTATATGTTGAACCTGTCTAAGAGTATAATAATTTCTAGCAATACAGTTAAAAGTGTATTTTTCATGTCGTGTGTAAGGAAAGTTAATGCTGTAAAAAGGGGTTTATCAGTGAAAGGTTAGCTTCCACTTCCTTAAAAAAAGGACCTAAAACCTCAACACTTGTCAGAAACACTCAGAATCAGGAACATTAACTCTATCATTCTTACTCACATGGTCTGTGACCTGAAAGGATATATTAATTGCTTTAACAAGCTAAGGAATAGGCTTTCTTTCAGTTTATGCCTCCACCTGAATTTTTCACTTCATTCTCCATCTGTATGTCTACAGGATAGTACGGAAACTGGTAACATTTCAGATTAGAACAGAAAAATACAAAACACACAAGAAATTCTTTAGATAGATATGCTACAGTATGATAACCATAAAAAAGAATAAGATGGATTTCATACTGCTGTACTTTTCCTTATGTGTAATCACCTTTTATACCAACAGTTTCACATTTGAAAATTCCTACATGGCAGAGGAATGGACAGAAGATTTTACCTCTGAAGTTTGAAATACCTTTAGAATATATACATACAGTTCTCTAAGTTATAATTGAAAATCTAGCCAGAAATATTTGTGGTAATGAAATCAGGAGTCATTACAAGGTATTGTCTGTCTATATTTTGACACTGCTTTCTTAAATTAGGCCTTTTCTAGGTGTTTGGTGAATAAAGTGCATAGACTGACAAATCAGTGGAGATGGTGCTCCAGTCGTGAGCATTTTGCTTAGTTCTTCTTTGGATTCAGAGTTATAAATCATGATGATGAGTTTCCTCCTTAAAAAAAAATTTAAAAAAAAAAAT
>VYXF01003283.1:407099-433061 GCA_013397295.1 Polioptila caerulea
TTTAAAAAAATTAAAAATAAAATAATAATTTTAAAAAATTGTTCTTGGGACAGAATATTTAATAATAGGGCTATTACTCTGGGGAAAAAAAAAAATATATATATATCTTAACCTTAACCTTCAGAAATATCCACACTTGCTATCTCTTCAGTCCAGTAAACCTTGTATTATTTACAGACAGTACTGGGAGGACCATGAGAAACCTGCTCCACGTAGGACTAGTATAATTCCTTCTTTTTGTAGGTTGCCTGTTGAGTTGCTCCCTTGGTCTTTCATCTGTGGGCGTGTGATTTGCATGCTAGTATTAATAATAGCTGCCTTGTTTTGAACAATTTTGTCATTCACAGCTACTGAAGTTAATGGGACTATTTATATGCCCAAAAGCATAACTGTGCTGAATCAGTGTCTTTAATGATAAATTCTATTGATTAAGTGAGAAATGATGACATACATCATTGAAGAGGAATTTCTCATGATTGTTCTCCCAGTGCAAACTGCCATCATCTCCAAATGTTACAGTAATATCTGTTCACTAAAAAAAACATCATTTCCTGAAATTATGACAAGAAAATTATGTTTCTTTTCTCTTCAAAACAAACTTATACAAATACTTCCCCTTCAAAATAATTTTTCTCAAAAGGAATCCTGTATTCCACAAAAATTTGTCTCAAAAATAATTATCAATGAAGCTTATACACTTAAACCCCTCCAAATCATCATAATAAAGAAATAAGACATTCACACTTACATGGCATTAGAAATTTAGCAAGGAAGCCTAAAGCAGAGTGTTTTCCACTGGGAAGAGGTTGGAGACCAAACGAAAGGCTTTTATTTACTCTTTCAAAAATACACTACATCAGAATTTTAATGCAATAAAATTTAAGTTGTAGATTGTTTCTTTTCTTAATTTTTTTTTTTTTTTTTTTTTTTTTCTTCCTGTCTTTGTAGTTTGGAACAATTAATCTTCATCTCTCAGCAGCTGGTTACTTAGACTGAAAAACTAACCAGAATCATAAAAATGGCTGAAGCAGATAATCTAGCTAAAAATATGATAGTATACTAGCTTAGATTCTAGACAATATGTTGCATTCATTTTATTCTGTGGACTGAGGAAACAATAAGTTTCTTCCAATGTACAGTGCAAAAATGTGATTTGTAATGTATATAGGTCAGCAAGTTGGATACAGCTGGCAATAAAAATAAACAAATAATAAAAAAATAATTCAGTCTGAGTTCCTTGTTAAAATTAGAACTGTAAACTTTTAAATTAGCAAATACAAATTATTTTTCTCCGTGAGGCAAAAGGAACAAAAAAGAAACAAGCAAAACAACAAACCAAAACTTTACTGAAAGTACCTTTTTACTGAAAGCTTTACTGAAAGTACCAAAGTTAAGTTGCTTTATCTGAATTATAAACAAGCAAATTGCTGTTTTAAAGTCTTTTCAATATGTATTTCTTGCAAAATATTGACTGTATGATAATTTTTAGAAAACGTCGACTGTGTTTGTTAGAACTGAGCCAGATTCTCATAACCTTACAGTGAAATCAAAGGCCCCAGCAAAGGAAGGATATTGACCTGTAGGAGTGAGTCTAAAGAAGGGCCACCACTTTGATCAGAGGGATGGAGCAGCTTTTCTACAAGCAAAGGCTGAGGGAATTGAGACTGTTTACCCTGGAAAGAGAAGGCTTCAAGGTGACCTAATTGCAGCCTTTCAGTACCTGAGGGAGTCAGAAGAAAGACAGAGAGAGACTTTTTACAAGGACATATAGTGACAGAAATAGTGGAAATAGCTTCAAACTGAGACAGAATAGTTTTAATTTAGATGTTAAGAAGAAATTCTTTACTATGAGGTTTAATGAGGCACAGGAACAGGTTGTCTATATGAGTTGTGGCTGCTCCATCCCTGGGAGCGTTCAAAGCCCGGTTGGATGAGGGTCCAAGTAACCTGGTCTAGTTGAAGATGGCCCTGCCCACTACAGGTTGGAACTAGATGATTTTAAGGGCACTTCCAACTCAAGCCATTCCGTAAAGCTATGATTCTGATACTTAAATTATATCCATGGAATAAAGCATATTCACTGCTTAAACAAAGAACTGCAGGAAGTTGCAGCCTCAGTGACTGTGTGATTCTGAAACTCTGTTATTTGGAAAATCTTGCTTGCAAAACTGCTTGTCCAACTCAGTACCTCTCATTCTGTTTATTTGTTTGTTTGTTTGCTTATTGCAAACATTTAGAAGACAGATTTTGTTCTGTACAAACATTTCAAAAAGAGCTTTAATTAATAGAAGTACATAGACTGATGTGCAAATGAGTGTTCTTGTGTTTGATTACACATTCTTGAGTGCAATTATGGGTATTCACTTCAAAAGTGTTATCATAGCCCTCCATAATGTATATTCATGTCCAGTGGTACAACTCCTATTTCAAACCTTTGAGCAGATCTAATCAGGCCAAATTTAAAAACTATTTTTTCTTCCTACATATGAAGCCCATTATCATTACCAGCATACAATCCCTAAACCTACAAATGTATGTTATACAACAAACTGCAGTCTAGTCATGTTTTCTACCAGCTTGCCTTCACTTCAAAAGGTTGCTTTTACTGTGGTCTAAACACTGGTTGTTTGTTACCATCTTTCTCTGTTAATATAAATGCATGACCCTTAATAAATTACAATAAATTACAATGAATCACAAAAGTCCAAAAGAAGCTGAACACCAATAAAAGTTTTCCAGAGAAATATTAAGCCATACAGTTAGTGATTAAATCCCAATTTCAATTAAAATGAAATGAAAGAACAAAAAAAAGGAATCCAGTCCTCCTAATACAGGCATGTAATTAACAATTGTATTCTGTGCCCTCTTTAAACCAGCGTGCCTTAAAGTTGTGTGTTTCATGAGCACAATAAATGAAGGTTGCTCCCAAATAACCATGAGCCAGTGTGCTCTGTGGGGGTCAAAACCGTTTCTGACCCCAATAGTTATAAGTTAGGGTTGTTTAGGTGTTTTTTTTCGACATAAGTACTTGGGATGGAGATGAAAAGCAGTAATAAAGAAAATTTTAACCTTAAACTCAGGAAAAGTTATGGAAACTTTTTGAAAATTTAAGGTGAGATTAAATTCACTTCTTCCTTAAAATAAAATATATGATTTCAAAGTTGGAATTTGTCTCTATTAGCCTCCTTCATAGTCAGTAGAAAGAAGTAGCTCCTTTTATAGAACAATTAATCTAATTCTGAGACAAGAAACTGTAACAGGTCATGGATTCATGGGATGGCTCAGTTGTACAGTTCTATGGCTATAAAGAGAAACTGGAAAGTCAGATTAGATGGCTAGATGGTAAAAGTTAGGTAAGATTAATCCTACCCTTAGTATTGTTTTATATGCTTCCCACATAATTCCAAAGCATGATACAACAAATACAGTCTGAAAACGCTGGCAACAGTCTATATTTTTTCCATTACTGATTTAAATTTTAGTTGATGTTTTTGCTATTTTTTAAGTGAGACCAGGTCATTAAAATTATTGAAGGAGAAAACAATAAGAGTTGCAAACCACAAAGATTTATCCCATGCCTCTCTAGTGTGCACCATATATTAGAAATGCCTCAGCAAGAGAGGCATAAAATTGCTGAGTTGCAGCTCTGACCTATGCTAGTAAGAGCAATGTACAACTCTCATGCTGTTTAATTCACTTTAGTTAGAGACTTGCTCCTCTTGGTCTGAGAATTTTAATAAGGAGACTATTGGATAGAAATATAGAATTAATTTCAAAATAAAAGGGAGCAGATAGTAAATTCTGAATGGTTAGATAAAAGAGTACTGGTGAACATGTGACTTTTGTTTATAATGACTTGCTGCAAAATTTAAATAACAGTTTAATATAAACCATTCAAATAAAATACCTGGTGAATAAGATGACAAGAGACTTTGCTTACCCTTGCATTTAATTTCTATTTCTCATCCTGATTAGAAAAAAATCTTTAATAATCAAGGCATTTCAATGAGCAACAAGTATGGTGTAATATTGATTGTTTGAGAATACTGCTAAAAAGACTTCTACAAGAAGCAGGCATAATTCTCTTTTTAAATGCAAGACTCTGATTTGCTGACCATAAGGGGTATTGCTAGAGGTCATCATGTCGCATAAAGTATGTCAAAGTATTGTCCCTATACACACTGCATGAAAAGAACCCTCATTGAATATTTTCCTTGTGTGGGTGTAGATTAAAAAGGTATGATAATGCTCTTCTCTAGAAAACAAAAACAAGTATTTTAATGAGCTTTTTCAGACATTTGGAAATTCATTCAGTTTATGGAAGACTGGTGCCAAACCTACTGTGAAAAGTCCTTAATCCATCTTAATATTCCTTAATCAAACTCTGAAAAGCATCACTGTTTCCTGAAAAATTAGAAACCTAAATATAATGGTTATTCTCTTTCTTATAGATTATAATATATAGAATATAATTTCCTATTTCGGTCTCTTCACTCTAAATATCTCTGTATATGTCAGGACCATAAAAGGAGCTATAGGTTTTATTGCCTCTGCCCAGCCTCACCAAGGACCTCTCCACACCTTACCCAGAGACTCAGGAGCTCCAGTTCAGCTTAGCCCAGGGCTGCTCACCCCGACGTCAGCACTGTCACAGGAGTGTTGGTCTCCAGACTTGCCACAGCCTTGCCCTGTCTCATCAGGGAACCCCTTGACCTGAATTTCAACCCCTGGGCTGAGTTCCTGGCCTGATCCCAGCCACCACTGTCACTATAGACCTACCTGGTCACTATGAGACTTTATCTCAACTCTGATCGATGGATTGGCTTTCCAACTTGACCCTAGACCTGCTTCTTCACTATGATATATCTCTATGATCCAGACACTGGCTCTGATCATCCTCCCTGAGTCTACCCTGCTCACCTCACAGTGTCTGCAGGTCTTGGGATTTTCACCTGGATGCCTGGCTAAGCTTCTCTGACAGTGTATGAGCAGTACATTTGCTTAGTATTCGTCATATTAGGATAAAGGAATTTTGTGTTGGCTTTCAAGAAGCATTAAGAAAAAAAGGATTGCCTTACAGCCTTGTAGGTGCATCACCTGAAATTCAAGAGTAATGTCTCCCCAAGAACTGCAAGGGAGTTTTCAACAGAAAACATGGAAACTACATGAAATAAAAGGCCTTACATAGTCCGGTTACACTATATTTTACTGACAAATGGATGAATAAATCACAATTTCCAGATCAAGGTCAAATCCTCTTCAGAAACATTCTTGTTCCAGTGACAAAAAGTAACACATCTGTAACAGTTGTTTATAGTGTAGAAGGAATTCCATAAATAGCCATAAACAAATAAAAGATGCAAACAAATAGTGCTGAAGTGGACATATTTATTTCATTCAAAATTCAGAGAAAAATCAGACTGGAAATATGACCCTAATGTTTTCTACATTAGTATATGAGCAATACAAGGCATGAAAATTTTCACCAAATGGATTTCCAAAAAGACACAGACCAAAGAAATACATTTTAAATTCTACATATTGAATTAGCATCTACCTCATCTGAGATCTACTGTATGCATCCTCTTTATGGCTTAACAGACCTTAAAAATAGTTTCTGGTCTCTGTTACCCTGGCAAAAGCACATCTATGTTTACAACCCAATCACTAAGAAGTCATAGCGTATAAAAAATGATTTCCACCTATCAAGATTAAAATAAAATTTAAGATTGTGGCACAATACTATGTTCGAGACACGTAGATTTTAGAGGTTTGTGTTTTTATCTACTTTGATAAGCTCATCTTGGGAAATATAAACTTCCTGCACTTTCTACTTTTAGAAAATACAGGGAGAATTGATCCAGGTCATAAAAGCCAGTGCATTAAGAACATTAACCAAGAAAAGAACTCTTGGAGATTTATAAATTAATGTGTGCCCTACTGACCATTAAAAACCATGAACCTTACTTTTATCCTGTTTATAAGGTTGTTGTGAGGTTGAACAGAACAAAATTGACATATCTGTAATCTCCACTGGTCTACTAATCTCTCACCTTATTTCTATCTGAGCATTAACCTGTGACATGACTTTAGATGAGGCTCTCATCAATGCCAAATGTCTGGCAGGTACAAGACATCTATTCTTTAAAAGTGAATAAAGGTTTACAATGTTTAATACAAATCCCGCAACTTTAGTATTTATACTCCTTATGTTAATGTGGGCAATCTTTTGACTCATAATGTTGAGCTCAAATACATTTTCTTCTGAGCTCCTAAATTCCTAAAAGATTAAACCAAAAGGGATTTGTCCATCACAGCAAATTACATATTTAATATGATAGACAAAGAGAATTTACTAGGATATACTGATTTTTAAAACTTTTGGCTCTGTAAATCAGGTTTTGTCTTTTTGAGACTAATGTAATATAGGATAACTGATAAAATATTGCAATGCCTTTTTTCCTGTTAGTATATAAAGGAAAATGTAATTGCCTTAACCATAAAATAGAATTATAATTTTAAACCAACCTCCAGTCATTTCTTTCACCATTCCTTTGATTTTATTGTTTTCATTATTCAACAAAATTTGGAGTAGAATGGAAGTTCTGGATGAAATGCTGTAAACTAGTGTCCTTCAAACCTCAGAGAGGGTGGAGTTGAAAATGAGGAGTCAGGGGGACACAGGGCAGGGGGACATCGGGTGACACAAAATTATACTTTCCAGACATGTGTTCAAGTATTAAAGATTCAGTGGGAGAAACTCCTCTTCAGATCATGACCCTCACTGGTAGGTGCAGTGAACCACCTAAAGAAAAGTAGTTACTTTAGATAAACTAATGCAGCATAAAACTCAGGAGAGGGATATTGAAGGCAATGAAGGAATAGATGTTGGTGAGCTGTAAATGAAGAAATAAAATAGAATTGCATAGGAAATGGTGTGGTCTATTATCTTCAAGGTCTATACTAGGAAGCAAGTCTGAAAGAAGCCAGTAATTGTATTTCTGTATTTGGAGTTTGACTTGTTTTATTATAAGAAGGTGAAATTAATCAGGAAGGAAAAAAAAAGCAGAACAATGACAGCAAAATTGAGTTTTGCTCTTCTCCCTGCCAATTTCATCATTGACTTTGCAATTAAAGCTTGAAGATTTTCCTGCTTTATTTCTCTAGATTTCTTTAGAAGAGAGCTAAAAAAGAGGTAGACTTAAACCCCAAAGTTCATTCTCTCATGCTACATGCACTAAAACTGTGTATTCAGGCCAAAATGTTTTGTTTGAGTCATCGTGGGCTCCACTGACCTTCAATAAATCCAAGGCCCAGTACAGAAAAAGTCTGCACTCGGACCTTGAAATCTGAATCTGGGACTTTTGTGTAGCATCTTCCTCTCCACGCAGTGAGGAAAGTTATTTCAGGAATAATGCAGCCAGCACTCTCTTTGGGTCTATCTCAGTTTGGAACATCAGCAGCAGCTTGAAAAAGGGCCATTCCGCTGGTTGTGCTCTTTGGGAACCCAGCAGTCCAAGGAAATAATACCAAAGATGGATTGTAGCATAACTCTCCACATGAACAATTTTCTTTTTCATCTTATGCATCTGGTCTGATTAACCTGTTTGTTGGATTACTTGGCTGAGTATTTAACATGCATATGAGAGAGTTCATCTAAGGTTTCTGGATGCAGACACTCCTGTTTGTAACTTCTTCATAATTGTGAAAGCACCACTGCCTTTACCTAGCAGTCCTGATCTTAGCTTTTTCTAGGCTTCTAATTCTTCTGCAACATAGATTTACAGATTGCGCCAACTAAATTCTAGATTTATTTATTCTTTTGGGAAATGTATCAACATAAGTAAAGAAGCATAGAGACTTTGAAAAGTTGTTAAAAAATTGCATCGTATTTTACACAGGACAAATATGACTGTGTGTATTAAATATACAACATCTATTCATGTCACAACACTTAATTTCTTTCTACCGTTGAACCACTATTTTGGATAATAGGCAGTCATCTGGTTTAGGGTTTTTTGATTATTTATATTTTCTTCTTTTTCTCTGACTTGTATCACAAAATGTAATTTTTCTCCCTGCTCCCCACCCTCCCTTCTATCTCTAGCAACCTTCCTTTCATTCCACTTCTCTAAAAGCAATTTACGAGTGATGTGTTTCATAATTTCTAGGACACTTATTGAAGAAAGTCCTTGCTGGTTCATCCTTCTTATGTGAACTTACCAGTTTTGGTCTCTTCACTTTTCTTTGATAAAGTTGATGAGATGCCAGTGTATGTTGACATGAAAGACTGTGAAGGCCACAGGTACCAGGGCTGCATAGTTGTCCATTAGACATGTATTTCTTACATAAAGAGAGTGTCTCCTAGCAGAAAACAGCCTCACTAAAACAAATAGTTAAACCAAGAAATATTATATTTAATAATGTTGGGTTTTTAAAAAATCACATTTGACAAAGTTTAGATTTATTTTTAATTTTAAAGAAAAGGTTATTTGACAAAGTAAAATATCCTGTACTATTTCTTACTTGGTACTGCTTTCAGAATTGAATTACCCATAACTTGGGTTTTCTTTTACCCTTAAATTGGAGATGTTCATAACTGGCATTAAAATTTGAACCTGTCCATACAAGAAATGCATCCAAGAGCAGCAATAAGAGCACACTAGAATATGGGTGATAATTACTATGAATCTGAAAAAAAGAATAGAGGAAGAAAACCTCACACAGGGCCAGAAACAACACTATTTTCTGGACTCATTTTCAATAGGTTATATTCAAGCTAGATACAGTAAGATTTCCTGTCATATTTTAAAACAGAAGTGTTTCTTTCTGAAAATAAATCAGTTCTTTAAAACTGAGATTTAGAAGAGTGAAAGAAGATTATGATGCCTAATAAACATTATATTCTTTTGGAGTATAAGTCAGTGGTACTGTTCAGTCAATAGAATTAAGGGGAAAAAAACATTACCATTCTGTATATTAAGCAGGTTTGGCTTAGGTCAGTACCAGCTATCCTTGGAGAAGGTGAATCTTCTGCAGAATGTGATGTTATGAGATGTAATGCTGTTTCAAGGTCTTTGAAAAAAAAGAGAAAACTAATTCTCCTTCTTTCTCTCTTTTCCTTTTGGAAAAAAAACACTACAGTGACCTTAACTTCCCTTCACCTTCATGTTTTAACATAGGAAAGACTGTAATTTCCTTAATAATACTACTTCCAGAGTCCATTATAGATATTATAAAAGGTAATCATTCTATAGTACTGGGACCTTCCACTTATTTCTAAAGACCTCCTCGACAATTAGTCTCAAGACCATTATATATTTTAATGTCTCTTTTGACAGTGAAAGGAAAGCTTCATCTCAAATTCTGATGCTCATTTCTGGTGTTTGTTAATTTTGTCTCATAAACCTCACAGTTATCCAACTGTCCAAATGTCTTTGAGTGCATCATGAGTGGTCTCAAATATAAGAAAACAGGAATTCATTACTGTTCTTGGATTGTCATGGCTGCCTACAAGGACCTGTTCTTCATGGACATCCAGTCCTATCATACTCAGCAAATCCCTTTAGAAACTCATGTCTGAAATTGATGGCAAGTATTCATTCAAAGTAGGTTTTCTTCTAAGCTGTAATCATCATCATTAATTAAATCATATTATGCTTTGTCACACTGGTATGCTAGATGCAACTCAAGTGCAGGAAGACCACAACTGCAGCCTTTCCTCATCCACCAGGTTGGTCACTTCACTGCCATGGAAGTGTTGGAATCCAGAATGCAGAGAATATTTCTCTATATGTTTTATAGGATCCAAACTCTCTGACAAATACTGCTTTTAACCTTTGTCCATGAAAAGGGCTTCCTAGGCTTTAAGATGAGACAGAATTTTCAGGAATGTAAATTAGATAGTAGCATAATATGTAAATTATCACTAGACAATTGGTTAGAATTCGCTGCAGTGCAGTGTTACGTGAATAGAAGTTTAGTTAGCAATTGGTAGAAAAGTAGAAATGTACGTTCTTGGTGATAATTGGGTTAATTATCTTTAAGAGAACCTTGAATTTGTGTGTTAGTGGCTCTTTGGTGTCCTTTCTCCTTCACGCTAGATTGGTGTAAAGCCTGGTGAGTAGAAATTGCTGATAAGGAAAGAATAAACAACCTGGAGAATGAGTACAACTAAGAGTCCAGTTCAGAGTTTTTTACTTAGCAAGGACTTAAAGGACAAGCCTCCCCTATCAGGGGAGAGTCATGTGGGAGTAGTAGAACTCCTACGCGGGAGAAGGTCAGGTTAGTCAAACAGAACCTGCCTTTCATAAACCCTTGCTGGTTGGGTCTGATCCCCCCGTGGTTCTGCATGAGTTGCATGATGGCCCTTAGGCTGGTCTGCTCCATGATGTTCCCTGGCACTGAGGTCAGGCTGACAGAACTGTAGTTCCCTGAGTCCTCTTTCTAATCTTTCCAGTGGGTGGGTTTTGCTAACTTCCAGTCAGTTCTGATCTGGCTGGCTATCCATGACAGCTGATAAATGATGAAAACTGGCTTGTCAAGCTCTTCTGACAGTTCCCTCAGTACCCAGATGGTGGCTCCCATCCAGCCTCACAGATCTTTGTGTCTCAGTGCAGCAGCAGGTCACTGACCATTTACCTTTGGATGCACCTTTTGCTTCTAATTTCACATATTCGTTTGTGCTTAGTTCATGCTAGTCTTCCTCTTTCATTTGTCCAGTTTCTTCCTGGTGAGTTTCACTGGAAGAACCCTGGTCTAAGTTTTCTCCTGTGATGGCCAGAGGAAATAGTCCAATTGGAAAATAGAAATATTGTAATATTCCTTTTGTTCCCCTATCCATTATTGTTCCTCTAATCTTTCCTCATCTTTGTGTTTACCGTGATTAGTTATTTGTCACGTGAAGTAATTGTGTGTAAGTTGTAGAACATTTTACAACTAACAGTATCTTTGGATCACAGAGTACCAGGTTGGATGGGATGCTCAAGGATCACCTTGGCAAAATCAAACCTTAAACAAGATGGCTCAGCCCACTGTTGAGTATTAGAAGAGTCCAATGTTGAGCCTGGAGAGATTATTCTAATGGCTGATATTTCTTATTTTGAAAATATTTATCTTATATCTAATCAGAATCTCCCCCGCAATAACTTGCACTGTCTATCCCTACTCTCTTCCTCAACCCTTTATGCAACTCTTTACGAAAAGAGTGTTCATCTTTTCTCGGTAGCTACCCCTTAAAATGACACATGCTCTGTCAGTGACATGACACTAGGACATAGCATAGAAGTAGTGAATCAAACATGTCCAGGACCATTTTCTGGTGCAGAGGTTATCTGGTATGAAATGCTGAATCTACATACCATAATATATATTTTTGCTATCCAGAACACTGTGATAAAAAAACATACATTAGGAAAGTATCTTCTAATTGTTCCTGAGAACCACTTGTGACTGTTCTGGCTGGCCTGTGGGTCTGTGTCAAAACTGTGCAAAAAAACCCCCGCATCTATCAAAATAATAATATAGATCACCAGTTCTAGTTCTAATAGAGCTGTAATGTATATTGTGAGAAAATGTTTGTCTATAAAACCACAGGACAACTCAAGACTGTGAATCCTCGTTATAGAAAATCACATTTTACTAAAAGAAATAGAAGAAGAGGAGAATTATGAGGAATAAATTGCACGTGCACAAACTTTACTGCCTTCCATAATACAAGGCACACGACTCTGGCTGAGTCTAATGGAGGTTTGTTCTCACATTCTTGGCTTATTAAGGTAGATCCACATTCCTAGCATTTGTGGATACCTTGTTTTGATATAAATCTAATCATTAAGTGAGAACAAGGATTAGGTTTCTTTCACTAAGGCACTGAGGTTATTCCATCTAAATCAGACTTCTACTCTCAATATGTTTACTTTATCCTCCATCACCTCAGAGTCATTCAAAGAATTCCAAACTATGGGATTGAAGACTTCTTTGGAAGGACATGCCTCTCCCTCATTACTGAAAACAGAGACCTTTAGGGGAACAGCTGGTTTCATCTTTTGCATAAATCAGGTATCTGAAATTGAGTTTAAAAACTCTTGTTTACCATAAAGTTGTTTTGATTGAATGTCATTAAAATCAAAATCTTGGAAGCATGTAAAAAATGTTGAGATTCACTAAATTTATTTGTATATTTGGAAAAAAACTTATTGGGATTATTTGTCAATCTGCCAGTAGTTTCAGCACTGAATTAATTACTGAAAAATCTGAATAGTAAATACTTCACTTGTAGTTAAATCTACATTCAATGATATTCTTAAAAAGTATTATGAATTCAATTATAAGAAGAAAAGGAAAAAAAATGTATTTCTTTAAAGATGTATAAAAGTATAAAAATTGGATTGCCTGAAAGAGGAGGACTGGGCTTCCCTGGAGTAGTATTTAGGAGGAAGAAATTTCAAAACTTGATTCTCTGGAAAGCAGATGCAATTTTCTGTCCTATTTTAAAAATGAAGTTTATATTTATAGATATATTTATAATATAATTTGAGGTTTAAACACTATACCATAACTCATGATATTTAGTCTAGTTTTACTCTGCCTCAGACTTGTGGTATAATCTTGGCAAGATGTGATTTCTGTGTATTTTAGCCTGGTATGGAGAACGCAGGAATAATGCATTGTCTATGAAGAAAGAAGGAACTACCACAGTAACTGATTTTATTCTGCTGTGTAGTAAAAACTGTTATTGTACTTCTAATCAGCACCTCCTTTACATAAAATATATATTTTTATGTAAAAGACATCTCAATCTTACTTGAGAAATTGCTACAGATATAAAATTCACTATAGCTATTGATCAGTAAAATTGTCATTCACATTTCATAAACCACTAACTTGAATTATTAAAAATTATGGTTTTTCTAGATGGGGCTACACTGTTATTTCATCATCTATTTTTGTGTAAAAACTGTAGTGACAGAGTCCAAGACCAGAAAAGAAATTTCTGATTCTGAATTATTCTCCACCAATGAGCCTGTTGACTAGAGTGTCAAATATTTGAACAACTTGGGTACTTCAAAGCAATTTTGTGAAGTATACAAGACTGAAGAAACAAATGGTTTGTTATCTAACTTTCCTTGACTTCAAGAAGAGTTAGATATCTAGATCCTTGTTCACCTGCAACAAGATTTAGTCTTCTGTGGGCAAAGAATTAAGCTAAAGAGGCAGTAAGATATAAAAAAAAGCATATTAGCTGTGTAAAACTTCCTATCAAAATTCTAAAACTAAGATATGAGTAGAAATCAATAAGACCCTAAGGCTTTTATGAAATTTATACAAAAATAAGACTATTAACAATAAGTATATTAAGAACATGTGCATGCATTTCCTGAATCAGGGCTATATTTTTATAGATAACAAAATTTCTTCACATCAATTTTCAAATAAGATAAAAATCTCTTCTCAAGCCCTTGGGTTACTCCAATTGTATTTTGTCCATCTCTTTGCCTTCACTTATATACATGCAAACCCAAAACTCTATATGCTTATAGAATTATTAGGAGGTTGGTATAGAATTATTGGAGGTTGGTAAAAGTATTTTTCACTCCTGATCTGTAACTAACAAATTTGAGAGGAAGAAGAGTATCAGAAAATAAATGCATTAGGAATTTTTTAGTTGAATAGAGAAGGAAATTACAGGTTAGTAATTCCTATTCCTTTTAAATCTACACTGGAAGAGAACACTAACAGATCTAAGTTATAATGCAATACATTTGGCAGAGTTCAGATATCCAGCAGGCATTCATATTATAGACATGGCACAGATATGGCATATTTTGTTGTTGAAAGTGACATATGTGAAAGTAGTAAGAGAAAGGCTTACAGTTATTTACAGTGGAAGATGGAAGTGAAGGACACAGATGTGTAGAAAACCAGGTTTCACCAACCCTATCCTTTGCAGAACAAACCCCTCACTTGAACCACTCCCATAAAATAAATAGGAATAATAGATAATATTAATCACATGGAAAAAAAATACCAAAATTCTTTCCTACTATTGAGTTTTCCTGTGATGAAAAAGACAGCTGTGTGTTGAAGTATCTTAGACATAAAGTCAAAGAGCATTTTGACAGCTGCAGTCACTTGAAATACCGTACTTATAACAAGCGGACTTTTTTCAGGATGCAGAGACCTCAGAAGAAAGAAAATAATCAGGCATAAGTAGAAAAGCATTCAGAAGGAGACAGATCAAACAGCTACATAAAGTAATCTGGAGTTGCTTATTTGGTTCTAGTTCTCCTATCTGCAAATTCAGCTGTTCTCACAACAAAATACTTAAGCAGAAATAAATATATTGTTTAATTTTACAAAATAAAATGAACAAACTTATGGAATTTCTATAAGGTAATATTTGAAAAACAGTTGATTTATTTTCCAGTAGGATATATGATAAAGGAAGAGCTTGATCCAGGATGCAAATCAAGACATGTGATAATGGCCAATTAAGTAATGAAATCATCAATTACTATTATCTATACTACCACCTGTATATCACTGGGATCAGATTAAGGATATTGAATCACTGTCATTTCTTATTCTCCTTTCTCTTAAATTAGAAATATCCTTTGTATTCAAAGTGACTCTGATGATACATCAACTCTGATACTGTTGATGATATTAATGGAATTATTAATTTTTCTCAGAGTATAGAATTTTAAAGTGACAAAGAGGATCAGAATTTGTCTGTCACTGAACATCACATCATCTGTCAGCCACATGTTGCCCAAGGAAACAGGCAAGCTGTTAGCCTGTTACTAATTTTAGTTTGTCTTTATTCAGCTTGGCTTGTTCTCTTGGGTCACTAATTAAAGTTTATATGCTATGATTCAAAATAAAAAGTTCTTCTTTCTTCCTGAAAATATTTGTTATAATGAAAAGTGACCTTAATTTTTTATCAAAGCATTTAGGCTGGATGGTGTTGCATTTTTGCCTTTACAGAAAGAGAGAAAAGCACAATATTTTGAAATTTTAGATTGATCTAACAGTTTCCATCATAATTACTGTTGTAAAATAGTAGCTCCTGATAAGATTTTATTTATGTGCTCCCAAAAAATTTGGAAAAATTATCGAGTGTGAGGGTGAATTTTCCATTAAGGGCAAAATGAGGAAAAACACAGTGTTGAATTCTATGAAGAATAAATTACAGCTTCACGCTGTTTTCAAACTGATACTCAAAAAGCCATTCTGAGACACAGTGGCAAATTGACCAACATACAATTGAAGGCAGACTTGACTTTGAATGCAAACAGCGTTTAAAAATATTTTCATCTCTTTTCTTGGTTGTACTATTTTTTGTTCTAGTAACCAACAGCATGATTTGAGAAGTTTATATGAATTTTGATGAAAAGTTATCGCTACCTTTTATTCTTCCTCTTTTAAGCCCTCATTTCAAATCACAGGATAATTTAAGTCTGAAGGAACCTCAGGAGGTCATCTTGTCCAACCTCAGTAAGACTTGTCACTTAAAACTGTTCAAATAGAAGGGAGGATCAGGTGTTGTATTCTATACAGAATGCCATGAAATAACACCGCAAACATAACCCAACCAATTCCTAATATAATGAAAAAAATCCATGCATAATGATCATACCCCAAATATTCTCAGTCAGAAATATGGTGATCTGTATTTGCTACCAACTGGCATTAATATGACTCTTTTCCAGTATAGAGATTTGCAAAGACTGTTTCACATGAAGTTACAACATAGTTTAAGTTTTCTATCCAAATGATCTATCTGGAGTAAAAGGCTAAAAGTAAATAGATTATCATAATATTTATTAATCTGACCTCTTGGTGAGCCCAGGCCCTTGCTCATCAAGCTTACTAAAAGGGGCCTTAAGGTACTAGTATTCTCTGTGGTGAGTAAAAAGGAGAACTTGACAGAAGTTCCCAGGAGGTTCAAAACCAAATGTTACAGGCAAACTTTAGAACATCAAGAATTAGGCAAAATTTAAAATAATTATTCAATTAAAATAAAGAATTTCACTTAGCAAACTCTACCTCCCCGAACTTAGATTATCTGTATTTTAAGAAGAGGAAATTAGGAGTAGAAATTAAGTGAAAGAGAGAATAAGAAAGAGAGAAAAGCATTATATAGCTACTGCCTTAGATCCTCGCATGTTCTCAGCGATCATACGAGCCAAGGACAAGAGGGACATGACCACTTGGATCTCAGGGCAATGGGTTTTACCTGCACTGACCTCCTGAGGCCACATCTGCCACTCCTATTACCCCCAGTTGGGGCTTCTGGTCATTCAGCCACTCTGGGATTAGACTGGGGTTCTAGGGGTCGAGTGTGGAGCATTGCCTCCACTATCCCAGGTGTGTCAGTGACTGACAACCATTATAGGCTGGAATAGAGTTTCCAGAGGAGTGGGGTGAGCAGCAGGATGTGTACTACTTTCCACAGAATTTGCCTTGCTCCCCCCTTACTCCATTTCATTTCTTTTTTTTTTTTTCTTTTTTTTTTCTTTTTTTTCTTTTTTTTCACCAGTCATCATTTTATCCAGTCTCACACCTCTCTACATCATACTCTAATTCTTACTCATCTTCTCATACATGGTAACTGGAGAAGGAGGAAGAGTTGAGATTGTTACTCCTGTACTAATCTGTAAAACCATTAAGAAACAGGAGGTATTGATGGAATTGGAAAGTCACCATTTTCTACTCTGTCTACAAAAATGGACAGGTTTTGTTTCAGTCAATACCTCTTTCTGGAAAAATATAGTTTTCCTATTGTTTCTGAAGACCCTAAGACAGAAACCCTTAAAAAGAATAACCATGGAATCATAGAATACACTGAGTTGGAAGAGATCCATCAGGATCATTTTTTGTTTCTCCTCTCCTTTCCCCCTGAAGGCCATTCGCCATCCTGACCAATATAAACACAAATAATATTGCTCTATTTTAGATCCAAANCCTGTGTGTCTGAGATCATGGTCCAAATGCTTCTTGACCTCTCTTAGGCTTGGTGCTGTGACCACTTCCCTGGGGAGGCTGTTCTGGTACCTTTTCCTGATATCCAACCTTAACCTCCCCTGACACAGTTTCAGGCCATTCCCTGGCATCCTGTCACTGGTCACGAAAGAGAAGAGGCACACAACCCTCTTCATACTGTACTGCTTCAAAGCTCCAGAAATAATGAGAAATCATCTAAACAAACCTACTCCAAATACATCAATGCTAGTTAAAAAAAAAAAAAANTTTAGGCTTGGTTTCAATCATGATTCAAGAAAACATTTTTTTCACACTGTTTGGTATGACATGCTTGAACTTCAGTTTAAATGGGAATTTAGTTGAGCATATCCTTTTATGGCTTCTTAGTCTTTTATTAGACTCATAAACATCATATCCTAAATTAATACTACCATGTGAGGGTTTTGGGTTTCTTTCTGTCAGATATTTTTAATGTAACTGATCAGATGCATAGATAGTCTTTACTGTAATATATTGAATTTGAACAAAATATTCTGCATCCTTTTTTAAGAGATATGACTTGAATTTACTTAAAAACTTCCATGAAATTTGAAATAGTGGATCCACTGGAAACTAATTATAATCTTTTGGCAGAAGTAACATTTTTAATAGGCCACTAGAGAACAGAAGAAATAAAATTGAATGGATAATAGACAAAAAGTGAACACAAATTAATATTCTACTGCGCTGAATTTGAAAAAAANTGGAGGAGCCAATAATTGTCAACCTGGATAAATATCTGACACTTGGAACACCAAGGCAGCATCTTCCACTGGATTCTCACAGGAAGACCAGGCTCTTTTTCCTTTCTCCTTTTGTTTCTCCTCTCCTTTCCCCCTGAAGGCCATTCGCCATCCTGACCAATATAAACACAAATAATATTGCTCTATTTTAGATCCAAAGACCATTTTACCTTCATAAAGCTGATGGCTGGGTTTTGGTTTTTTAAATACTGCAGAACTAAGTGCTGTATATATGGTCAAGACTGTTTTTGAGTTTCAATACTAAGAAAATAACTGTATGGGACACAATCAACAAAGTTCAATAATTTCAGGAAAACTTCACGAATAAATGCTATACGGGAACTTAGTTATGTCCAGTTGGTAAAATAAGAAGGAATTAACCTAGTCATTTTTTTCTGGAGTTTTTAATCATATTTGTTCACTTGTTTAGGCTTGGTTTCAATCATGATTCAAGAAAACATTTTTTTCACACTGTTTGGTATGACATGCTTGAACTTCAGTTTAAATGGGAATTTAGTTGAGCATATCCTTTTATGGCTTCTTAGTCTTTTATTAGACTCATAAACATCATATCCTAAATTAATACTACTATGTGAGGGTTTTGGGTTTCTTTCTGTCAGATATTTTTAATGTAACTGATCAGATGCATAGATAGTCTTTACTGTAATATATTGAATTTGAACAAAATATTCTGCATCCTTTTTTAAGAGATATGACTTGAATTTACTTAAAAACTTCCATGAAATTTGAAATAGTGGATCCACTGGAAACTAATTATAATCTTTTGGCAGAAGTAACATTTTTAATAGGCCACTAGAGAACAGAAGAAATAAAATTGAATGGATAATAGACAAAAAGTAAACACAAATTAATATTCTACTGCGCTGAATTTGAAAAAATATAAATCATGTAGATACTAGTTTTGGGGTTTCAGTGGATTTAGGAATGAGGAAAAAATGTAGCATGACTAAGAAAGATTCAGAATTTGGCATCACCTAGAAACTTAAAAGATCTTTTAAAAGCTGAAACAAAAACAAAGAATCCATTCAGTATTGTCTCTGGGATCTTTAGTCAGCTTTCTGGTTCCTATCTTACCAAATCCAACCATATCCATCCAGAAACTCTGAGTACTGTAGCTCTGTAAAATTAAATTTACAGAGATAACAGAAAGGTGAAAATTGTCTCCTTTTAGAACTTATTTTCACACAGAGAATATTCTTCACATTTTTACCAAGTCTCCTGTCATTTTTTACTAAAATCTTCTTTGGACAATGGTATAAGAAAAATGTACAAGCTTTACTCTAGAGAACTATATTCCAAAGATAAAGAAATGGTGTGCCTGATTCCCATGTATAAGGACTAAATTGGTGATTTGTCTTTAATTATTTTTTATGTGGTTCTACAAAGTGAGAAAACTACCAAAGAATGTATTTATTTTGTTTCTCTCCATAATCAGATTTATTTTTCTTCACTTTGTTTAACATTTGTATTTTTGAAAGGTCTCCAATGTGGGCTAAGGAGACAATCCCACTAGTGTGATCTATGATTAGTCTGTCTTTTTTTTTCCCTTCTGCAGTTATAACATCTAAAAAAAAAAATAAGAGAATCTGAAGCTAATGATTTTTAATTAATTCTAGAGGGAAAGATGGAGTGAATAAAGGAAGGGAGCACACCTCCAAAAATATCTTTACAAAGGTTTGTCATCCTTAAGTTGATAGCCTGTGAAATAAAGCATTTTAATAACTCTCTTGTAAGTATGGCTCTTGGTATTGCTAGGAAGAGTATTGAAACTTATTTTACAGGGTGATAAATTAGTGTTTATGGTTGTAAACTTCTCAGAACTGGTTTTTTTAGCATTTTTTTTACTTTAAAATTTTACTTGGCCAAGGAATATCTTTCACTGAATGCTTGCATATTTAAAAATAAGTTTTCTCTATAGATTACTGTTTAATAAAAAAGGGAAAAGTGAGCAACTTAATATTTTTTCTAAATTTTAATATTTAGGTTTATGTAGAGTTGTCTCTAAGAGATTCAGCTGAATGAAAAGCCAAAGAGTTGAAAGAATCTTAGAACATACATAAATGTACAGGAATCTTTGCTATGTCTTCTTGATGTACTTGAATTCTGAGCAAAGCTGAGGGTTATTTCTTTTCTGATGACAGCTAGAACCCATAGATTAAATCATGAATGGAGCACATCCCTAAGGCAGAAAGAAGTAATTGTGAGAATGGCCCAGATTAGATTTCACATGACTTAGGTACTAATTAAAATTAAATAAGTTAGGAGAATAACTGAATCTCAAAATTCATGCAGACATCTTTCAGAATCCAAAAATTCATTATCTTATCTTCTTAAACTTGCTGAAGATCATTGATACTGTTGTAAAAGGATATACTGTTATTCCAAGTATTACAGAAGTTCCCTGAAAGACAACAAAAATCTTTAAGCCTGAAGTCAATGATGCACCTCTGTATGACATTGGACTATCACACAAATAAGGAAAAGACTGGTTTTCTGGAGGAGAAAATTTTTTTCAGTAATTGGAAATCTAGTAGGAAGGGAAATCATGTCTGTTATTAACCACTACTTGTTATTGCGTAGTGTCTCCTCATTTTTTGCTTTAACAAGATCAGTCACTTAAACGAGCAAAAATAAAACCCCAAGAACGCAAGAACACAAATAAAATATCTCCGAGGTATGCCTCTGAGTATTGAAAAGTAAGTAAATAAGACATGAAACCAACTAATTCTATCATTTTATGTATTAATGGAAATGTTTAAAGGAACAACAAAAGCAGTACACACACTATAGATAAAGTAGCATACAAAAAGAAATTAAATACTTTTTTATTAAAATAATTGGTAGAATATGGTTAATCAAGATAAGTCAAAGGTAAAAAATAAATTATTTAGGTTTCTTACTAAAAGTTTTATTTGTAAAGCTTAGTAGTTCTGAAAACAGTCTGTATAAATGTCCATTTTCAGTGCAGACTCATCCCAAAAATTTTTCTTCAGCTATTCTTTGCAGTTGTCACTCCTAGGGGTTACACTCTCACCTTGTTTGTTATAAGAGTTGTGTCATTTATCTATTTACCACTCTGGGAAGATGTTCTCTCTTTCCAGGCTATGTTTTTGTATTAATCAGCTGCTCTCAAAAGAAATAGTGTTTTTATGGTTTTCATCCAGACTTCTACAAACTACTTCTTCAAAGGGAATAATAAGAAAAAGAGACATCTAGGATCAAATTTAATAGTGTAAATCAAAGGAGAGAAAAGATAAGAAGGGCTCAAGATTGTCTCAAAGAATTCCTCAGAATTGCTGCCAAGTCAGCTGTAGAAAAGAATTATTTTCGTGATACAAAGTCCAAATAATTTACTTGTAATCACAGAACATAATAATAATTAAAAAAAAGAGTAACTGATAGAGTTGGTGGGCAAAAATAAAATGCAAGCTACATCTAGCCAAAAAGACTTTGTTATTGTTATGTTTTATTAATTTTTCACAAGACTAAGCTTCTCAATAACTTAATTTTCTACATGTTTAAGCAATAAAGAAACCTAGGATAAATGATGCAATTTAACTGGGAATTTACTTCTTGAAAAAAAAGAATTCTGCACATAATTTGTAATCTTGATGCAGTATAAGCAGGAGTGTAATTGGGTTTTGTTTATCCAATATGTATGCCAATATGTGGACAGCACAACAGTCTATTGTATTTGCTGGCAGGTAAATTCCTCATTTAGTGAGAAGATAGCTCTTCTGAAAAAGCAAACACAGAACTTAATTGATAGTGAATGTTTAATTCATTTTCATAAAAATCAATAGTGTTTCTCAAGGGGATAAAGGTGAATTAATTCATTTATCTAGATCTTTAAAGCTGATGCATAGTAAACACGAGGCATTTAACAAAGGTTAAAGAGTGCTTGTTGATAGGCCTTCAAAATAGCAACACTATTTTGATTTGTTTGGTTTCTTAACACCGGGAGGATTATTTATATTAAATTATCACTACATCATTCCACAGTAAAACGGTTGCTTCTTCATGTCATAGTCCTATTATCAGTAAATTCCTAACACATGCAGCACAATCAAAACAGGAAAAAACACATTTTTTATGAACATAAGTGAATGCATTTTTTTTGATATGACAAACATTTTAAAAGGATGCTAAATGCCAGTAAAAATCTCAGCAATGTAAAGAAAAAAACCCCACTTTTACAAGCTTATTAGACTTCCTTTGCCTTGAGCATTTTAGAGTCTCAGTAATAATAAAAAGAATGAAGGATAGGAAAAAGGGTAGATGTCTGATAATTGCAGGGCTTTTCATTATTTATTCAATGTGCTATTCCCTCCTTTGATGATTCCATCACGTGGGATTTTGAGTGGGTTGTTTTGTTTGGTTTTTTTTTTCCTAAAATCTTTACTGTTTGCTACAAATCTCAAAATTTAAAGAATCAGAAATCAGCCAAGCAAAGAAAGAAACAAATATTGGAAAGAAGTAGACTACCTTTGGTGGATTTAAATTTTGTTTAAAAATATGTAATTCATTTAAATGTATTAAGACCTATATTTTACAAATTTGTTTGCACAAGAATGAATCTCCCCTCCAGGACATTTCTGGAGTTCCCTGTTGATGAAATTAGTACTGAAGAATTGTAAAATTGTCACCGGGGAAGGAGATGACCTTGTTGAGAAAGAAGAGTTGAAGATAAATTAATAAAGATACAATTTCTCTTCATATTTATAATAAAATAAAATTGATATCCCAGTCATCGGCATTTCTTTAATTATAAAGCATAATTTGATCTGCTTCCCTTTGAGATAAGAATCTAACAACTTATTAACAATGGTCATGCAAATCCTAGTTTTTAACATCAATTGTATTGCATGCCCATTGCATTTCTAAGCTCAGTCTGCTTCCTCCAAAACTGGCAAAACACAAACAAATCTATTGGTTCAGATAGGTTCAGCTGCACATTTGAAAGACGCACTTATAAATTCAACTTCCCCATTCATAAGGACTTAATCACACTGGGATTTGTTTGCTGATGGACATTTGCAACTACAAAGAAGTTGCTTTGGAGGCTACTATTATAACAAGGCTTATATCTCATTTTTATCAAGAATTGCCAGGAATCTTAGGGTATGAGAAGACTAAATTTCATCAGCTGAAGTTCTACTGAGAAGTGGCATAGCTACCAGACCTTAATGGAATAAAATCAAGAAATCAGTAAGCAAGAACCAAACTGTACCACAGTTCCATTTTTCTGTCCAACACTTTGAACTAGGGAAAGCTTGGAGTATTTTGCATTCAGCCTGGTAAATTGGGTATGATGCCATTTAGTCAGGTTTATGATGATTGATCTAAACATAATGGCCAGTCAATAGGATAACCAGGAATAAATTGCAAGTTGTATATGAAGGTCTGGTCAAGGTCTCACTTTTAGCATGCAGCTACTATAATAACACGAGGTAAGCAAAAGTCTGAATCAATAGCATATTAACTATGTGCTATATCTAATTGCAAATAAAGGAAGCTGTAGGCAAATCCAGATATATAGTAAATGTAATAGAGTTTATTCATCTATGCTCACGTATCAGCTACCTTACAGAGGGTAAAAAAGTCAATCTGGATGCTGTTAAAGTGTAGTTAGTTATCTGACATATTATCTTATCTTTTGCCATTGACTACACAAAGAGCTTCAAGATATCTTGTTTATATGTCCATACTTTTGTTCACAATATGTAACCTTGGCTGGTGTTTTTTTTATCACTGCAGTAAAATGGTCTGCATATGGTTTTACTTAGAATTTTTTCCCCTTAAGGAATGTTATTATTAGCTATTCTAAGGGGAGAAAAAGAAGTGAAAATTTTTAATTAGCCTCCACTTCAAATAATAAACAAAAAAACATGTAATAGTTAGCCATATTTTACCAAAAAATGTCTTCCTTATTTTATTTTTTTAAATAAATTACAAATTAACTCACTTTCATTTGGGGTGAGTATTGATTCATTCTGATAAATCTTTCTAATGAAGCTGATGCTTGGGTAAAACATCCTTTCTCAGAGATTTCTGCTGGAAGCTCATTATCAGCCATCACATAATAAATATTTTTAGTTTGTATAAATAAATATGTCAAAATCAGGAATAGAATAATAGAAAAACTGTTACATAACTTAAGAAGCTACACTTAGAATACAAGAAATCAAGAGTGGGTTCAAGACGTATTCAGATCTACACTGGATTACTCAGTCCCCTACAGAGATATTCAAGCCAGCCCAGCACAAGACAGATCTGGAACAAGCAGCAGCACTGTTGGCTCTGGCACAGCACAATGCTGTGATCAATGCCAAATGATCCTGTTAGGAGACTGTGCTGGTGCCAAGACCCAAGTGCATATCTCTATCTGATACTGCACAGTTTGTTATATACATACCAGGCTGTTTGGACATTCATTACATGGAATTGCATCGCATGGTGCAGGAATACACAGATATCCTTATTTACTATGCAAAACACAATGGACCTTGATATGCAGCATTCAGCGTCTATTCCCCTACTGTTATGAGAACTACCTACATTTTCAAAACCTCATTATATGGCAACAGAATGACACAGTGTCTAAGATTAAGACTGTTCTAACTCTACTTCAAAGAAAGGCTGGCACTATCCAAAGCGAGAGGGGTTTTTCTTGCACTTTAAAAGTGGAACAGGGGCTCATGTAAATATTCAAGGAAAAAGTTAAACTAGCTAACCTATCAAACTTTGGAACTTCTGGCAGTCTATCCATGACAACATAAGTGCCAGAGTAAGTGTGCTATGAAATACTGGATAAGTATTCAGAGGATAATGTCGAATGCATTATAGCCTCAAGGTACAGAAGTTACATTTGTTCAAAGAAATTAGGAAGGTAAGGCAGCTATTCTTGTATACTGCCATTAGTTTCTAAGCTGACTGCTTTCAAGAGACCTCATGTTTGCCTACACAAGCTGTAGTTGCACATTTAAACACCAATGTGCTTGTACAGAGTTGTGAATTATGTGTATGCCTTAATTATAAAATTAGCCCTGTCTTTGTTTCAGAAAACAACAAAGTCATTTATTGGAGATCATGCCTGCTCTAAATACGTCTTCTACTTTGAATGTTCTTTTTCCATAGGATCTTGATTCTCTGTGTTTTTGATCCCTCAAGCTGTTAAACTCAGTACTACTGTATCTATATTAGAACACATACTACATACACACTTTAAAAAGATCATGTTAGACAGGAGACCAAGTATCATTAAGCTAAAATATCATCTAATGCAATGCAGAGTGTGCATATGCTAGGTTTGAATTTGGGCCATTGCTTGCTAATACTGAAAATACACCAGAAATTTCCATGTTTGATGTAAAGAAATATGATACAGTTTTTCTTTGGGCTTCATTCACACCCTAAAAGGAATATAGTTCCATACCCCTACCACTGCAAAAGTAACTGTAGAGGTGTGACATCAGTTAAAGAAAACTAAGGCAATAATAAGGCATATGCTATTTGAGTGTCAAAAAGCATCCAGATCCCTTTCAAGGTGGACCCATCTGCAGCTTTGTGTAATATTTTTCCAGCTATTTTATTATGGTGTACAATAATTAGAAGTTCAAAAAGCAAATTTTGCCTAATTCTACAGACTGACCAAATACCATTACTTTCTCAAATTGAAATAGGATAGAACACTATTTACATACGTGCCAAGTTTTACGACCCTGTGTCTGAATATCTTGTTAAGTAACTTTGCCTACTCACAGTGTGAAACAAGTGATGTCTTTTTACCATAATAAGAGTAGTGGTCTTTTAAATTTGATACATGATTGAGTCATCTTAGAAAGTGACTAAATTCTAACATATAACATTTTTTAGAATAAAAATCTTGGTAAAACATTTATTGTAAATTTTTTAATTTGTTTTATTCTCTGACTATCGTTTCCTCTTAAAAAAAATAACAGAAAAAGTAGATTTCACTGCACTTTATTCTTTTCTTAATAAAATATTTCTTTTTGCCAGATTTTTACCTCACTTTTATGATTTCTCTAAGGTAAGGAATATAAATGAAAGAGCTAGTACATTATCAAATGTGACTAATCTGAGAAAAAGTGTTATTTTCTGTGTCTGGTCATATAGGGGATATGTAGACAAAGGAACCAGAAAATAAATTTGG
>VYXF01003284.1:0-15278 GCA_013397295.1 Polioptila caerulea
GAGCACTGGGGACACCCTCACCAGTGCAAACAGATGCTCCAAGAGGGTTAATCCCACGTAAAGTGGCTCATGGAGTCCGTTCATGTCAAGCCTTCCAACGGCTGGGGAGCTTTTTGTGGACATCACGCTGATTTTGTTGTTACAAATTGAACTGACCATTGGGTTTGTGTTTTCTTTTGCTCCGACTCCTCCCGCACACCCTCATTCCCAGGGACTGTCTGCATGAATCCAGTCGTGGCCAATGGAAGGCAAGTTGGTGACCACGGACCTCTCTCTGCTCCTGGGGATGCAGTGACATTTCGGTGTCACAATGGTTACAGCCTGCAGGGCAGTGCCAGCGTGTCCTGCCAGGAGGATGGCAGCTGGCAGCCCCCTGCTCCTGTGTGTGACAGAGCTCTGCCTCACCAGAACTCCTCCAACAGCTCTCCAGGTACGTGACACACCTGCCTCGGGGTACACTGCTGTTTTACGTCCCCTAATCCTGTTTAAAAATGTTGTTAAACCCTTTGAGGGGAAGATTTAAGCCTACCCTGTGAATAGGAACCTAATGCTCTGCAACCCTTTGGGAGAAAGTGTTTGTTTATTAGTGGCTATATTAATCAAAATGAGCATTTTTGCCAGGCAAACCAAACCCCTTTCCTCCTAACAGAGCTGTGTGCTTGCCCCCGTGTGCCTGTCCTGCCTGCTTCTCACATCTCTTTTCTCTCTCAATAGGTGCTCGTGGCACTCCCACAAGGTTACAGTTTGCTGAGCTAAGTGAGGAGCATAGAAATGCCATTGATTTTTCTGTTGGGAAGACTGTGCAATACATGTGCCTCCCTGGATATGCTAAAGTCCCAGGAATGTCACCTACTATTACATGCCTTGAGAGCGGAGTGTGGTCAGAAGTACTAGAGTTCTGTAAAAGTGAATAGCTCCTTGATTTGGTGTCCCCTGTTGCAGGATGAACAGGTCCCAGGTTCTGTCCATGCTGCCAAAAGCTTGATGTTATTCTATTCATATTCATGTGACTAGTAAAGCCAATATGATCTTTGAAATTGGAAACCCGTGTTGGGGGGAACTGGGAATGTGGGCAGGGGACTGGAGGAATGAATGATTGCATATTTTGTACTGTGGAGAAGAGAGACAGGAGCGTAAAATAAGGGTGTTCTCCTACCCCAGGGAAACAGTGCAGTCACCCTGGTGAGCCTATGAATGGCAAGATTATTTCTCTGGAAAATCTCCAGCTTGGGTCTACAGTGGTTTACAGCTGTGAGGAAGGGTAAGTCCTGGTTTGGAGGTGGATTGGGTAAGTGTCCCCTTTTTAACCCCTGTTCATTCACTCCCAGTAAATGCATTCTGTACAGCCCCTGTTCTGTGCCTGTTGGGCACATCAGATGTTCATTATTGTGCCTATACACTACAGTGTGTATATATATATATATATGTGTGTGTGTATATCCCCTAAAAACACTGGGGAATGGGTCAGGCAGACCAAGAAAGGAAGGCCCTGAGCTGCCCTTCGGGGCCACAGCTCTGCTGCCAGCAGGGCTGATCTCACATCCCAGGTGGTGGGGAGGAGCAATAACTCCACCTGAAGTGGCTTGGGATGAATGACCAATCCTTTTAACACCAGGCACAGGTTAATTGGAAAATCCAGCAGGCGCTGTGAGATCTCTGGGGGACGTGTTGCATGGAGTGGTGACATTCCCCTCTGTCAGCGTAAGTAGCTCGTGGCTCTGGGGGTTTGCACGGATCTGGGAAATATTTTCCAGCAGAGACTGCCACATCTTTCCAATCAAAGCTTTCACAGGCAATTTCTCTGCTCTGTGGGCAGGAAAATTATCAGAGGGTTTGGAAGTCATAAGAAAGCAGTGTCTGTGTGTTTGAGGTTTTTTTTGTGTCTTTCCTCCCTCATGCCAGGCTGGTGTAAAGCCTGGTGTGCAGAAATTGCTGATAAGGAAAGAACAACCAACCTGGAGAACGAGAACAACCAAAAGTCCCGTTTGTTTTTTACTTAACAAGGACTTAATGAAAGCGCCTCCCCAGTCAGGGAAGAGTCATGTGGGAGAGGCAGAACTCCTCCATCAGTTCTGGTTCTTGCTCTGCCCCTCTGCAGGCATCCCTTGTGAGCCCCCTCCGGACATCCCCAACGGGAGGCACTCGGGCCGCCTGCTGAGCGAGTTCCACTACGGCATCTCTGTGACCTACACGTGCAACCCCGGCTTCCCTCTGCAGGGCGAGCCCTCGGTGCACTGCACCACCCGCGACGGGCACAGCGGCGTGTGGAGCGAGCCCCTGCCGGCCTGCGGAGGTGGGGCTGAGCGTGCAGACACCCCCAGAAATCCCCCCAGAAATCCCCCCAGCACTGCTGCTCCGTGTCGGGAGGCTCCAGCCAGCTGGAATTCTTGCCCCAGCATTTTCAAGGGGCAGCTGAGGCCAGGCAGAGCAGGGGTAGCTGGAGGGGCACCCTGCTGCCCCAGGGTCCCCTTTCCCCTTGGAGATGTTTGGTATTGCAGAATGCAGGCACAACATTATCGCTAGGAAAATGATTTTCAGGCTTGTGTTTTAAAATTGCAACCCTTGGCGGCCTCACAGCTCCACAGCTCTGCCCGAGGGCCTTCTTTTGAGCACCTGCACCTCTTTTTTTTTCCCAGTGCCGAGCTGTCCTGTCCCACAGATCCAGAACGGGAGGATCGTGGCTCCCAGATCTGCCTACATGCACAGGGACACCGTGACCTTTGAATGCAACCCTGGCTATGCCATCCGTGGCCACAGAGAGGTCCAGTGCCAACCAAACAACACCTGGCAGCCGCCTGTGCCAGTCTGCCAGCAGGGCAAGTGTCCCAACAGGGCTTAACCTTCCCCTGCTCTCCCAAATCCACCTTTTCTGGCTCTTTAACAGCCGGGCTGCTTCTCTCTCCTGGCAGCTGGCTGCAGAGCCCCTGCCAGGCTGGGCTTTGCCGAGCTGAAGGAGCCCTACAGGACCCAGACGGTGTTTGCCGAGGGGAGCAGGGTGGAATACGAGTGCCAGCCTGGCTACACCCGGCTCCTGGGGGTGTCACCAGCCATCACCTGCCTCAGGAACCAGACATGGTCTGCAGCGCTGGAGTTCTGTAAAAGTAGGTCCAGCACGTGCTGAAAGCCTCATGTGTGAGGCTTGGCTGCTTTCCCACATTTTCCCAGCCTTGTGGGATTCTCTGCCTGCTCTGTGGTGACATCCCTGGCCGGGTGTGAGCACAGCTGAGGGCTGACAGAGGCTGGCATTCCCTTCCAGGGGAGCAGTGTCCCCGCCCAGGGAACCCGGCGAATGGCAGAGCTGTTGTCCTCACAGATCTCCTCTTCGGGTCCAAAATTAATTACACGTGTGACAAAGGGTGAGTCTCACCCTGGTGAGAGTGAGGAGGATTTTCAGCTTTACACAACCCAGTTCCCAAGTCAGAACCCTTGGCTGCCACTTGCAAGGGTTGTAAAGAAATCTCACTGTTCAATTAATTAATCCTTCTGTGTGGTGCAGGTACAAGTTGGTTGGAGGCTCCCAGAGAATTTGTGAGGTCTCTGGCACACGTGTCTCGTGGAGTGGGGATCCTCCTGTGTGCCAGCGTAAGTAGGCCACCAAACAGGCCCTTGGAGATGGTTTACAAGATAAAGTGGGACTTCTTTCAAGCCACAGGTTTTATTGCAAAAGATTTCTCAAGTCACTGAATGTGTAGAATATTTTCTTTCTATTTTTAGAGCAGAATATTTCTTTCTATTTTGTTTTGGATATGCTTCTGAAAATGGTTTCAAAGGTTTTTTATTTATTCTGGTCCAAACTGGGAAGAAACATTAATATTTTAAACTGTCTGTTAGTGAGTAAGTATTTTTCACTGGCCAGTCTCTCTCTGTGTCACCAATGGGTATGGAAAGGGAGGTAAGGATTGTCCCAGCACCTCCAGATACGAGCAGCAAGGAAGTGACTCCCAGGAGGGGACAGATCTTCCTTCCCACATGTGACTTTTTTTCCATGCAAAGTTTGTTCCTGGAGCATTCGGCTCACGGTGTCACTGCTGGGGTGATTCCCAGCCCAGCCCAGCAGTGCCCTTCCTGGGCAGTGTGTGCCCTGCAGCCCCCGGGCAGTGCTGACCGTGCCCTTGTCCTGCCCGCAGGTATCACCTGTGCTGCCCCCCCGGCCATCCCCCACGGGACACACAGCGGGGGCTCCAGGGACACCTTCTCCTTCGGGGATGTGGTCACCTACAGCTGTGCCTCGGGGCTGGCCCCGGCTGGAGACGCGTCCCTGTCCTGCGGCTCTGTGGACGGGGAGCGTGGCACCTGGAGCGGGGCAGTGCCACGGTGCCAAGGTACAGCTCGGGGGGTGCCCACAGCCAGCCCTGCCTGTCCCTGGCACAAGGGACAACCACGGCTGTGCCCGTGGGGAGACAGCTCACACGACTGATTTTATTTATTCGCAGCAGTTAATGTCAATGTTCAAAACAACTCAGGGAATTTGCAGGTTTTAAAATCATTTTTCTACTCATAAAAGTGCTCATTTGAGTAGCGCTTTAGTATAAGAGCTTTTTGTTGCTGATTGCTTCAGTTTTCATTACAACTTAATCTGATGTGTTACTTCTGAAAAAGCTCTAAAAACCAGGATGTTGGTCTGTGATGGAGAAAAGAGCTAAGGAAAGCTCCTGGAAAAGTTACCTATCACCTGGTCCTGACTGATTGCACTTGTGTTGTCCCCCTCCTTTGCTTTCAGAAGGTTGGATTTTTGGTGGTTTTCTTGCCCTGCCCTATTTCTCACCTGCCTTTCCTTGTTCCTGGCAGAGGTGTGGTGCCCTGCCCCTCCGAGCATTGCCAACGGGCAGCACAGTGCCAGCCCCGGGGCCAGGCACAGCCCGGGCTCGGCCGTGCTGTACTCCTGTGCCCGGGGCTACGCCCTGCTGGGGAACGCCTCCATCCGCTGCACTGCCAAGGGAACCTGGAGCCGGCCCCAGCCCCGCTGCCAAGGTGTGCTCCTGAGACTTCCCCTGCCCGCCCTCGGGTTCTTTCCTCCTTCTTGGCTCTTGCTTTAATCACTGCAACCAAATCCCCAGGGAGAGGCAGAGACCCGGGTCCCACGGGCAGGAGGAGCCCCATGTGCCTCTGGGGGTTTCCCTTTCTGTTCCCACTGAGCACACACGCTCAGGAATAGCTGAATGACGAAATTTTGTGTAAGAACAAGAGTCAGGAATGTTGAAATGCCCAGCAGCTGGTGCTGTCCCTGCCCAGTGCTAGGAAGGGTTTCCCATCCCCAGCTCTTCACATCCTCGTGCTCTTCCCTTCCAGCAATTGGCTGCACCAGGCCGGAGATCGAGAATGGAAAAGCAGCTGGGTTGGAGAACACTTACAACCTGGAGGACACCGTTGTCTTTGAGTGCAACTTTGGTTATGCCTTGAAGGGCTCTCAAGAGTCTCAGTGCCAGTTTGGGGGCAAGTGGCACCCTCCTGTCCCCACCTGTGAGAAGTGTAAGTGCACACGAAGGGCAGGGGGGCAGCTGATTCCTGAACTCTCTGGAGGTAAAGGGGCTGCTCTCGAGGGCTGGGAAGGGAAAACATGCACGAGTATGTCCTGCCATCCTCACAATCCCCATTCACACCCCTGAACAGGCTGCCCAGGGAGGTGTGGGCATCATCTGGCACCATCCCTGGAGGGATTTAAAGGACATGTGGATGTGGTGCCTGGGGACATGGGGTGATGGTGGGTTATTCCAACCTAAATGTTTCTGTAATTCAGACCCTTGCTGAATGTAGGGCTCTTTAAGTGAAGCCACAAAATCCAATGAGCCAGGCTGGTGCCTGATATCATTCACAAGCACAGAAAGACCAGCGTAAGTTGTTATGGCCACAGAGGAAACTAACCACTGTAGCTGCCTAAATAGTGAGAAACTATCATTTTTATGTCAGTAAGCTCAGAAAACATGAAGGCTGGAAGGTAGGAGAGGGTAAGATGGAAATATCACTCAGTGACAGCCCTTGTTCCTGCTGGACAGAAGCTGATGGGAAAGAACAAAGCCAAAGGCTGCCTTACCCTGCAGGGGGGTTTGTGGTACCAGCTCTTGGCTAGCTGGGACTTTTTCCCCTCCTTGCAGTGCCGCTGTGTCCTTCCCCTCCAATTATCAGAAACGGCCAGCACCACAGCAAGGCTGTGACAGAGTTCATCCCTGGCATGTCAGTGAAGTACTACTGCGACCCGGGGTACGTCCTCACCGGGAAAACCACGGTGTCCTGTTTGCCCTCGGGACTCTGGAGCATCCCCTACCCCCGCTGTGAAGGTGAGCTGGAAACGCTGCTGCCCATACTGGGAAAGGGAGAGCGCTGTACTCACAGGGCCTCCCAAAACCAGAGGGGGACCCCCCAGCTCTGGCAGCCACTCCTCCAGTCCCAGCTCTGCTGCTTTTCCCGCCCAGTGATCACCTGCAGCCGCCCCAGCATCAAGGATGGAGAGGTGGCCGAGGGCCAGAGGGCTGTGTACCACCCTGGGGACAACGTCACCTTCCAGTGCCACCCAGGCTTCGTGCTGAGGGGCAGCCATGGGGCCGAGTGCCAGCCCGACAGCCGCTGGGTGCCCGCGGTCCCCACCTGCCAGCCAGGTGAGCCAGCTGTGACAGGCTCTGCTGTGGTGCCAGTGCTCCAGCTCTGGGTAAAACCCCTAAACCTCTGCTCTCTGCTCCTGCCCTGGCAGTGCTGCTCTGCCCTCCGCCCCCCGTCATCGCCCACGCCACGCTCAGCACCGAGCCAGGGACCAACTTCACCAGCGGCACCTCCGTGAGCTACAGCTGCCAGCCCGGCTTCGCCCTGCTCGGGGACCCCACGGTCCTGTGCACGGCCTGGGGCAACTGGAGCCTTCCCTACCCACGCTGTGCAGGTGGGGCAGGCTCAGCATCCACCCTATGCCAGGCTCGGCACCCACCCCGTGCCAGGCTCGGCACCCACCCCGAGCCAGGCTCACCCTGGATCAGGCAAACCTGCCAACCTGCAGGATTACATGGTGCAGGGGGAACCACAGCTGTGCTCACTTTGCTGGCACTGGGAGTAAGCTGGCATTGCTCAAATGTCCCAAAAAGAGACAGGCTTGGGTGTTGTAAATATTGAAATTAAAGATTTCTGTACTCTACAGCCCAGAGTAATGTGAAGGCACCACACTGACCAAACTATTTTTTGGCCATTGTATCATCCTTTTTTTTAAAAGACCACATAAATTAGGTGCCTGTCCTTCCATGCTGAGTGTTATTTGATGCAGACAAATGTCAGACTCCATAGAAGATGCATTAATAACTTGGGGTTGAACAGTGCCTATCAATGCACCTGTTTCTCTTTAGCTGCATTTCACAGCCAAGGCCATATTCCTCATGCCCATTTTGTTTCTTGGCAGCCGGTTGTGGCACACCAACACCGTTGCTATTTGCTGAGCTAAGTGAGGAATATGAAAATCAGACCGAGTTTCCTGTTGGGATGACTGTGAACTACACTTGTCGGGCTGGATACGTGGAACAGCCACAGCTATCACCAACTATCACATGTCTTGAAAATCTAACGTGGTCTGAAGCCCAGGAGTTTTGCAAATGTAAGTTTTGGAGCTGCTTCTAATTTGTTTAAATTGTTGTGTGGTGAAGCCTTGTAATTTGTCCTTTACCACTCCCTCCTCTGGAGGGTTTGGGCAGACTCCTGAAAACAGTGACTCCTTTCCTATGACACTGAGTTAAGGAAGGTTGAAATCGGCTCATCTCAACCCCTGCCATGAGCAGGGACACTTTCCACTGTTCCAGGGTGCTCCAAGCGCTGTCCAGCCTGGCCTTGGGCACTGCCAGGGATCCAGGGGCAGCCACAGCTGCTCTGGGCACCCTGTGCCAGGGCCTCACCTCCCTGACAGGGAGGAATCCCTTCCCAATCTCCCACCTAACTCTGCCCTCTGGCACTGGGAAACCATTCCTGTCCCTCCATTCCTTGTCCCAAGTCCCTCCCCAGCTCTCTTGGAGACCCTTTAGGCATGAGAAGAGGCTCTGAGCTCTCCCTGGAGCCTTTTCTTCAGGCTGAACAACCCCAACGTCCCCAGCCTGTCCCAGCAGCATAGCCCTGCCCTTTCCTCAATTTTGTTTTGTCCTCTCTTTAGTGCTGCAGTGCCCTTCACCTCCAAATATTGACAAAGGAAACCATGACAGCCAGGACTTGGAGGTTTTTCCCACTGGGATGGTTGTGAACTACAGCTGTGACCCTGGCTACAGCCTCCGGGGAGAGGCATCCATCTACTGCACTGCCTCTGGCAACTGGAGCCTCCCTCTCCCTCGGTGTGCAGGTACTAAGCGTGGTTCTAAGCCTGGAGCTGTGGATAGACTGGGGATTTCTGCCTGTAGGACTCATCCTCACCCTTCCCCAGATTCTGACTCCTTCACCTTCCCCTTTTCTTACCCATTTTGCACAACGATTTTAAGCTGTACACTTTTTTTTTTTACAACTTTTGTAGTTGACATCCCCATTTCTCCCTCTGTTTTCTCCCCTGATAGGTGGCTGTGGTGCACCTCCAAACCTCACCTTTGCTGAGCTAACCAGGGACTATAAAAATCAGCTGGAATTTGCTGTTGGGGACACCGTGCGCTACAGCTGCCGGCCGGGACACTCGAGACGCCCTGGAATGCCCCAAACTCTGACTTGCCTCCAAAACCACACGTGGTCTGAAGCCCTAGAGTTCTGTAAAAGTGAATAGCTCCATCCCTTTGGTGTTGGTTGTTGGAGATTGTCTGTTTTGTGGGTTTCTTAGAGCAATTTTTGATGGAAAGATTTGTACATGGCTTTACTAGTCACATGGTCTGGGCCGCTTTGGGCCTTTTCGAAATCACATCTTTACTGGTGGCAGAACTTGGACAGAACCTTAAGATCCCTTCTCGTAGTGTGTCACACAGCCTCAAGAGAGGAGTTTAAACTCAGCCTCGTTCTTTCCCAGGGAAGCAATGCAAACCCCCAGGCCCCCCCAGGAATGGCAGAGTTGTTGTTCTGACAGATCTCCTTCTTGGGTCAACCGTGAGCCACTCGTGTGACGAAGGGTGAGTCCCACACTGCCTTTGCTGACTCTGTGTCTGAGTTTGGGCTTGGGGAAAGGATCAGAGCCCATTCCTCTGCACAGCTGTTCTCCCACAGCAGACCTGAATTTTGGTTCCATTTTCTCTGTAGTTGCCTGCTCCGGAAAGGGAGAATTGTCTCGTTTTTCCCTCCTGTGCTCAACAGATTAATTTGCAAACCAGTTTCAGTTTTCCTTCTCAGATGGCCTCAAGCAAGAGCTGAGAGTGGGAGCAAGCCTGTGCTGCAAGGGCTCCAGCCCTCTGGAAATCATTTGGGCCTCGATTTATCACCTGACCAATTTAACCCAGAGTTTTTGGGGTCAGTGTTGCACCTCTGGGATCTGGGAAGAAAGAACTTGGCGTCCTTCATTCCCACGTGTCAAACCAGCAGAGACATCTTGGCAATCAGCTGGAATCAGGAGGCTGCAGAAGCAAACCTCTGGGGAGGGCAAAATCCAAACTGGAGGACTTGGTATGAGCTGATGTTTCTCTCTCTGTACCTCCAGGTACAGACTGGTTGGACAGTCCCACAGGAGATGTGAGATTTTGGGACGAGATGTTGCCTGGACTGGTCTGCCTCCCATCTGTCAGAGTAGGTCACCACTAGATCAGGGACAGAATTGCCATATAAAGTCCTTAACATTAAAAAACATTTTCCCTAAATGAATAGAATTAAAGGAATAAGACTATTAAAGCATAATATTCCTCTGAGATAGGGGTTATTTTATACTTGCATGTTTGGTTTCTTCTGAAAATCTTACAGATGTAAGCTTTTGATCTGTCACAGCAATGCAGACTGAAGAGCTGTGAGATGCCTGCAGGGACTTGTCCCTTTTGTTTCACAGCATAAATAAGAAATCAAGTAAAAAATGTGTTTTGTCATAGAAGAATGGTATTTTGAAATGGAATTTTCCAAAATCTGTTCTGTTATCCAAAGAACAAGGATGCTTTGCAGAGGCTGATCATTGAAATTAATCTTTTCTTCAGATGGAATTGCTTTGGAAGGCACGAGGTTGGGACAGCAAAGTGTTCATGAGAATGACAGTACTGACAGATTTCTACCCCATTTCACGTATTTATTAGAATATATTCACACTATTCTGTTTATTTATATAATGCTGTGGTACTCTTAAGGTACCTAAAAGAACAAAACCCCCTGAAATTACTCTTTCCTGAGTCTCTAAGTCCTGCCTGTGAAACTCCTCTGAGCACACGGAGAGCGGGCTGTAGGATGTGCTCATTGCAGCACACCCACGGCTCTGTGGCCCTAAACAGGAATTTCTCTTCCAGGGGTGCTGTGCCCAGCCCCACACATCCGGAATGGCAGGGTGGCTGTCCCCAAGCCCCGCTACACCTTCAGGGACTCTGTCACCTTCAAGTGCCACAGAGGCTTCAGCCTGCGAGGCCACCCCACGTCCCAGTGCCGAGGTGACAGGAGGTGGCACCCACCTGTACCTGTCTGTGAGCAGGGTAAGAATCAGCTCTCGGGCTTGTCAGGATTGCACACTCCTCCTGATTTCTCCTGCCCACTCACCAAAGCCAAAGTTGGTTTTATTTTTCCTGTTTGCTCCCACTGCTCTAAGGAGAACCCAGAAACTTTGCCTTTCATTTATGCCTCTCTTCACACACAGGAGATGAGCCAGGGCTTGGGTAATGCTGTAAGTATTGGCATAATTTGCACTTGTAATCCATAACCCACATTCTCTTCATTCCCTGGAAGTGAGGAATTTGGTAGCTGCAGGACTATCAGAAAGCAGTGATTTTTTCCTGGAAATGTAACACCAGGATGATGGGAAATGAAAGGTAAATTTGTGCAGTCTATTTGCTCAACCACGTTTCTAAACTCTTAATGCTGCATTTAGATGGAGTGGCAGAACGTTATCACCACCCTGACACCACAACAAAGCCAGGTAGGTCTCTTACCTAAAGAGGCAAGATTTGATTTACTAATCACTAACTCCCCCTCCCAACCTGTCCTGCTTTTTTGAGGGAACTTTGTGGAGGACTGGGCAGGGCTGTTGGAGTCAGTGCTGGGGGAGGGAGCATTCAGCCTTTTCCAGCTGCTCAGAATTTTGCCCTCTTGCCCCTCTGAGCTTGTTTTTGATCTGCACATCTCTGTTTTCAGTGCTGCACTGCTCCAAGCCTGCAGGTATCTCCCACGGGTCTTTCCATGGCTCAGCAAAAGCAGTTTTTACTCCAGGAACATCTGTAAACTACATCTGTGAGCCTGGCTTCTCTCTCCTGGGGACAGCATCCATTTATTGCACAGCATCTGGAGCCTGGAGCCATCCCCCTCCCATCTGTCAAGGTGTGTTTTGGCAGCAGAGAGCGAAGAACAAAGGACATTTAACAAGCTTTGCCTTAGGGGAATGTTTGTAGAAGGTCTAAATCTGAGTGCAAATCCGTTATAAGAACAAATTCAAAGTTTTCAGCCTTTCCAAAGCCTGCTGTAGTTACAGGGGGCCAGGCTGTTGAGTCCAGGGGAAAATTCAAAGGGAACAGTCGAAGCTCCCTGGCCACCCTTCAGCATCCTGTTTGTCTCTCCCTGACTTCCCAGCTGTGAGGTGTCTGCAGCCTCCAAGCATCACCAACGGGAGGCTCAAAGGCAACCCCTCTGCCCCGTTTCGCCCCGGAGCCGCGGTGTCCTACAGCTGCAATCCCGGTTACTCACTGGTTGGGAACGCTTTCATCAACTGCACGGGGTCGGGCTCCTGGAGCCAGCCCCTCCCGCGGTGCAAAGGTGAGTCTGTGCTTCCTTTGTGGTTTGGAGTTCCATGTGAGACCGAGGCACTTTCCCAGTTGTGCAGCCACAAAGAGAGGAATTACCCATCGGAATGAGAATTAATTCCTGGCTACACTCCGAAGGAATTCAAGAGCAATGTCCTGAATAACCCACAGCTGTGTTTCTCATATTTTATGTTCCCTTTAAATGTCCTCTTTTCACTGCTTCCGATTTCAGAGATCAGATGCGAATTCCCGGATGTCCAAGGTGTTAAAAAAGCCATTAAAGGAAATACTTATCGCTCTGGGACTAACATCACTCTTGAGTGTGACGATGGTTACACGCTGGAAGGCACCAGGCACACCCAGTGCCAGGAGGACTTCAGCTGGGACCCTCCCGTGCCAGCCTGTAAACTGAGTGAGTGGAACGGAAACGAAGCAAAGATCAAACAGAAGCATGCAAACGTACTTTAAACATGCAAATGTCTGTCTGTACTATCAAAAAGAGGAAATGGTTACAAGGACGTGGCTATGAGAAATCTAGGGTTGCAGGTCTTAGCAGTGAGACACTGGCATGGGGAAGCTGTGGCTGCCCCTGGATCCCAGAAGTGTCCAAGGCCAGGCTGGATGGGGCTCGGAGCAGCCTGGGATGGTGGAAGGTGTCCCTGCCATGGCAGGGGGGTGGAACTGGATGAGCTTTAAGATCCCTTCAACCCAAACCATCCTATGATTCTAAAAGGTTTAGTGGTATTGATTAAGGACAGCTGAGAAACGCTGTATTTTGGTAGAACAGTTTGCTGATTTTCCTTTCTTTTCCTCCCCTCCAGCATCCCCCAAGCCCGGGTCAGTGGGCCTAGGTAAGCGGCTTACAAACATTTTTGTCCCCATGTCAGTGGCCTCAGCGGCACAGCGTCCCTCTGCTTACTCTGCAGATACACCCTGTTGTGCATTCTGTGTACTTTACAGCACACAGTGAGAATAACCCGGGTTTTCTCCCTCAGGAGTGGCAGCTGCAGCAGTTCTGCTGCTCCTGGGGGCAGGCGTTGTCTGGAAAATCATTTCCAAGCAGAAGGAAGGGTAAGACAGCTCTGGTTGTTTGTTCCTGCCCCTCGGTGCCAAGTCCCAAGCTTTATTCACTTGATACCCTTAAAATATTTGCCTCGGTGTGTCCAGAACTCATAATTTTGTACCTTCAGCTCAGGCTTGCAAATGTTACAATCTGGAATCCTTGGGGTGGTTATGTCATTTTATTTCAAGCCTCTCTTTCTTCGAGGGAATCAAACTGAGTGTTCTTTTATAAGGCAATTATTTGTTTTCTTCTTTTTCACATAGCTATTATCATACGTATGAAAACTATAATTACAGAACCCTCCTGAACCCAGCACCTGAACACAAAGGCTCGTGCCTGCCATAGGAGGTACGGATTTATATTCCTCAGGACAAAATATCAGAGCTGCAATAACTGTACTGTCCTTTGTTTATATTGCTGACTGCATTGTCTCTTTGAAGGATTATTTTCCTAAAACAATCATTCAAGTAGAAACCTCTTTCCCTTTTCATCTTGTGATAAAATATTTTCTTTTGCTGTATAAAAAGATGTTTCAAACATATGGCGGTTTTAAAACATCTTATTTTTCTTTCTGACACCACCCTCAAAGGGTGTCCTTCCTTTTCCACAGTCTGGGTGGTTAGCATGCACAGGTCAGACTTCCAGAGCAGTTCTTGCTTCTGACTTAAAGCTGCTTTTAATTTGAACAGATTATGGAAAATTATGGAAAAACTGAAAAACTCCCTCAGCTGTAGTAGAGTCAGGAAAGGACACTGAACTTGGTTTCTGGGGGTTTTTATTGCTTTCACATTTGCTACAATGGCATTTTTAGATACAAGTGAATCCACTTTCTGTGGTGGATCTATTGCAGTGAACAGTGAAGTTTCCTACAAAGTGGGACACGTAAACAAAATCAGTTTTGGATCGTTTTGGGTGATTTCTTTGAAACAAAGCATTTCCCAGAAATTCCCTCCTCCCTCTCCGGGTGGTGATGGAATCTCTACACATCAGTACCAAAACAGGAAAGCTCTAATTTCAACACCAGACATCATCTCTTTCCTAGGCTGGGCATCCGTGCTGCTGCTAGCCAGGCACCAGGCTCCTTCCTCCCTGCTCACGTGGAGACTGGAATTCTGTGGCAAAAAAAGGACATTTTACTGTAAATTTTTAATGCTCTTCTGCTCTCAGTAGTTGCTGCATGGATTTAATGAGGCTCAGACTGCACACAGCGTGGGTGCTGCTTCGGAGAGAATTCTGTGCACTGCTCCTGATGAAGAATATTTCCTCTATTATTATTTTCCTCACCCAAAAAACTGGATAACCAAGTGGATAACCCCAAGCTTTGTTAGGGAGAAACAATGAACATAATCCCCATCCCTTGTCTCCCTGCACCCACCAAAATACACCTGCACAAGGGTGGGAGTAACCATGCATTAATTAATGTCTTAATTACAGCTGTATTTACGTCTTTATTTCCTTCCAGCAACGCTTAGGTGCAAGGTTCCTCTACCAATGCTTAACCTAATAAAAGCTGATGATGACAATTCTGCGTCTTCTTTTAGGTCTGCCTAGAACTCTAAGTCTTTTCTGTTGGTTTTTTAGTAATTTTTTTGGCTGTTCTATTTTAATGCTGCTCCACCACACATGGGATTTAACTTCCAAAGGTGAGCAGCCCTGTGCAGGGGTGTCCATCCTGAGCTGGCTGTTGTTTTTAATTAATCACTGCTGGTGTTCAAAGTGCAGCAACTGCACAACTAAATCAACTTTAATTTTTTCCCCCTTTCCTTGAGCTGCCCAGGAAAGGGTTTGATCTCTTCACACCCAGGGCTGTAATGCACTGAGCGTGCGGTAAAATGTGAATATATTCAAATATTCCAAGATTAAGTCAGGGCGTTCTTTGGTGGAAGCTTTTTGTATACTTTCAATCCTAATCCATGAAAAAGGAGACCTGATGAGGGGAGCTTTCCTCAGTCAGGGGCATCTCCGAATGAACTAGCTTTAAGGATGAAGTAAATCAAGGTGCTGATGTATTCAATTGGCAAAACACTCAGGGCTCCTGTATTCCCCCAGCTGAACAACGATTATTATCCTGCTAAAAATCACACTTTGGGGTCAGACAGAGCCTTCCCTGAGCATGCGTTCAACTGAGCCGGGACTGCGCCATTACTGTGGAAATTAACTCATCACAACAGAGCCTGCAAACCGGCCTAACCCCGCAGCCCCGCGTGTGCCAGCGGCGCGGGGAACGCGGAGCGCGAAGCACAGGGAGCCCCAAGGGCGCCGGGCTGCGCCCTCAGGGTCGCCCGGCTCGCTGAGGGGCCGCGCTGAGGGCGGGCATGAACATGGCGGCGTCGGGCTGAGGGCGGGCTGAGGGCGGGCTGAGGGCGGGCTGAGGGCGGGCGCGAAGATGGCGGCGTCACCCTGAGGGCGGGGCGGGCCGCGCAGGCGCACCC
>VYXF01003284.1:15352-37345 GCA_013397295.1 Polioptila caerulea
ATGGAGAGGCAGGAAGGAAATGGCTTTTGGGCGGTGGTGGAACCACGAGGGTTTGGGCGGTGGTGGCGGGTTTGAATCACAGAATTGTGGGGTTGTTTGTGTGGGAGGGACCTCCAAGGCCATCCCGTCCCACCCCTGCCGTGGGCAGGGACACCTGCCGCTGGGCCGGCGTGCTGGAAGCTCTCCAGCCTGGCCTTGGAGCTTTAAAGTCCGCTTTCTGTGCCTTAGACCGGCTTTCCTTTTTCCTTAAGAAAGGACAGTGAGCTCTGTGAGTGGGGCTGGCTTGTTTGTTTTTCATGCAGCGGACGAAATGGGCGTGCGGCGAGTTAAGTCGTGTGTTTAACTACAAAAAAGGCAACGATACAAACACGAGGGCCTGGAAGGAAGTGCATTGTCTGGGTAGAATGACTAAAGAGCTTGAGAAAACGATGAGTCCCGTGCCCTACGCACGTGCAGAGCTGGATGCAGTTAAAACCTAGATTAAAAGAATTGGAAACAGCTTAAAATACATCCTTGAGAGCTCTTGAATGATTGTCTCCTGTGCTGTCACACCTCAGTGTGTTTCTCTCCTTGTTGCTAAGGTGCTGTTTTGCTTTTTCCTTTCTCTGCCAGATGTGTGTCCCAGGCCAGAGCGGCTGCACTATGCAGAGCTCGACAAGAGCTCCAGGGAATTGCAGAATTTTCCAGTGGGGACCCAAATCTCCTTCAGCTGCCGGCCGGGATTCAGGAGGGTCCCAGGGATGTCACTGACCTGGACGTGTGGTGATGACTTGCAGTGGTCACCCAAAGGCGTGTTCTGTACAGGTAATTTTTTTTTTTTTTACCCCTTTTTCCCCACTGATGTTTTAACAGTTTTAGTTGGTGGGGAATTTGGGTTTGACCATATTTTAAACGAAGCTTGGTGTGGGTGCCTAACAATATGTGTCAAAGATTTTGTCTTTGTGTGTAACAGCAAAAACGTAGATTTTTTTCTTGTCTTTATTTTTCCCCCTTCCCTTAGAGAGAAAATGTACATACCCAGGAGACTTGGAAAATGGTTATTTCGATCCAACAAACCTTACATTTGGTTCAAAATTGACATTTTCTTGTAAAGAAGGGTAAGTGTTTTGGTGAAGTTAATGCATAGTTTTTCTTTTTTTATTTGTTTACAACAGATTTGAACCAAACTCAAATTTTCTGACTTGATATCTGAATTCTACCTGTAGCAAATGAAATTACAGCTAAATTTAATTTGATTCCCTGCTTTAATTACTCTTTGCATCAACCCTAAGCTTTTTAGTGAGCTTCTGCAGAACTGGAGTGTTGCCTCTGGTGACTTCTGTTAATGCTCCTGTGGCAGAGGGAGTAAATATATATTCATCATCCTTCATTATTGAATAATTAAGTCAAAAACACTAAGGAGGTTTTTTTCTCCTTTTCCTTGAGTATTAGTAATTTCAGGACTTTTAATATTAGAGGGTGTTTCTGAAAATGGTGAGAATTCCACAGTTCCTTATTTGCTTCTGTTTTGCTTTCAAAGTGAGACTGTCAGCAAAACAAACAAACTTCTGCTCTCATTACAACAAAACCTTGGTGTGTTATGTCCCCATAAAGACAGAACAGAATTAATTATAAGAATCAATTTTTTGGTGCTTGTTGGAGAAATGAGAAATTTAAGTTTCACTTCTTCAAAATTTTTACCTGTCTAGGTACAGATTACGGGGTAATGAAGAGATTTCCTGTAATATCAAGAATGGAGGTGTTGACTGGAGTGGACCTCTGCCTTACTGTGAAAGTAAGCAAATCTCTGCTGGATTTGATTTTCTATTCACTGCTCATTTACAAACAGCTGTGCCACCAACTTTCCAGTATAAAAATGATGGGGAAACAGAGGTGATTTTTTTCTTTTTTTCTTAACTACACAACAGGGTTGTGCCTGAGGAATGACCACTGGAAAATGTCAGTTTTTGTGGTAATTATCTCACATTAAAATCAACCTCTTNAATGGTGGGGAAACAGGGATGATTTTAAAATTTTTTTCTTAACTACACAACAGGGTTGTGCCTGAGGAATGACCACTGGAAAATGTCAGTTTTTGTGGTAATTATCTCACATTAAAATCAACCTCTTGTTGAAGCTGAGGTTCCATGGCGTGACTCGGGAGTGGCTGTGTCAGATTTTCAGTGGAATGACCTGAAAATCAAGGCTTGCTCTTTGAGATGAACCAGCTGACACAGCAAAAGCAATCTGACCGATTTTTGTGCTTTGTTTACAGGAATTCCTTGTGAGCCACCTCCCAAAATAGCCAATGGGGGCTATGAGGAGAGGGACAGCTACGTGTACCAGAGCTCAGTGACCTACAGGTGCAGGGATCCCTTCTCCCTCATCGGCCCTGACACCATTCACTGCACAGCTGATGCACACTCAAATGGAGTTTGGAGTGGGCCACCTCCAGAATGTCGAGGTTTTTGGGAGTTTTTGTTCTTTATTATAATGCCTATCCCTTTTTTTTTGAAAGCAGGATGGGGAGAATGGGATTTGCCTCTAGGAAAGAAGGAAAAAATGCTCTGGTACAAAGTTTGGGACAGTTCCAGTGGAGGTCACATCAGCATGGTGGATATTGAGGGATTATGGCACAGAATATGACTAAAATTTAAATTAAAGCTTGAAAAATAGCTGTGTGAGTGTCTTGGTGGTGGAAGTGACAAGGCCAAAGTGAAGGAAGTGGGAGACCACAAATCCTGCAGAGGAATTGTGTCAAGGGCAAGGATGTGGGGGCTGGATTAGGAATTGTGAAAAGCTAAGGAAGAATCCTTTTCCTAAAAACCCAGCCACTGTGGAAGTGCAGGAATCAATGTTTTTACAAAGTTTCTCCAAAACAATGTGGGGAAATTGGCACATTGGGAAAGGATGTTGTGTTTGGTGCAGTGTTTGTTTTAACAAATGTTTGTTTTAACAAATGTTTGTGTTAACAAATGTTTCGCCTCTTTCAGTGGTCAAATGTGAAAACCCCAGAGTTGAAAATGGGAGAAAAACCTCTGGATTTGGACATTCCTACACTTACAAGAACTCGGTTGTGTTTGAGTGTGATCCAGGCTATTTCATGGTTGGAGCAGCTGTCATTACCTGTGAAGAAAATAACACCTGGGTTCCTCCAGAACCAACCTGTGAGAAAAGTAAGACTTTCTATAAGATTCCCTTTTCTCTTGAGTGTTCAAAGTGTTTTAGCTAAAAGAGCATCGTGGTGTTCTGGTGATTGCATGGGTGAGGGCAGGAGAAAAGCTGTGGGATGCAGGAGAAAATAGTTGATACAGAGAGTTAGGAGTCATGCACAGTGAGGAAAGCTGTAGTATCCTTCTGGAGCAGCTGAAATCTTTGTAGTTTTTTGTGCAACTCTTCAGCTCCTACTTTCTAGAAATGATTCTAGAACTCAGGGAAATAATGAACCAGTATGGATTTCTGAGCTGTCACATCACAGGATTGTATCACAACCATAGGATTGTACAGTTTTCTGAAGGGAATATTTGTACTTTAAATGGGGGTGAAGTTCACCTTCTGACATGTGCAGAACTATTTTACTTGCATGAAGGCAACTTGCATTTGTGGAATGAGTTCCTGAAGTAATGAAATCAACTTTATTCTCACTGAACTTGTTTTCCATTCCTGTGTTAGTTACTGCAGAAGTGTGTCCTGCCCCCAAGATCCCCAATGGGGTGCTGATTCCAGCCAGGCCTGCCTATGGAAAAGGAGAGTCTGTCCAGGTCAGGTGCAATACTGGCTGCTCCTTCCCTGATGGCTCTGCAGAGGTGACAGTGACCTGTCAAGGGCAGAGTTCCTGGGGTGCTTTACCACACTGTACCTGTGAGTAAAATTCCTTAAATCAGGAGCAGACTGACAAGTTTTAAATACCTGATGCAATAATACATTTTTTATGATTTTTTTTTTTTCTCTCCTCTTTTCTTTCCAGGTGAGTCTGAAGGTTCAGGTTCCACGCCAGTCATAAGTAATGGGAGAGTGACAGCTGGACAAAAAAATTCCTATTCTGTGGGGGATTTCATTACCATTGAATGTTACCCAGGCTACACCTTGCATGGGGAGGCTCAGATTCAGTACATTGGAAACAACCAGTGGGTGCCAGCAGTGCCAACCTGCCAGCTCAGTAAGTATGGACTGCAAAAACTCCACTAGGGTGAAAATACATCAAAGAGAACCCTCCTTCTCTACTCAGCAGAAATAATTTAATGCAGCTTCCTTCTTTATTTTGATGTGGAAAATTGGGCGTGATTAAATTAATTAAAATATTCATCTTCTAAGTTAAATAAATATTATTATTTAAATTAGTCTGCTTCAAAGATTGTGTTGATAGAAGTACTTGACTTGAAATAGCTTGTGAATATTTTTATAATGATGTTTGAGTAAGAAGCACCTGGGTTCCTCTTGTGACACTGATTCCTTCTCTTTTTAGGTGGATATATTATAGCCATCATCTGTGGTAAGTATTTTCTGAAACCTTCAAAAAATACAATACAAATTATATTTTTATGTGAAAATCCAGTTTTGACTCCAATCACCTACAGCAGGGTGATTTTGGAGTTTAGGTTAAAGCTGCAGGATTCAAAAAAAGATTGCTTAGCTATTACAGCTTAATTTAGTGTGAAATGTGTATTTTCTCCTGTGGTGAGCCCACATTTCAAAGGCAGTTTGCAACAACTTGGCCACTTGGATAAATTTCAGAGCCTGGGTTTTACTGGGGATGTGAGTAAATAACTCTGCCAGTGAACAGAAGTGTTCAGTCCCTCCTCTGTCCCTGCTTTTGTTACCCAGATTTGTATAAACTTGTAAAAAGTCACCTTTAGGGCCTTGTCATTCCTGTGTTAGTGTTTCTGAGCTGGTGGGGTTTTGCCATCTTGGTGGTCACTGGTTCTGAGCTGAGCTGTCTTGCAGAGTTATGAGTAAAGAATCAAATATTTAATGGACATGGCTCACTCCATAGATGGGTTGGGTTGTGGGTTTTTTGGGGGGTAGAGGTGGGATAGAGCTGTAGATGAAAACAAGGCTATTTCTGCAAACTTTTTTGATGCTTTTTTGTGAGCTGGAGATGATCTTTATCACTCTAAACCCTTCTTTTTCTTTTTTTTTTTTTTTTTTTTTTTTTTTATTTTTCCTAAAANNNTTTTTTCATTTTAATTCATCCTAAAGTGATTGTGGTAGTTGTGGTGCTCCTGGCAGCCTTCTGGATCTACAAGAAATTCTTCTCCCAGAATGGGTGAGTAAGCTTCCTTTTCATTAATACTGCAAATTTCCAAATGGCTGAGCCAGAGCTGTGCTGATGTTTTCAGTTTCTTGAGCTTTGTGTGCCCTTTGCTGTTCAAATGTCTGATTTTGTGTGAGCTCCTCCCAGCAGCTGATGGAAGCTAAAGCCTAACCATGAATTTGACTTTGGATTTGGATCTGCTGTTCAGCTAAGCTGCTAATTAACACTTGCACTAATTTCAAGGAAGGAAAAACCCTGTTCTTAAGCTTGTGTTAGGCAGTGTCCACTTGCCAAGGAAAGTGTTTTGTCCATCTGCTTCACACATGTCACTTCATCTCCTAAAGCCAGGGGGAGTCTTGGTTGTGTGGGCTTGTGCTGCCAGAAGGTTTTCAGGTTTTTCTTCTCCTCCTGCAGCCCCAATGTTTGTGTCCCTTTGTTAAAGACTTGCAAAATCAGCTGTAAAATACTAGATTAGTGCATAAGCAATTAGTGTTCTGTTTTTAATGAGACATGTAGGGTGTTTTAAACTTCTTCCTCAAAACACCTGGGGCTTATGTGTGGTTTTTCATGGAGGGGCAGGGGATTTAAATTCCTCTCTGTGCATTGCTTTTTGCTGTGAGGTCTGATTTTATCTTCTGGAGAAAACCTTTCTGTCAGAGAAATATTTTGTAGAATGCAAAACACTGACAGTCCAGAGCAGGCTGGGTGGTACACATGGAATGTCAGGATAAGCAGCTCATCAAAACCACATGGTCTTTTTCCAAAATCTGTTGGGATTTATCTGGAGTACATGGAACAAAGGAAGGGATGCTTTAAATGAAGCAAACCAGAGGGAATATTCCTGTGAGTCATATTTGTAGTGAAGTATACACAGAGGACTTGGGAGAGTCCTCAAGGGGGTTTGTAACCAGTGAGGTTTTGCCTTAGTGTCTTTTAAATAGGCAGTGCAGCATCAATCCAAGGGCCAGAGTGTGCTGCTGAGCAATTTGGTGCTTTTGAGCCACTGCTTTTATCCAGTGTTTGGATATTCTGCAGCCTGGATGGGCCAGAGAAGAGCTCCTGGCAGTTCAGGGCAGCCCTTGCTGCCTTCATCCATGGAGAGACATCTCAGGGTCTAAGGGATCTAAAGCAGCATCATCAAAAATTAAAGGATGTGCCATTCCTGCCTGTCTGCCAGGATGAAAAGCCTCATTGTGCCCAGTGCTTCCCTTCACCTTCCTCTCTGTGAGATCTGTTAAAGCTCTGTCTTGTCTGAACCCCCTGATCTAATCTTTCATGAAGGCCTCCATCTCCCTAGTGAGTGTTCTGAGTTCTGATGCAGCTGGGTCTTTGTGAGCTGTTGTGCTTCCAGCCCCTGATCCTTGCTGCTTTGCAGCCTCCAAATGACAGCAAATCTTTCCTTGGCCTCTCTCTCTTGTGTGTTTAAAATGCCTGTGGATGGCACATTCAGACCTTTCTCCCCTTCTGCTGTTCAGCTCGTACACAGTTGATGAGAGTTGCAAGGAAATTTGTATTTTAAAAACTAATGTCCCAGCTGAGATGGAAGGAACTGCACAAATGAATTAATGAAAAGGTATAACTTTCCACTTCATTTGGACTTTTGCAATGCAGCTTAAGTGTCCTTTTTATTGTGGTTTGCTTGGAATTTCAGGAGTGTGGAATCCAGCTAGCTGGGAACCTTGGCTTGTAGGAAAGGGCATTCTAACCTTACATTCCTTTTGGGAGAATAGGATATGATATATAGAGAATTGTTATTTGTCAGTGTCAGTAAGAACTTCCAGTGATTGTAAATCCCATTTCTTGGTGTTGTGTTTGAAGAGTGAGTAGGATATTGCCCACAATACTCAGCAGAATGTCTGCACCCATCCCAGTGGTGAGTTACTTTTCTTAGCTAATAGTTTAATTCTCTGTAATTAGAAGCTGGAAACCACTAAAACTCTAAAGGTAGTAGTGCATCTCTGCAGAGAAAACCAGATCATATCCCTCACATTATTGATTCATCTGCATTTTTGCTTTCTAGAAGAGAATAAATGAAGGGTCTAACAAGATCATTTGAGACCTTCTTTTGAAAAGGTGATTTCTTTTTCAAATTCAGAGTTCTGCAGCCCTGAAAAGGCTCAAAATGCAGTTGCTTGTTTGCAGTTTGTCCTCTCCTGTATTTTTACCTCATGCTCTGTCCAGTGAGATGCATGTGATGAATCTTGGGGCTCCTCCTGTGCTTGTGTAGGGTCCAAGGAGCTCTTCCAAAATCTGTCTCTTCAAACCTTGTTTGAGCAGAACACTTTGCAGACAGGACAGCTCCATTTGACTGTTCCTTGCCAGTATTTTGTTGTTGCTATCTCAACGGAGCTTGAACTGCAAATAATTTTTTAAACCAGCATCTTCTTTTTTTGTTGCTTTTTCTCCATTGCACAAATTCTGAGGAGGTGATGGGTTCTCTTCTTCCAGCTTGGTGCAGAGGTCTTTTCATGTGCATAGTCTTGATTTTATTGACTTGTAAAGGACAAGTGAATTTTCAGTATTTTTGGTGAGTTTTTATATGAAGGTTAAGCTTGGAGTTTATTCCAAAGTAATGTGTAGATTAAGGAATATCATCTTCACTCTGAAAAAAGAGGTTTCTAATTAAGATAGGATCTGTTTTCTGGGTTAATTTGGCTTACTTTTGGAGAGAAAAAATCAGGAGATAGAATAGAATTCTTCATTCCAACCTTACCTTTACACATGATAAGAGAAGTTACTGGTCTGGTGTGTCAAAACACAATTCTGGTAATTCTGGAGGTTTTCTTATGGGATGTGGGACTCCTTAGAAACTTGGAAAAATAGCCCTGAGGTTTGGTATGGGGTGGGTCAAACAAGAGTTACTCAAGAACTTGGGACATGTATAAGAATGGGATTGTGAATTTATTTCTTGTATGTTTAAGTATTGTAAGGTTGCTGTTAGTGGACTGCAGAATCAAAACCCACACCAACTAATATTTCATTTCTGGTTAGAAAATATGTACTGAGCAACACACTGTAATTAAAATGAATTTCAGGGTGCACCTGGTGGAGTTATGGGAATCCTGTAACTGTTCTGGTGTTAGTTTTTGTTGATATCAGTCATCCCTTGAAATGATCCCTTTGGATCAAAGGCTCTGCTATCCTTGGGTCATTGCTGGCAGGTCAGTAGCTGAATGAAGCTGAAATCTCCTCAGTCCAGCAGCTTGGTAAAGAGAGACTAAAAAACAACCCACAAAGTGGCTTTACCTGCAGCTTTAATGGGAAAAGTAAGGATGTGCTTTCAGTGTAAATGTAAAACCTCTTGCAATGTAAATCCTCTGATCTGACTTGTTTTTCTGTTTGTAGGAAACGTGACATCACTGCCAGTTCTGCCGAATATAAGATATGTAAAGCATGACTGAGCCTTTGGGGTGGGAGGGAACTGCAGTGGGAGATCCCTGTCAGAGCTGCAGAAGGATGGGTTATTGATTGATTGATTGATTGATTGACTGACTGATTGATTGCCCTGGCAGTGAGTTGCTGTCCATGAGTTCCTCGTGCTGTGTCTTGCCCTGCTGATGAACTGGAGGAGGAGATGCTTGATAGGATAGGAGGTGTGTGTGCATTTAGATACCACAGATAGCTCCTGCTTGGCCTTGTGTGCACGTGAGCTGGGGAAAGGCAACACCTGCAGCATGCCAGGCTCTGAGGGGGTGCTGGAATGTCACTGTGCCAGTGCCAGCTGCTGCTGCCTCCAGTGCCACCTCTCTGCTTACAGAAGCTGTCCAATATTCTCCTGTAGAGCTGTGCTCACTCAAACCTGGCTGTCCTTCCCATCCCTTTTTGCAGTTGGGGTGGTTTAAATGGTTCTTTGTACTCTGAAATGTTGTTGCTCACTCCCTGAAGAGTCTGGTGCCGTTGAAGGTGACATCTTTTGGAAACTGTCACAATTATGATCTTATATACTCTTATATATGATCTTATATACAATCTTATATGCTCTTATCTATGATCTTACATGCTCTACCTCTTTGTCTGCCAAAGTTGGTTGCTGTATATATTTCGAATTAAAGCGTGCCTTGAAATCAGAGTTTTAGAGCTTTTCCTTTGCTTTTAAGAAGGAAAAAAGCTATATATATTTCTGATTCTTTGCTATGATCCCCCAAAGACTGCAGTGGATTTGTTGGAAATGAAAACTGAAGGATTCTGTAGCAAAGGCATCCCCTGCCTGTTGACAGGAGGTCCCTAATTAAAGGAACTGCTGAGAGCTCAGTGGTGGCCGTGCCCTGTCATGAGAACAGTGCAAGTTCCTCAGGGTGCTTGATTTGAGTGAGCCTTGATGTCAGTTCTGGAGCTCTTCTGTTACTTTCAAGGATAGAAACAGGTGCTGTGTGATCCACCTTCCTTGCTTTTTTACTTGAAGTCACATATTGCACATTTTTAACCTCTGGCTGTAGACTGGGATGTTAAATCAAGCTCTGAAAAGCTGGGCTTAGCATCAGATTCCTGCTTAGAAGCAGAAGCTTTTCCCTGTCACTCACTTTTCCTGTTAAAGGAAAAGCAGACTGGTTCAGTTGAGTGCTGGTAGATGTGGTGATCTCTTGTTTGCTGCTTGTTTTAGATGTTTTAGTCCAGATTCTGACTCCAGGAGCTCCCACCACGATGTTTGCCATTAGCTGAGACTCACTGCTACTTCTAATTCCTCAGCAAACTCCAAATCTGAACTAGAATAGGTTTTAGCTTCACAAATCTCACTATCAGCATGCAGGCAGCTTCTAATTTTGACAGCAAACCCAAATAGCCTCACTTCAGATGCTGAGGCAGCATTGAAACTGCTCTGGCTTGTCTGTGGCTGCTTGGCACTGCTCTCCCTGTCATCAACAGATTGTTGGAGTGGCACAGAACTGCTCAGGGCTTTTTAGGGCTTGTTGGGACAGTCCCAGCAGTCGTATTGTTCGAGTTCCTAGCAGGCTGTGGTTGTTAGAAAGGGGCTTTGGCTCTGCAGAAGGATTTGCTGCTCGTGGCCTGGCTGATATCTCAGTTTGGGAGTTGTTTGTAAACACTGGGATGTGTGACTGGGACTGAGTGTGGTGATGGTCAGGAGCTCAGCTTGCTTTGTGTGGCATCTGCAGTGTGCTGAAATCCACTGGAATGTATTGAATTGGGAAGTGAAATCACTGTAAAAAGTGGCCGTGTTTTCACTCTTCATTCTGGATGTAAAGATTAGCGATGATTTGTAATATTCCAAATAAAAATGTTAAATTATTTAGCAGTAAGTGTTTGTCTTTCATTCATCACTGTGCTGAGCAGCTCTTTTCCCATTGTTATCCAGGTGATTTTTCATGTCCCAGACATCAGGTGGGAACTGGTGAGATTGAAGTTTGCAGTTGGTGCACAGAGTTACTCAGGGGTAGTGTAGGGGATGGGTTTTAATTTGCTGAGCACCTTTTGGGGTTTCCTGTTAGAATTGCAGAGAATTTCCCAAACCTCCAAAACTTTGGAGTGTCGACTCCTGAAAAAATTGGTGAAAAGCTGATGGAGAAGAGGGAGTTTTTCTTGGGGCTGTTCTGGTGGAACACTTGAGGCAAAGCCCAGAGGGTGTCTTGGCCCTTTTGTCCAGTGTGTGACAAATGCAATCCTGAGGGGATCCAGCTCTGGTGGCTTTAGGTGTGAAGGAGAGTGGATTTAGGAATTGTGAGAGTTTCACACTTGAAATGTCCTGAACTGCCATGTGTGGGGTCAGCTGCCTGATAGAGTGAAGCCTTCCAGGGGGTGGAATAGAAAAAAATAACTTCATGTGCTGCATTTCTTTTCCAGTTTGTGGTTGTGATGCTCCAAGTGGGTTGGTGTGGAATGATGCCAGACTGCACGAGTGTACTCCATGGAGTCTGGGTTTGCAGTGAGCAGTGATGGGATAAGCAGAGTTTCTAGGGGAAGGTGGCCCTGCCCATGGGCATGGAATGGGATGAGCTCTGAGGTCCCTTCCAGCCCAAACCATTCTGGGATTCCGCTCTGTGATTCTCTGAATCTGCCTTAAGCACTACAAATTAATTGGGCCTAATTGTCATGAGTCCTGTGCTGTTTTTCTAAAGCTCAGTGCTGCATGAATTATTTCATTTTGGAGTCTGGAACTGATAATTAAAGGGACGTGAAGTCTGTGCTAAGGGAAAGGCTGCACGGAATAAAAATGTGTTGTTGCCATCTATTGGCAACAGGGGCAGTGGGAGTAGAAAAACAGGGCCAGAGTTGCCTGGTTTAGGGTTAAATAATTAACCCTAATAATGTGAAGTGACAGTGGTTGGTGGGTTCTCAATGTCACACTTAAAATCAGTATAAATTAAACCCTGCCCATGGCAGGGGTTGGAGCTGGATGATTTTAAGGTCCCTTCCAAGCCAAACCACTCTGATTCTCTGACTCTAAATACTTCTGAGGGTGCTGAAAATGGAGCTGGGGGCTGAAATGAAGAGACTTGCAGCACTTAGGTTTAGTCCAGCAGGGACTCAGGTGATCTCTCTACCTGAGACAGAGCCCAGGAGCACAGAGCACACAATTTTATTTAAAATGGAGAAAAAAAAAAATCTGTGTAAAGAACAGGTTAAGGCAAACAAACAGCACATGGGGTAGAAGTGGTCGGAAGGTTGGGTGGCTGTGTTGCCACACCCAGGCCCTGGCTTGCTTGAGCTGAAGAAGCTGAGTTATGTTTGAAGAGATGCTTCTCTCTGTCTGGAAGCATCCATCCTCACTTGAAGGGGATGCTGACTGTCCTCCTTTGTGCAGGATTTTCAGCCTGTGGGGGGAACTTCAGGTCAGAGAACAGCAGAGCAGTGGTGTTTGGGAGGCCAGGTCGTGCTCTGGATGGTGTTTGTTTGTGACTTGGGGGGTGAGGGAAGGAAGTTTCCCATTGCTGTTGCTTTTCCCCCTACATCATAACCGATTTCAAATGGTGCTAGACAAAAACTGAGACTCTGAACACCAAGAGAAATCGGTCAGCCTGTGTAAGAGACGTTTTCCTGGCTCAGAGAAGGATCCTCTTGTAGATGACAGCTATGCATTCTTTAGAGATGACTACTCAGTGCTCTGATCAAACCTTCATCCACACAGGGATCGGCTTTTCCGTGTCTGGGAGCTCGCTGGACACCAGGGAGGGCAAAAAAAAAGAGTTCAGCTTCATTTTAGTGGTTGGAATGCAGGGCTGGAGAAGTGAAATGTTGCTAGGAGGTACCAGCAGCAAACTGGAAAATGATTCTGGAAAAAGGAGTGGGTTCTGTGTGTGCTGGAAAATGATTCTACAAAAAGGAGTGGGTTCTGTGTGTGCTGGAAAATGATTCTGGGAAAAGGAGTGGGTTCTGTGTGTGCTGGAAAATGATTCTACAAAAAGGAGTGGGTTCTGTGTGCTGTGTGGCATCTTCATGATGCCCATGGCAGGGGGCTGGAACAGGATGATCTTTAAGGTCCCTTCCAACCCAAACCAGTCTGGGATTCTGGGATTGCTGAAGGCATTTCTGTGTTTGGCTGCTGAGGTCAAATTGTTGGAGGGAATTTCTGTATTTGCAGAGCTATGGAATGAGAATCCTGTGGTGCTGGAGTCCCCAGGCAGAGGGTGGAAATCCTTTTGCTCTGAGGCAGTAAATGACACGTTGATCCCTGGTTTTGGCTATCAAACACTCTCCCTGTCAGGGTACAAGAGGTACCATGTTGGTTTTCATGCAACTTGTGGATCACTTTACTCTGGACAACTTGAACTCATATCCATTGTTTATTGAGCAGCAGTACACGAGCAGGAGGCTGTGCTGGTGTGGCCCTGCCCTGGGAGGGTGCATACAGTGCTTGGAGAAGTGTCTGGAAATCAGATGATTACAAAGTGGCTGGCTGGCAAAAAAAAATAACCTTTGGAAAAGGGCCTGATTTGAGGAGCAGAGGATGTTGTTGAAGTGAGCAGGTGCTTGTTCTCCTCCCACGCTGTAATTCTTGCTCCTAGAACACTGATTTCAAATGGTGCTAGATACAAAGTGGGAAAATCTAAGCCACCATGTGAAACCAGCTTCCAGAGGAAGACACATCTTGTGCATGGCTGCAGGGAGAAAATCCTTCATCTCCACCGTACCTAGAGAAAAATTCATTTATTTAATGTTATTAGACAGCAAGACAGTTACCTTGGGCTTAGCTACTTTATGGTTACACTTTTTTGTGGCATTTTGTGGATGGTTGAGGCTGGTGTAGGAGAAATGAAATCTGTGGTGAGGAAAGCCCCCAGCCTGGCAGTGAGTGTTGTTTCCTGCACTCAAGTTCTTCCCAGCAAGTGATGATCAAGGTTTTGTTCCTTGCTAGTGCTGAGCACGATGCTGATGGGGTGAGTGTGGGAAGTTTGTGTGGTACAGGAACACTTTTTCCATTTCTTTGCAGATGAAACCAGGCTATAAACCTCATTCTGTCCAAGACAGAGAGCGTTCTGGCTTTGTGTCACTGATCAGAGAGTACAGGACAGATCAGGGGCTTCTTGTGGCAGGGAAAGGGAAATGTGAGTATCCTGATGGAACTTCCTTTATCAGCAGTCCCTGCGCTTTAAATAAGCGAGGACCTGCAGATTTTTGTGAGACAACTTTTAAATTCTGTAAGCAGAATGAAAATAAATTGGATTGAAAGTACTTGGAGTGTGGGTCAGAACAATAAGGGAGCTTCCAGAAATTGAACTGTAAATGGTTCAGTGGAAGTTGTCGAGGAGGGAGAGTGTGAAAATGAGTGGCTGATGGTTCCTGGAAGTGCAGCAGGGCTGAGCAGTGCACTTAACCTGCAGTGTGCACAGCTCAGAGCAGAGGGAGTGGAGAGGGTGTTGAGAAGCCTCTGAACTGCTCCACACATGCATAATTCAGGAGCTATCTACCCTTGGATAAGTGTCTGACCTGTGCTGGAGCAGAGGCCACTGTGAAATGGAACAAAGCACAACTGGAGGCAGCAGTTTCACTTATTGATGCCCTGGGTTTTTGGCAACTCTGTGTATTCCTGTTGTAACCACATCCAAAAATCTGCTCCAGTGCCTCCATGCTAATGCACACTCCTGGGCAGCAGAGGGAAAGCTCAGAGACAAAAGCTTGTCCTTCCAAGAAAGAGGGGTGGAGGAAGGGGAAATAACTGGACTAGATTCCTGTGTCTGGATATTTGCTGTCGTTTCTAAATCCATTATCTGGGGCAACAGGGTGAAAGACGTGTGGAAAGCAGGTTCCCTCCCCAGTGCCTGCCGTGCTGGCACAGTTATTTATGAGGCACCCTCTATTATCAGGTGAGATTTACTCCTGAAAAGCTGCACCAAGAGTTGCTGCTGAGGAGGGGCAGGTGCAGCACAGATCACAGAATCACAGCAGCATCTCTGAGAAACAGGCTCACAGTGAGCTGTGCTTTGGTGGTTCCTTGCCTCAGTAGGAAGCATTACAAAGAAATCTTCTTTAGGGTTTTGAAAAATAGTTGGGGGAAATGTCACTTAATTTTGTGCTGCTGAAAAGGAGAACTTGGGTCACAGTGTGAGATTTAGAAGGACTGAACACCTCTGCACATCTTCCCCCCTGCTAAGGAGACCAACCTTTCCAGAAATATCATGCAGCAGATGAAGACCAATGGCTCATTTATTATTTATAGTTTTGATAAAACCAGGTTTCACTTCAGCATAATTAAGGTGCTCCTGCCCCTCCTCCAGGCTACCTGGAGTTTGTCCTGTTGCCTTCACAAGCTCCCCAGAAGGTGTCAGCCCTCTTGGCAAGGTGCAGGTGCACGTTTTGGGAAGGGTCCATCTGTCTGTGCTCTCCTTTCCCAGGCTCCCAGTGTGTCTGGGCAGGAGCAAGGAGCAGTTCAGGATGCTGTGATCCACAGCACCCTGCTGGGAATGTGCACGTGGGCAGGGGAACAGGAGCAGGGGATGGGTTGGGTTGGGTTGGGAGGACCTTAAAGCTCACCCAGTGCCACCCCTGCCATGGGCAGGGACACCTCCCACTGTCCCAGGGTGCTCCAAGCTGGCCTTGGACACTCCCAGGGATGGGGCAGCCACGGATTCTCTGGAATTCCATTCCCCTCCCAGGGAAGAAAAGGAAGCAGTGCTGGTCTCAAACATTGGCTGTGTGGGGGCCAGCAAATACTGTCACCTGTCCTTGGCTTTGTCACAGTGGTCTGGACTTTCCAATAAACAATAGGGAAAGTACAGTGTCGTTCTATGGTTTTCCCCCTTTTCAGATGTTTTAGTGGCACTGCTGTTCTGTAGCTTCTTTCAGGGGAACAACTCAAAGCCTTTCATGGACTTCACACTGCTTTATCCATTCCATAGGAGACAAAGACAAAAAGGGGATCCCTGCCTTCCCTGTGAAAGGGAATTTCCTCTTTACCCTGAGACCTTCAGTCTGCAGGAGCAAGGCAAGCCTGGATGTCACAGACCTGATCTTTCACAACCTACACCTTCTATAGAAAGGCAATTCTGAGGCTTTTACAGAAAGCAAAACAGATCTCAGCGTGCATGATAAATTCTTTCCTCCATTTTCACATCACAGGGTGAAACTCGTGGTTCATCAGGCTCTGGTCTCCCCTGGAGAAAATAATCCCTGTTTTACATGCTGAGAATCTGAGCTTGATGCATCATCCTCCCAGTGAAGGAATGAATCAGCCCAAGGCCAGGTGCAGGACAAGGGGTGTGACAGTACAAGTGGTGACCTGTAAGGGGAATGGAAATGAGTGAACTTCTAAGGTTTCAAAAGGAGCCTCCTCGGCGTGGGGAGCCTGTAACTGCATCTCTTTGTTGTGCAGGTCTGGTGCTGCGTGGGTCAGCTGTGGACAAATGTGCTGTGACTTGCAGGGGGAGCCAGTCCTCAGCCTGGAACACTTGGAGTGTCAGCAGCAGCGGCCTGGGCTGAGGGAAGGCAGGGTAGGGACTGCACTGCTTAGGAAAATTGATATTCGTGCCTAGGAGATGGCTCTGGAGATGCCACTGCTGTGATGGGCAGCAAAAACAGGTACTTCCTTCACAAGTTTAAAGCATAAGGGAGATCTTTTTTGCTTTTATTAAAACCACAGTAAAAGCTCCACATTACAATCCTGAATTGAATGTGGCCTTTTCCTTCAGTCCTCCTCTTGCAGCCTTACAGCTGCAGTACAAATGAGTTAAAAGCCAGACACTGTGTCTGAAACCCCCCAAAACCCCAAGGCAGGCTGAACTCTGGGACAGGATGGGGGTAAAAGCCTGTGGAGCTTTGTGTCCCTTTTGACTGTGAGCACTGGGACAGTCAGACCTGCTTGATTTGAGTCACTGATTTCAATTCCTGTTAAGGGGAATCTGTCAGAGCACTCTGCAGTGTCTGTTTTAGCATGGTGACCACTGGAGGTGTGCTTAGATATTAATGCTGGAGTTCCCCATCTTGTGATCCCCCCTGCTCATCTGAAATTGCTTTGACTTGCCTGGAATCATCCAGTTTTGCTCTCAGGAGAGTTCCTGGGCAAACCCCCAGCCTGTTTGGACCCCCTGGATCCTATGGAGGATTCCAGATTTCCCAGGGAACCGTGAGGTGAAACTGGGCAAAGTCACACAGGGGAAGAAAAGCACTGCACTGACATGGCTGAGGTCAGGGAAGGGCAGGAATGAAAACTCATCAAATTTAGCCCTACACAGCCAGAGAGAGCAGCACATTGCAAAACTCTCTCCACTCAAACAAATGATCCACCTAAGCAGCTGCAAGCAGAAAGGCCATTTTCTGTTCCTAACTCCTGTACCTAAGCATCACTTTAGAATGTAAAGTACTGATTGCAGGGCTTGAAAGCTCTCACAGGGAGATGATTGTTGTGATTTGTACAGTCAGTTCAGGAACATGGTGTTCCCCCAACACCACCGCTCCAGCTCCTCCAGGTAATGGCAAGAGAAGCCATATTTTTCTTTTGTGTCATTCAAGAGACAAAAGAATGTCCTGTGCCAGGGAGGAGCAGAAGGAAACAAACCCAGCCAGATGTTCACTGAAGTATAACCTGCCTTTAGACCAGACATCTGAAAACAAGCCTTTAGTTTAACACTACCTGCACTACAAGGGCCTGGCAAAACAGCTGGAGAAAAGCACTGACCAAACACTCCTGGCTGACTCCCCCAAGCACACGAGCTGCTGGTCTGTCCCTATTCCCAGGATTTCCATCATTCCATCCCTGAAATATCACCGTGTGCCCAAGAGCCACTGTCAGTGTTTAAGAAGCATTTGAGCTGGATATCCAAATGCAAACCCAGTGGCTGCTGTTGGGCTCCTGAGTGCCGTGAGTGCTTGTGGGGGGATCTGCAGAGAGGAGCTTCACTCAGAAATAGCTCTTCCTTGGAAAGCTGGAGGGCTGAATCACAGTGTGTTGGCTCAGTTTTTAGCAGACGAGCCATCACATCTGCCTCCCTGTAGGCGAGGAGTCGTCACTGGCAGCGGGATTGGCAGCCAGGTTCTGTCCCTTTGGAAACCAGGGAATAATCATGGGGAAGGGGAAGGCTCATCGTGAGCAGGGTCAGGCTGCAACGTTGAACTTTGGGGACTAAAGAAATTCTTTTGCTCAGAGGCATGAACCACTCCTCTGCTGCCCTGGAGGCTGAGACAACCAGAGCCAGCCCTGAGCATATCCATGGCTGGTGTTGGCTTGAGACAACTGAAAATACGGGTGAGATGGGCAAATAGGAACACCAGGGAAAAATGGGCACACCTGGGAGGGGACAAGACAGCTCCTGAGCTGAGGTATCTGAAACTGAAAGCACCTGAGAGACACCCCTGGCTTGACAGGCTCTGGGGAGCCTGCAGAGTCCACCTGATAGCTACAGAAATGCAAATTTACACGGAGGTTTTCTTCCTAGAACAGAGTGTGAGTCCTTAAATACACGTCACTCCTGGTTCCCAGCCGTCCAGAGGAAGTCTTGGGGAAAAAGGGGTTGAGGGAACTAGTGGAAAGTTTTTGGAGCTAGCAAAGAAACAAATTACAGATACGGATATTAAAATCTTTTAGAGACACGGGATTTTTTTGGAGCTACAGTTTTGGGCTCAGTGCTCCCACTGCTGCAGTAATGTTAATTTTCAAGCCTCCCCTCCAGGTTCAGGCATGGGCACAGTTACAAGAGAAGTGGATTGGGAGTTCCTGAACCAACTGGTTGCTGACCATGAGTCAGGGGAATGACCTTGCAGCAGGCAGCTCGCGGTGCCGCTCTCGGAGCCGTGCCAGGATAAACGGCACTGGCATCTCTGAGTGCTGGTGGAACCATTTTGTGACATTCCAGCTTGGCCTTTTCTACTGCTGCCCTTGCACCGAAATTGTTTGGGTGGGTGGGAATGGGACAGAGTATTCCCTTTTTTCCTCATAGCCTGGGCTTGGCACTCTCTATGTACAGAGATAAAGAGGATGTGGACAACTCCTATCTCTTGCCTATCCTTGTCCATTTACATCAGCATTAACCAAATTAAATCTTACTCTACCCCCCAGCCATATCCATATCAAACTGTAAGAAAACACCATGATAAAGTTTCAAAAATCCTACGCAGCAGCACTGAATTTTCTGGATAGGTCTGGGAGAGATTTGTCAGAGGAGAGAGGGTAGAACACTTGGCATTTAGACGTTTTAATGAATGTTCCCAAATAAGAAAAGAAAAACATTTGCTTGTAGACTTTAAGCTTCTCACAGCATCAGAAAGCTCCTGACACAGAGCCCAGTGCTGTATTTGTATAACATGGAAATGAACAGCAGCAGCAGCACTGCAGGCTCTGAGCCTGCTCTGCGAGCAGCAAAATGGCCAGGGGTGCTGGGGCTCAGCCCAATTCCTTCACCATTTGGGGGGGTCACTAGGTGGATCTGATAGCCCTGACCCTTCAGGTGTGGTTTGAACTCCAACATCAATATGAAATGAATGTTTCTAACCATATTCAAGCTTGTGTCCCCATCAGCTCCACTCCCTAAAGCACCGACAGGAACCAACAGCAAAATTCGTCTGCGTCACAGATGTAACATGACCATCGGCAAAACAAGTGCAGGAGGAGATCATGGCTGCCTCGTCCCTCACAGAGCCTTCCTTCTCTAGCAGACAAGAAGAGGTAATGCTTTAAAATTTATATCGTGGGCAGGTAAAATCCTGCCCTTCCTTCCCCGAATCCTGCGGCCCCTGAGCGGTCAGAACGCCCGAGAAAACTGCGCGTGTTTTGTCGGCGTGGTACCGAACGCTGCGTCACGATGCTGCACCAAGGCCGAGGCAGAGCAAACCCCACTCTCCAGAGCAGGGAAACCCAGATACAGGAAAATGAATCAGCTCACACAGTGTCACACACACAAGTGTCAGAGGGAGGGGGAAATCATAGCTTTCCCCAGTCCTTTTGCCTCACTGTGCAGAAAACGATCACGGAACAGTTACCCAGGTACAGCTCACGGTGACAGTGCCACCCCTGTGCACACAATCACTGCTGTCCTACACAAATATGCCATGTCCCCTTCTTAGCCTTGTTTCCTGCCAGTCACAGAGATTTACCTGCTGACAGTAACCTCAATTCCTGAGTAATGAGATTTGCAGCTGAAGTTTAACATTGAAATAACTCCTCTTTTATCCGTCCCCTTACCCTCCCTGCGTTTAGGCGCAGTTAAACCATCGCTGTGGCCAAAACATGGTGGCAAAAGGAATTAAACCAAAGACATCCCTATGCTGAACACACTGAGCAGCTCCTTGAAAGCCATGAAACAGCACTAGCTTTACAAAGTAAGGGCTTCTCCACCCCACAGCTATGATGGGGAAAACCACAAAGAGTTGTCCATGCAACCAACACTCGGGAAAACAGACTCAGCCCACCCATCATCCACACAACCCAGCATCGTGCCCTAGTCCAGCTCCTTGCCGTACAGAACCCCCTCCACAGCTGCCTGGGACTGTTCTCATGTGTGTGTGTGTATTTCTGCCTGTCTGGCTGGCTGCAGGGACCACCGTCATCGCTGCTGTTCCTGTTGTTCCCCTGCTCTGCGGATCTGGCGCTGCGGGAGGCAAGGATGCTCCGAGGGAGCCAGCTACAGCCAGCGAAGGCTCAGTGAGTCAGGAGGGGTTGTGATCACTGCAGTAAGAGGCTGAAATTCCCTATGGAATCTGGCAGAAAAGGAGGGGAAGGAGGGAAGATGGAGATGGGAAAGAGGGAAAGAAAGTGGGGAGTGGCATGTCCAGCCTGTTGGGTTCTTCCCTCCCCGTCCCTGCACCACACTGCCGGTGGAAATGGCGGCCCCGAAAAATCCGCAGCGCCTGCGGCCTTCGCGACCAAACCCCCAAAATTCCATTCAGGGTATAAATGCAGCCCTTCCTTCTCTCCCTGTCTCCCAGAGCACCCTGCAGAGGCCAGGCTGCAGCCCAGGCGATGGGGACGGCGGCCGCGCGGTGCCTGAGCCGGTGCTGAGCCCAGTGGTTGTTGCTAAACAACCAACCCTGACGCTGGAGATGGCAGCCAGTGAGTAACAGAGATTAAACACTCCTGCTAGCACATCCTGAAACTTGGGTAAGCCTCAGAAGGATGAAAGGCTATGCAATAATGGTCCCTGTTGTATGAGAAAGCAAAGTTACCACTCCACTGCATAATCGGGAGACTTCCTCGGCCAGAAGGACCAAGCTCATGGCTGGCTGTGTCCTCAGCACTTCCAGGCAGAGCTGCCATCTTCATTTCTGGTCGCTTTAAGAAGAGAGGTGAAAAAATAGTATAGTAAATGGTTAAGAGGGAAAAGTGTTCTCCACTTCCTCATCCTCTCTCTGGAGCTGCTCTCTGCCTTGGGTCTCCCATTCCTCCTTAACCAGTCCTTCCCAATCCTTCTGTCCTTGCTTTCTGACGCTGTTACTCCTTTGCAAACCTTTGCAGACCCATCACTGAGGGCAGTCTCTGTATCTTTGTGATGTTACCAAGCCTGTGGCAAACTCACACTTGTGCAAACAAAAGCTAAGTCTGGGCAAGAGTAGTTTTCAATTCTTTAACTATTCCACAATGTAATTTCCAGGTGCAGTCCCTGCCCGAAGCAGTTCACAGTGCTGCCAACGCTCCAGCACCTCACAAGGGAGAAGGAAGCAAGGAGAAAAGCCCTGAACCCCAGTACTTTCCCCAGCACCGTGGGCTGCAGCTCTGACACGTCATTGTCGCAACTGGACGGCGAACGAGACCTCCCGGGAGCACCCATGGGCGAAGGGCTGCACCCAGCACACCCAGCAGTGACCAGTTCCTGTCCTGCCTGCTGCCCGAGGGACGCCTGGCACCCCGGGATCCCAGGTGGGCGTGGAGCGAGCGGTGGGCAGTGGGCAGGGAATGGTGGGCAGAGAGCAGGAAGCAGGAGTGGGAAGGGAGCAGTGGGCAGGGAGCTGGGAGCAGGCAGGGAATGGGCAGCAAGCAGGCAGGAAGCAGGCAGGGAACAGCCATAGGGCAGGATGGAATGGGCAGGGAGAAGTTAGGGAACGGGCAGGGAGCGGGCAGAGGAGGGCAGGGAGCAGACAGGGAACAGACAACGAGCAGGCAGGGAATAGGGCAGGGGCAGCTGCTGGTACTAGAGACTGCTGGGATGAATGTTCAGGTTTGACACCTTCAGGGAATAGGGAGCAGGGAGCAGTGGGCAGAGGACAGGAGCCTGCTGCTGGCTGTGCTGCACGGCCGCTCTGGTTAACACGAGCAGGCAGGGAGCAGGGAGCAGGCAGGGAATAGGGAGCAGGGAGCAGGCAGGGAATAGGGAGCAGGGAGCAGGCAGGGAACAGGGAGCAGGGAGCAGGCAGGAAATAGGAACAGGGAGCAGGCAGGGAATAGG
>VYXF01003284.1:37507-47685 GCA_013397295.1 Polioptila caerulea
GGCAGGGCATAGGGAGCGGTGGGCAGAGGGCAGCCGGGTGCTGGCCGTGCCGCATGGATGCTCCGGCTGACACCCGTGGGCAGGGAGCAGGCAGTGAGCAGGGAACAGAGAGCAGGGCAGGGAGCAGAGGAGCAGGCAGTGAGCAGGCAGGGAGTAGGAACAGGGAGCAGGCAGGGAATAGGAGCAGGGAGAAGGCAGTGGGCAGTGGGCAGCCCAGCACTCGCATGGCCACTTCTCTGACACCCGTGGGCAGAGAGCAGTGGGCAGTGAGCAGCCAGGGAGCAGTGAGCAGGCAGGGAATAGAAACAGGGAGCAGTGGGCAGGGAGCAAGCAGGGAATAGAAGCAGTGAGCAGGCAGGGAGCAGTGAGCAGGCAGGCAATAGGAACAGGGAGCAGGGAGCAGGCAGGCAATAGGAACAGGGAGCAGTGGGCAGGCGGCAGGCAGCGGGCAGAGGGCAGCCCCGCGCTCCGCGGCCGCTCCGCTGACACCCGCGCACGGCCAATGGGCTCGGGCGCTCCACCTGCCATCCCCGGCGCGCCCAATGGCGGCGCGGCCCCGGCGCTGCGCCCTCCCCGGCCAATGGGAGCCGGCGCTGGCTCTCGTTAATGATGCAGCAGTCCAGGGAAGACTATCACATGTGAGCTGGCCGCCTGCCAGCATGGAGACACCGAGAGAGCAAGGTAAACAACTTTCCAACGCCAAAATGATGACATTTAATCCCTAAATGCTGGCTTCCCGGCTCGACTCATCTTTAACCCCTTTCAGCTGGTGTGGAAGCGTCTGGAAGGCACCCGTCTACCTGTCCCCAGTGCTTTTAAAAACTGGACGACGTGCCCTGCAATGATCACTGCGTCACCGTTTGCCACTTTGCGAACTACGCAGTGACAAACCTCCGAGCTCCGAATCGCAGGGCGCCTGTTAACCCCTGCACCAACCCCTCGCTGACATGCCAGCCTCCAGGGACACGGGGGGGATAAAAAGCCCAGACAAACCGGGAAAACAGCAGTCTTTGCAAAGTTGTCATCTCTCCCCCACGACTACTACCCTCCTCTGCAGTACAGCAATGCCGGCAGGAGTGACATTAGTACAACCTGTGCCGTCGCTCCATTGAGAAAACAGCTCTGACGCAGAACAGAGCAATCCTACCCAGCCAAAATAATAATAAAGGCACTTTGGGATCCGAACTTAGGGACGCCGGGGGAAAGGGACGCCCTGCAAATAATCCAAATACGTGGCTGCTGCTCCAGCCCCATCCTGATCAAAGGGTACGTACGTGAGGGAGACGAACCGGACCGAGGAGCCGTGCCCGTGCACCATCTGCGCAGTCCTCAGCCCTCCGCTCGCTCTGGAGCGCCGCAGAAGAGAAGGTTCCAGAAATTTCCTTCCCGTTAACCCTTTCGGTGTCTGCCCACTCTCCCTCCCCGCGGGATTAAGCGCGCCGGGTCTCCAGCATCATCAATGGGCGAAGCCTCCTACACCAGGCGAGCCCGAGTGCGAGGTGCAAATGGCAGTGGATGGTGGCAGGAGCCCAGTCCGTGGTGTTGGTGCCACTTCTCTTCCTGGAGCCCTCTCTGCCTCTCTTGCTGCCTCTCTCCCCTCTTGCTGCAGCAGGGCTGTTGCTGGTAGACCTATCGACGGAGCTTGCTCTCTCACTCTCTCGCTGAGCTCTGTGACGCAGCTCTAAATTCTCCAGCCTGCTCCTTGTGTTATAAGAGCGGAACTGCAGCTTTCCAGGGAGCCCGTGCCAGCGGTGCCAGGGCCAGGCAGACCGGAGGGAACGTCGCTCCTGGACTCTGCACCTCTTTTTGGCAATTATTCTGTTCCTCACCTCTGTTTCTGCGCTTCCTCCCCGGCTCTCAGCCTCGCATCTCCTTCTCTGCTTCTGAGTCATACTTACTTACCAGGTTAACTCTTTTAGGATTGGTAGTCAGCAGTACAAATCTCGAGCGATAGCAGCTGAAACCACAGCCAACTTTTTTGGTGTTTTCTGCTTTAAAAAAACCAAAGCAAATCTTGCTGGCTCTAAAAAACAAAAACACGCACACGCACACACACGTTGCAGTAGAGAGTTGGTGCTTTCTGATTAACTGTTTAGGTGACAGGAACCACTGCTTGACTTCCTGAAATAAAATATTTTAGGCCCATGTCCTGCAAATCCTGACCAGGCAGATCCCTTGCAGCACAAGGCAGGTTAAGAGGGGCTGCTGCTGTGAACAAATGCAGGACTTGTGGGCATGAGGCCACTGCTGGCCCCACAAGCCCCTGCTCTGCTGGCCACAGGGCACTGATCTGAGCGTGGTTCAGCTGCTGGGCAGATGCGTGGTGTGAGATAAGGTGCTGAAAGTGCTGGAAAGCCATAGGATCTTCTTAATCTGAGCAGTATTAATAAGTGTTATCACACACACAGATTCAAAATGCTTGGCGTAGGCAGGGGAACTAATAACTGCGCTCCTGGAGTCACCAGAATCCAATAATCCCCGACAAAGATAGTCCACAGGCAGCTCTGCATCTCAGCACAGCAGGCATCATCCCCAGGCAAGGAGCCTTTTGCAGCTGCACGCTCTCTCCTCTCCTCTGTCCCCCAAATCCCTGGAATAACTCCGGTACCTCCGGCCGGCCCCGGCACCCGGCAGGGGAAGCAGAGCTCTGCCGGCACCGGGAAGTGTGGAGGAGGATCCGTGGTAGGTGCAGCTCCTGGCAATCAGGGAAGCTGATGGAGAGGCAGCACTGTGAGGGAGTTGATGTGCACACACAGAGCAGTGAGGAGCAGTCCATCAGGAAACACGGAATGCAGAGAGATCCCTGCTCCACTCCTCCGTCTGCCATTTTAATTCTGACTCCAGAGCCGGCTGCGAGCGTTGGGTTTTTCACTACAACCAAAGCTGAAGTATCCACGATTTTTTTCTCCTCGCAGCGTCTGAAGAGCCTGAGCTATTTTGGGATTTGTCTGTACTACACTGAAAATGACACCTGTTACGCACAGACACAAATGAGAAAAATTACAAGCGCCCGGTTCCTCTTACAGGATCCTACAAAAAGTGGGCTGAGATCTCGTGGGTCAGGGCTGAGTGAGCAGCACAGGCCCTGCTGTGGGGTGAAGGGGATGACCCCGGTGAACTGAACAGACACCAGTACGAGAAATGGGAAAAGTCTGTAGTAGCTGATGCAAGGGGAAATCAAGCCTCCATGTGACCAGAAGAAGTAGTGCATGATCAACCAAATGCCACAATACATGGTTTCTTATGCAATCGAGCCCATGGGACTCCAGGCCTTACACATCCACTTTGTGGCCAAAGCTGCAGGGATTAACTCCTTCCTCAGTGGCTGGGAGCGAGCACAGGCTCCTGGAACGGCTCATCCCCTGCAGCAGGCTGGGTTTTACTGAGGCGTGGAGCTGCCTGCGCTGCCTTCAGTCCCCCCCATTCTCTCAGCAGCCCCAGCACGCAGGGCCAGGGCGGATTTTCCACGTTCCCACTTGTCCCTGGTGGTTTGCAGCACGCCGTGCAGGCAGGCAGAGGCCACCTCGAGCTCCAGGGAGCTCCAGAGAGAGATGAAACACCAGAGTGAGATGAAACGCTGGGAGCCTCAGAAATGGGGCAGTCCAGTGCTGCTGTCAGCTCACACCGCTTTGGTCGGGCCTGTGGCGCGTTGAGAAGGTGAAACCAACTTTGATTGATTTCAAATGGCTCTTTCTGGTTGCTTTCAGGGGAAATGCAGCGTTTGTTTTATGGTTTGCTTTCCTTTGAAAACCAGCAGCCCTGGGATGTTTCTATCTTTATCTGGCTCTAAGAGCTTGCTGCTGGCACTCGGGCTCCCAAGAAGAACTCAGAGCTGTGCTTGCACTGAGGAACAATCGACTGTGTAAGGAATCTTGGGGCAATGGGAAACTTCAGCCCTCAGACCTGAACGATGAGGCCTGAAAACATAAAGTAATTTCTGACACTTTTGGGCAGGATTTGGCCTTTTCTTTCCTTCAACATTCCACTATAAAAATCTAGGCTGCTTTTCTGGTTTAACTGGAGCCCATTTCCATGTGTTGCTACTGGTTTGGGGTTTTTTTTAGCTTTTTTTTCTTTTTCCTTCCAGACTTTAAAAGTAGGAGGCAGAGCTTTGGTTTTGTAAGAGCTGCCTATGAGGGTGCTAAGTCCTGGGATAGAAAGCAGGCTTGGAAAATGGGAATAGTCCATAACTGTGGTCTGAGACGGGGGAGATCAGTGTCATGGTTGGAATGGCAGGGTAAAAATCTCTTCCAAAACTGGAGGTGACCCCATGGCTGATCACAGCTGGGCCCTGAGTGCTTACAGTGCTGATTAATAACTTAAAAGTTTTTATAGTGCTTAACATTGTAACAAGATTTCAAGTCTGGCAACTAGGATGGTTCGGGCTGGATGTTTGGGGAAAATATCATTTTTTGAGGAAAGAGGGAGGGGATTGACCCTCCAGGCTGTCCTTGACAGTTCCCTCAGCACCACGAATGGATCAGGGAACGATTCCTCAGCTTCCAGAGGAAGTTTGAGCTTGCACTGCTTCTGTGCCAGGCTGTACCTCAAGGTTCATCCTCAGTTCTCTGGCGTCTCCCGTGCCATTTTCTGCTGTCACGCTGTGATGACCTTAATAGCAACAGCATATGGAGTCTGGCAGTCCCCAAATCTCACCCTCGTGCACATCATTGTTGCTGCTGGGGGTGATAAAATAACCTGGGGGAGGCCCCTGGTGCTTGGAGTGCTGGAGGAAACCCTCGTGGTCCTGTCTGCACTTCCAGCTTCCTACCGGGGAAAGCCTTGGCTCGGGTTTCGGTTTAAATGCCATCGGCCACACCTTCCCCCCCCCCGCGCAGGAAGCACGATTGTTAAAATCAGGGCATGTTCCTGTTTAACTGAAGGGCTGAGATAAATAAGCCAAAGGCCTCGTTTATGCCAAGTGAATTCCTGCCCGGGCCGGAGCAAGTCTGGGCAGCTGTAAATCTGTAACCCCTCGACCTCGGCAGCCACGGGAGGGGAGTCTTGGCTGGGCACAAACGGAAGGAGCAAAGAATCGGGCAAAGGTGGACAGGGCAATGGAAAAGTTTCCTCACTTTACCAACCCAGAGGCTTAAAAGCTGCGTTGAAATGCAGAATAGTCGGGTTTTCAAGTGCTGATGGGGGTAGCTCGAACTTGGCAGTGATAACCTCATCCTTACAAACAGCCTCAGTGAGGGACAGAGTCACAACAAACATTCAGGTTTCGTTTTTTTCCAAAAGGTTTATTGTTTTCCAGGCAAGCTTCTTTAGTGAATTCCAGAGAGATGGCCAGTGAGTCCTTCCTTTAGCAGCGCAGCCGAATCACAGAATGGTTTGGGTTAGAAGGGCCCTTAAAGCCCATCCAGGGCCACCCATGCCATGGGCAGGACACCTTCCAGAATCCCAGGGTGCTCCAAGCCCCAGTGTCCAGCCTGGCCTTGGGCACTTCCAGGGGTCCAGGGGCACCCTGTTCCATTCGGAGATTTGTGCTTCTCTTTCTGGAGTCTCAAGCAGCAGGAGGAAGAGCAGCAGGCAGATAAAGAGCAATAAACCCCTTCCCAAAGAGCTTGAAAGCCGATTCCGTGCGTCTCTTTGGGTGTGCGCAGCTGCCAGTCCCACAAGGAGCGGGCTGGGGGGTTCCCGGTGCCCCTCGGGAGGTGCTTCAGGGGAATTGTGTGGAACAGCTGGTGCTGGGATCAAACGGCGGCGCTGCCAGAGGTGTGGGATCGTTCCCGGGCGCTGTCGGGGATGTGTTGGCTCGGCTGTGCTGGCACTGGGGAGTCACATTTGCATGGAGCGTTTGCGTTCTCGGTGCGAACCCAGCCCACGGCACAGAGCAGGCACTGAAATGGGAGCCCGCAGGTGAAAACCCGGCCCTCCCTCTGAAAACCTGGAATTTTTCCGGTGAAGTCTAAGAACCCCAGCTGGGAGAGCCAGGATCCTTTTCAAAGAGGCGGCACCGCCTTAACATCCCAGCTGCTTCAAAGCCCCGCTTAATGGCCCGTGTCGGGGTCGGGATGTTTGGGATCCTGAGCCGAATTCCCGGTTGGGATTTGGCACAGGGCGCTGCCCTCACCCCCGGGACCCCCGGGCGCTCCCGCAGCGCTGGGAGCGGGTGTGGGGGCAGCTTTCGCTCCGCTCCGAGGAGCCAACAGCGCGGAGACAAAAGGAATTATTTCAGCTATTAGCTGCTAAGAATAGAGGCGGCGGGGGTGCTGAGGTGCCTGACAGCGCAGCCGGAGGAGCGGGGATTGCAGGGGGAGCACGGAAATAGCCGCGCTCCAGCTCAGCGCCCGCAGCCCCGTGAGTCAGCCCGGGCCCGGGGGGGGCACAGCCGGGGTGGGCACGGGACAGACCCGCCCTGCCCTGCCCTGCCCTGCCCTGCCCGAGCCCCGGGCGGAACCGGCCCCGGGCTGGGTTTGCAGGGCAGCATTCGGCACCGGAGCCTGGTTTTCCCTGCAGAGCATCTTCCCGATGCCGAGGGAGGAAAACCCCAAACAGCCCCACTGGCTGCCCCATGCTCTGCTGGAGGTGCCACCCTCCTGGGCAGCGGGTGCCGCTCTGGCACGGGGCAGGAAGATTTGGGAAAGCCGAACATTCCCGGGCCGGGCAGCGGGGCCGGAGGAGTCTCTTGATGTCGCTCCAACTGCGTTCCAGGGTGTTTTCCCAAGTGCTAATCTCGAAGTTCCCTTTGCAAATACCTTATAAAAGGTTAGAGATAGGCACGGCAGGTATTTAAATGCGGGCTCAGTAAATGGTGAGGTGCTCAGAGATGGCTTTAGCGTCTTGTCCTGCTGCTGTTTAACAAAAATCCTTTTGGTATCACTGCGTGTTTTTATCCAATATAGCTTGGAAGAGGCAATTTTCCTTCTGTGCTGTTTGTGCAGTGCAGGGTACAACACATTCCTGATCTATGACGAGGTTTCCAAACTCCATAGTAAAATGAATAATAATGATAGTAAACGTTGTATAACTTTTTTTTTTTTTTTTAATAAGCAACCTTTGTATTACTTTAGTTCTGGATTTTCCAGTTATTGTACGGGGGGGGTAAAAGGGTTTTAAAAAACGAAAAAAAAAAAAAACAAAACAAGGAATAACAATGAAAAGAAAAAAAAAAGAACNATAGTAAACTTTGTTTAACTTTTTTTTTTTTTTTTTTAATAAGCAACCTTTGTATTACTTTAGTTCTGGATTTTCCAGTTATTGTACGTGGGGGGTAAAAGGGTTTTAAAAAACGAAACAAAACAAAAACAAAACAAGGAATAACAATGAAAAGAAAAAAAAAAGAACGTTAAACAATTCCAAGGTTTGCAAAGAAAGAAAAATCAGCCCTGGGTGCCACTGCAGAAAGAGTCGAGCTGGACAGAATTAAACATCTCAGCTGGAGCGTGGACAGGGCAGCAGACAGCCTGCTAAAAATAGATTAATCCCAATTACAGCCACACTCCTGCTTTCCCCAGGTCCCCGTTCCCGAGGGCGCGGGAGGCGGAGGGAGGATGGAGAGGGTCCCGGGGCCGCAGCGGGGCCGGGGGCTCTCGGTGCCCGCCCTTGGCTGGCGGGGGGGCCCGCGGGGTGGGGGTGACAGTGACAGGGGCAGTGACGGTGACAGTGATGGTGACGGGGGCAGAGGCAGTGACAGGGGCAGTGACAGGGGCAGTGATGGTGACGGGGGCAGAGGCAGTGACAGGGGCATTTTTAGGGTTCATTTGCCCTTCGCACTAAAATGCAGATCCAGGATTTGGCTTTTTGGTTTTAATTAAATGAGAAAGACTCAGTGCAGAGCAGTTGGTACCTGCGGGCAGCTGGGCGCTCCCCTGAGCTGACCAATCCCCCTTCACAGCCCTGTTTGATTCCCTAAAAGAAGTCCCACGGAGCCAGTCTCCTGTAGCCCTGCTGATGCCAGAGCAGAGTTTCTGTCTGTCCCACTGTCCCTCCTGCTGTCACCTCCCAGCTCCCTGGAGCTGCACCCTGGCTACACAAAAACCTCCCATTAAAACTTCCGCCAACCTTGTCACGTAACAAAGCAACATTTCCCGGTTGGGAAATGAACCAACAGGGGGGGGAAAAAAAAAAAATCTGTTTTCGGCATTGCTGGGCCAACAGCAGCCCGCGGCCAGGAGCATCCCTGTCCCTGTGCCCGCTGCTCCCGGGCTCACCTGCGCCAGGTGAGCGCAGAGCTGGGCCCGCCTCGGAGATCCCTGCGGAGGGGAGCGCACATCCCGCTGCCCCCGGGAGTGTCAGCCGGCTGCGGCTGCTTTCCCAGGCACGGCGGGGATTGGGAAATGTGCCGTGATTCATCCGAGCCGCTGCAGCCCCGCTCCCACCCCGGCTCGGCACCCACGGGCGCTCCGGAGCTGCCAGACGCACCCGGAGCAGCCCCGGCTGCCAGGGGAACGCCCAGAGCCAGAGCCTCGCTGCCACGCAAGTGATTTATTCTGCTCTGGGGGAAAAAAAAAAAAAAAAACCAACAAAAGAAGGGAAAAAAAAAATCCTGAAGTGCTTTTTATTACCGAAAATTATCATATTTGGGATTATCATATTCATCAGCTTGGCTGGCGGCGCCGGCGCTGACCGGGGCGTTCTGCTGCTCCTGCCGGGATTGGTGCTGGCAGCGCTGGCTCGGCTCTCTCCCTGCCTCTTGTCTCAGCCTGGAAACTGGGATTGTAAATTATTTTGGCCGGGGATAAACTGGCCTAAATAATTTGCTTGTACAGCGCTGAGCCGCTGTGGCCTCTGGGTCTCAGCTGAGCCTTCTGGAGGCTTCTAAAAATAAGGAGTTCTGAGCTATTATCTTTTAAAATACTCGGGGAAAAAAGAGGGGGCAAGAAGAGGATCCTTTCACAGCTGTTTTGGCCTCAAACTGCCAAGATTTATTTTTTTAAAGATACGTTTCCTTGATCAGTTCTCTCCACAGCCTTTCAGAAAACAAGGGCCCACAAATTTGGGACTGGTGTTTTGTACTTCCATAGCAAAAATCATTTGAAAACCACCAGTAACTTCTAAAATCCGAGGAACCGCTAATAAAATGAAAATTAATCCTAAGGCACTATTTTTATGCACGAGTTGATTATTCTTCCCAGCCTGGAATTATTTTGCAAACAAAGCTCAATTAGAGAATGAACTTTTCAATTTTTTTTTTCCGAAGAAAAAATGAATATTGTCGTTTTTCAAGATATTTTGGATTTTTTCTTGCTTAGCCAACTCTCATTAATCTCGTTAGTCCCATCACAGATGTTTTTTCCCCTCACCAGAACACGAGAATTTTGTTTTGAATGATTCCTTTGTATAACTTGTAAAGTAGAAAACAAAACATTAAACATTACAAACCAAAACAGATGAAAATACTTCCAGCTTTGCTCATGTACCTGCCAATTATTTTCCTCTTAAAAAATCCCACATAAACCAGACTGTTTTACTCCTTTAAAGGGGAAAAAAAAGCTTCTTGAAAAGATTCTTGTTCATCCTGCAGGAAGGGCCAGAACCTGAGGAATGGCAAGGACAGCATCTAATACTGATCCTTCCCAAAAAAAACCCCAAGAAAAATAAGAATAAATTATCAACACTCTACCCGCACCCAAAAGAAAAGAAGAAATAAAAAGAATAAATTATCATGGGTTATTTGGGTTAGAAGGGACTTTGGATCTCATCTTGTTCCATGAGCAGGGATGTCTTCCACTGGCCCAGCCTTAAAATTTGGGGTGCCCAAACATGGGGTGCCCAGATACCACCCAGAAGTGCCCAAAGGTGCCGGGGCTGGGACTGGCTCCTTGTGCCAGAAGTGCCAGGAGGCTGCTCTGCCCCAGGATGGTGCCATCCCTGCCCACAACCGCTCCTCTCAGGGAATTTGGGGGAGATTCCAGCCGTGGTTGGGGGCTCAGGGGGCTCTGGTGGTGCCAGCCCCGCTCACACGGCTCAGGTGTCCCCAAATGCCACGGGGTGCTGTGCTCCGTGTGCCACTGGCCCGAGGTAACCCATAGCCCAGTTTTCCTCCCGTAACCATGGCAACCGGAGTTATCCCGATGAGGTGCCTGACACCCCCTGGGAGTAACCCCCTGCTCCAGCTCCGGGATCTCCACCAGCTCATCCCAGCTCATCCCAGCACATCCCAGTGCATCCCGACACATCCCAGTGCATCCCAGCTCATCCCAGCTCATCCCAGCACATCCCAGCACATCCCA
>VYXF01003284.1:52660-64984 GCA_013397295.1 Polioptila caerulea
GTGGGCAGGACGTGCAGGTATAACCTGGGGGGGACACCAGAGCTCCGGGGGGGGGCGGAGGGATGCTCAGCTGCTCGCACAAAGCCCCGCTCCAGCCTTCCCCAAGCGCTGCTTCACCTCCGCAGCGCCGGCAGAATTCCGCAGCCCAGTGGAAATTCCCCAGCGGTGCCAGCGCTGGGGCCTCCAGGGACCGGCAAAACCTCCCCGGACCCAGCCAGGGGNGCTGCCACGGTGAGCAGCGCTCGGGCCGCCGGAGGGATCCTGCGGAGCTGGGAATTGCGGGGAGCGGGGGGGGCCGGGGGGAGCGGGGACCCGGCGGGAGCGGGGCTGGGGCCGCAGCCGCCCCTGGGCGCTGCCCGCGCGGTGCCCGCGGCTCCCCTGCCCTCATTCCGATGGGCCCTGCCTGCCCAGCCTCCTAATCTGCGCTAAGTGGGACTGCCGATGAGCGCCGCGATAAATTTAGAAAGAAATCTTTGTGTGGGTCAGAGGAAAAACACGGCGGCCCGGGGGAAGCCGAGCTGCGGCGGCGCGCTCTGGTTTCCCCCGGGCTCGCTCCCAGCAGGATTTCGGATTTCTCACCGCTGCGGTTCTCGCTGCCGCAAGCCAGAGGCGGCCACAGCGCTCAGAGGTGGGCCAGACTCCGCTGGAGTTTGGGAGCCGAGGATGCCTCGGTTTAAAATGAGGATTTGGAAGTGATTTAGTGGGAAAGGAGCGGGAGGAGGCGGCAGAGGCTGCGCTGCCCCGGCTCCGACCGTGACCTGACATTTCAGCCAGAGCCTCTTAAAGAGCAAGTTTGCCTTCCCCAGGACTTGTTTATAAGCGCGACCAGGGGAAGCAGTTGTGCTTAATTCCTCTCTCAGGCTCCTGCCTGCACTGCCTGCTCCTTCCCAATCGCTTTGCTTAATCTCTTAAATTGTTTTAAAACAACAACAACAAAATAATGGCATTAGCGGTGCAAAATCCCCCGCGAAATCACCAACCCAGCCCCACTTCCCTCTCCAAAATCGGAACGTTTCAAACTGCTTTATCATCGGCTGGTAGATTATATTGTACCAGCGCGAGGAGAGGAAAAGAATTTTCTGAATGCATTTCCTTTAATAAGCTATTAAGACCTTGTACTGCTAATTAAACTATTAATTAGACGTCTTATCATTCCTAAACACGTTAGCATGTTGCCAAAGCAGCAATGAGCCTCTGGGGCAGGCAGGAGATAAGGAAAGAAGGAAGAAGCAAACATGAAGATTAAAAAATATAAAGTTAAAAAAAAAAATCCAAAGAACCAGAAATAGCAAATAAATAACTAAGAGTCAGAAGGGTTATGTATTACTTAAGTTATAGGAATAAAAAAATAAGTAATTTGAGAATGAATTTCCTGTGTAGGAGCCTTTGGGGCATCTGCGACCTACACAGGATGAAAAGGGACAGGACTTTTCAGATCTTTGTTTTTCTGCAGTCAGAGCAGTGGAACCAGAAGTGGAACCCATCCTCCCCAACACCAGAAGTTGCCATTAGAAAATTAACAGGAAAACTTTTAAAAAATGGTGAGGCTTTCCTTCTCCAGGGGAAAAACACAAAGAATTTTCAAGAGGAAGATCTTAACTCCAAGGAATTTCTGCATCCTGGCTCCACACCGACCCACAAACAGCACCCCAGGCTCACCCATCCTTGTCTTTTTAAGTTAAAAAAAGGAAAATTTCCAGCCTCCCAGCACACTGGACGCTCTTTGTGAAGATGTTTCCTCCTGCCCCTTCAGGAATGAGGAGTCTGGGACAGCTCTGCAGCACCCCGAGGTTCTGCTCTCACAGCCGGGACCTTTGGGACCTCAGTCCCTGATCTCTGCCCATCTCGGGGTTTGCAACACATTAAAAAGTTTTCCGACCCCAATTCCTCCGCGTTCGCCTTCGACGCTCGATCTCAAGGGATGGAGAATCTCATTTACGTCTGTTACTACAAATCAAAACAGCAGCAAATTAAATGGATCTGAGGGCCAAGATTAAAGGCTGCAAACACATGGGAAGTGCCTGTAATTCAAAGAGCTGTAAATATGATTTTTTGCGGGGGGCTGGAGGATGGAAAAGCCCTACACGGATGCTGTTCTTTTACCTGGAAAGCAAAGACGGAATCATGGAAGTATCAGGGCTGGAAAAGATCTCTAAGATCAAATCAGCCACTAACCCAGCGCTGCCAGGTCCACCACCATGGTTGGAAAAGGAGGAAAAAACCAAACTGAGCTGGATCTTCGCCCTTTTCCAGCTCTGGGAAATGCTTTTGTGGCCATCTGATGGTGGCTGAGGATTAGGCTGGCTCAAAGCTGGGCTCAGAGGGACAGAGCCCAGACCCTGCTGCTTCCCTGGCTGGGATTTCTGGGATGTCCTGGCCCCACCGATGCTTCTCCAGCTCCTTCTCCACCAGCCCTGAGGTGGGACACAGGATGTCACCAGAGCCCTCCTGAGGCACTGAATTCTCTGGGTCGGACCAAAAATCCTGCGTGGCCTTGCAGGGGATGGAGCAGGGAGAACTCCCCAAGTGGTTTTGGGGGATCCGACCCTGAGCGAGCAGATGGGAAAGAACTTGATGTGAAATCCGCGTTAGAAACTCCGCCGTGGATGTTCCCCATGCCCGGAACACGAGCTCCGAGCCCCGCTGTCCGCGTTATTCTGCCCTAATTCCGTGGTTTCACTGAGCCGGGGCTGGGTTGCAGCACCGCGGGCTCTGCGCGGGGGCAGGACGAGATTTTGGGGAGCGGCAGCAGCCAGGGCAGCGTTCCCTGAGCTCCAGCTGCCCTCTAGGGCCCGGTTCCGAGCGCTCTGGCGGAGCGCAGCCAGCAGATAGCAGCATCGGAGCGCGGGTGAGCCGCGTCCGCCGCCCGAAATCCTGCGGGATCCTCGGGGGGAGCCGCACCACGGGAAATCAGCGCCGGCCAGAGGAGGAAGGAGCCGCTGTTCCCCTCTCCAGGATCGGCTCTTTGGCTGTGAAATGCTGTGAGAGTGCAGGGCAGGTGCGCTCTCACNTTTCCTATTTATAGTTATAGTTATATTTATAATTATGTTACAATTCTACATTTGTATTTATAATTCTATATTTATATTTAGAATTTTATACTTTTATAGTTATGATTTTTGTATTTGTATTTATAGTTAGCACCTTGTATTCCCCCAAACTCTTCCCCAGAGGATGTTTTCACGCCAATTATTTTCCCCCTTTCAATATGAGGCTTCCCAGCAGCTAAAGTTTGTGTATGAGCAGAGTGTGAGCCCATCAACCCTGGGAAATTTTCTGGGAAATCAGGCTGCTGTTGGGAGCTGAAAGGGATTCAGGCCCCCAAAAAGGCCCCCAAAAAGCATCTGTGAGGCTGCAGGGGATGCTGAGAGGAGGGGGCAAGGAAGGAATGCAAGGAGGCTGATAAGGAAGNGAGCAGGGAGAACTCCCCAAGTGGTTTTGGGGGATCCGACCCTGAGCGAGCAGATGGGAAAGAACTTGATGTGAAATCCGCGTTAGAAACTCCGCCGTGGATGTTCCCCATGCCCGGAACACGAGCTCCGAGCCCCGCTGTCCGCGTTATTCTGCCCTAATTCCGTGGTTTCACTGAGCCGGGGCTGGGTTGCAGCACCGCGGGCTCTGCGCGGGGGCAGGACGAGATTTTGGGGAGCGGCAGCAGCCAGGGCAGCGTTCCCTGAGCTCCAGCTGCCCTCTAGGGCCCGGCTCCGAGCGCTCTGGCGGAGCGCAGCCAGCAGATAGCAGCATCGGAGCGCGGGTGAGCCGCGTCCGCCGCCCGAAATCCTGCGGGATCCTCGGGGGGAGCCGCACCACGGGAAATCAGCGCCGGCCAGAGGAGGAAGGAGCCGCTGTTCCCCTCTCCAGGATCGGCTTTTTGGCTGTGAAATGCTGTGAGAGTGCAGGGCAGGTGCGCTCTCACCTGCCAGGGCTCTGCTGGTTTTATTGGGGAAGGGTGAAACGTCCGAGCGAGGGACGCGGTCAATAAAAATCAATTAAAACTTGGTTGCTTTCATAAATGTGGCTTCAGCGATGCACAGAGTAAGGCAGCTTCAACTCACAGTAGGATTTTGGGGTAGTTCAGGTAGGAAGGTGTTCCTTCATTTCTGGGAAAAATCTTTGGTTTCAGCCAGGAAAAGGATTTGGGGGCTGCTTGGGTGGGTGGCAGGCTGGGAAAAGGACACAGACACATTCAGTGGCAGTGTTGCTTTATATTTATAATATTTANTTGGGAGCTGAAAGGGATTCAGGCCCCCAAAAAGGCCCCCAAAAAGCATCTGTGAGGCTGCAGGGGATGCTGAGAGGAGGGGGCAAGGAAGGAATGCAAGGAGGCTGATAAGGAAGGAATAATAATAAAAACCTTTTCGGCCGGGCCAGGGCTGTTTACACACGGGCAAAAAACTTCCTGAGCTGGAAGTGCAGCTTTTTCCAGCCTTTCCCAGCCTTTTCCAGCCTTTTCCGCTGCCTCAGCACCGGCCCTGCTCCACCACCCGGCATTTCCCTGGATCCGGAGGCTGTGGAGGAACCTTTTGTTTTGCCAGAGCTCTTGACTGTAACTTCATTGTCCCGGCTTGGCCGTGGGACTCACCCCGAGCTGTGAAAAGCGCACCTGAGGTTTGATTGGATCTGCAGCTCCCGGCACAGCTGATCAGATCAACCCCTGCCCGGAGAAAAGCCGGCCCCAGCTCCCTGTCCCCCCTCCCAGGCTGATGGAGCCTCTCGGAGAGCTGGCCCCGGGCGAATAATTCGCTTTTCCTGCATCCAGCCGGGCTGCCAGAGGTCAGGCTGCCCCCAGACCCAGCAAAACCGGTGTCGGTGGCTGGGGAGTGTCCCCTGAGGAGTTCCTGGTGTGCCTGTGCCGGGGAATCAGCGCTGGGAAGGGTCAGACATCCCAGAGAGGAGAGGGAATCAGGAGAGAGCCCCGTCCCCAAAGCTCCTGCCTTCAGTGCAGCTCGAGCATCTCCTCAAGAGAAGGCACTAAAGGGCTCCCCTGCGTCCCCAAGCACATTTTTGGGGCAGGAAACGTTGCTGGATGTTGAGGGAGCCCTCACAGAATCCCAAGATCACTGAGGCTGGAAAATCCCTCCGGGATCACCGAGTCCAAGCTGTGCCCCATCCCCACCTTGTCCCCAGCCCAGAGCACTGAGTGCCACCTCCAGGTGCCACCTGCAGGGATGGGGACTCCCAACCTCCCTGGCAGCTCCTCCCAAGGCCTGGCCACCCTTTCCACAGAGAAATTCCGGCTGCTGCCCCTCCCCTGGTGCAGCTTCCCTGCTGTCAGGTCAACCCCCAGCCCTGCACATCACTCTGGAGCCTCATTTATTCTCCCAGGAACTAACCGGGTGTCTTAAACCTCAAAACCCCAATCGGACTAACGAGGTGTAAGAGTCTGCTGGCCGTCCCTCATCCCGCAGGCGTTTGTTGGGAGAGGAATGTGCCCAGAGCAAGCCAGAGCCTTTAGTCATGGGATTTCTGCTGGGGAAGAACCTCTGGGTGAGGCGTTGTCCTCCCATCCTGCTGGCAGAGCCAGAGCCGCGCACCCCGCAGGGACAAGCACGCTGCTGCTCCAAGGACACAACGGAGAAGTCGGATTTTAGTACTTAATTATTTTTCTTTTTCAGCCGGGCTTATTTACAATGAGATCTGGGAGAAGCGATTCACACCAAAGCAAACAGCCTGGAATATTTTAATGGTGTTTAAGCGACTCCTGCACCCACAAAAAGCAGCCCCAGGTGGTGATGGATGCTGCTGTCATTGCTTTGAGCACTGTACCAGAAAAAAAAATCCCCTTCCCCTCAGGTGTTCAGCACTGAGAGGAGGTTGGGATGAATTCACTCGTGAGAGGGTAGATCAGCTTCAAGGGCCATTTTTGGGCTTGTTTTGGGTGTGGAGGTCACTGCTGGAGCTCACGTTGAACCATCACCCCTCCTGGTCTGGCACCAGCAGCACGGGGCTGGCACAATCAGGGCTTTGGCTCCCTAAAAATGTGCTTGGGACAGGGAGCAAAGCTGCCCTGGGTCCCTGGCTCCCACAGCACCTCCCTCGGGAGCAGGACCAGCACAGAGAGGGCTCAGACCTGCTCCTGTTCCTGCCCCTGGATTTGGCTCTTCCCAAAGTGAAATCCCTGCTCTTTGTTCTGCTGCTGGTGCAGAGGGAGGAAGGCCCATTGCAGGGTTTTGTGTCCCACTCATCCCTCTGGGAGCCCTTTGGCACCTCTCATTCCCAAATTCCTGCCCTGGGTGTCAGCAGGGAGGGTGTCCCAGCCCCCACGGAGCCCCAGAGCCCTGCCCAGTGTTCTCCATCTCACCCACGGGATAAATTGCTGGCTCTGCCTGTCACAACCCCCAGCCCCCTGGCAGGAAGAGGCTGGGGAAGGATTTTTCCTCTAAAAAAAACTTCAGGACACAGTCCTGGTAGGATTCAAAAAAGAAAAAGGTTGGCGTTTCAGCCTTCAATTCCATGTGGAAACTTTTACACAGAGCTTCAGCAAATTCTGCTGGAGTAGGAAATAGAGGAGCCCTAAAGCACAGGAAGGGGTTAAATGCCTGATGGTCACAGAAGAGGAAGAAATCCTGCATTTAAACATAAAGATGAGATTATAAACAACTCTGATAACCAAAACTATCTGAAACCTGAGAGGCTTTTGTCACTGCAATCTCAATTTAACTACTTTAGTCAGCCCAACATATTGCTACCAGAAATCTGGGCTGCTTGGAGTCCAACTCTGCCTCTGCCTGAAAGCTGTGGAGGGCTAAGGGCACTGGCATTTGTCCTGATGTTCCTCTAACAACAAAAGCAGAGAACAGCTGCAAAAAAGTGTCCTGTGTGGTCAGCGGGAGGAGGAGGAGGCAGAGAAGCTGCTCTTTGGCAGCTCTGGCCCTCAATGTGCTTTAGGCTGATTTTGAAGTTCTTCACAGAGACAATGACGACAATAGTGAGGGTCTGCAATTCCCTGTCTGTCCAGGGAAATCTGCTGCCCTGCGCTGGTGGCTCCGTGGGGGCTCGGGCTCGGTCACATCTCGGTGTCAGCGGCGCGGTGCTGCCGGCCAGAGTGGCCGTTCTTGGAGGACGCCTGGCCCGTCCCGTTCTCCTGGGTGCCCCCGTTGAGGTTTGGGGGGTTTGGCTTCTCCTGCAGCTCCGCTGGCTCCTGGGAGGGCGTCATCAGCATGGTGTTCCCCTGGCTGCCGTTCTCGGTGTAATAGGGGTCTTCAGCCTGGCGGGGACACAAGGGACAGAGTCAGGGCTGGGGACAGGGGCTGCCCAGGCAGGAGGGACAAACAGGCACAGCTCAGGGCACTGCTCTGACAAGAAGGGGAGCAAGAAAACCACCCAGGAACCACAAGGGAAGCTGCCAGGTTTTGTGGTTTTCTCCTAACCAGGTTTTGGAGCCGACCCTGCCTTGGGACAGAACCTCTGCTGGCCACTTTGGCCAAGGAAGAATCACCAGGGAGTGGAAATGACGGAAATTGTCTCTTTTCCTTCCCTTCCCCTTCCTTTGAAGTGCAGAGCTCGCTGCCAGGTGCGGCAGAAGTGCAGAATTTCACCTCTGCAGGGCTGGGAGCTGCTGTTGCTGCCAGGAGCCTCTGGAGCACCCAGGGCTGCCTCCATCCCCTCACAAGAATTCCCCAGGTGTCGTGCAGCCCTGGGATTGGCCGTGGTGATCCCAGGCAGCAATTCCCAGCTGGAATTTCCTCAGCAGCATCCAGCCCTCTCCTGGCTGGAGCTCCCTCAGTCTCTGTTCCATGGACACTCCTCACCTGGAGCTGGGACTGGCCCTGCCACACACTGCCCCTGCTGCCAGCATCGGGGACACAGGGACAGTGTCCCTGCCCCTGACACGGGCATTTCCCAGCTGGGTGCTCTGGGGACATCCAGAGCCCTGATGGCCTCCCAGGACACAGCTGCCCACGCTGGGCAGCGATGGGGAAACCATGGCCCAGCCTCACTTTACACAGGGTCACATCCTCCAAAGTCACTGGTGGGGAGGAGTCCTCAGGGTCAGCCTGCCTGGAAAGGGGAGAATGGAAATAGGAAATTTCTGCCTCTTTCTTTCTTGACATGTTTTATTACCATGGCTGGTGGGGGGAAATTGCCTTTATTACAGCACGGGCACAGACACGGGGCTCACACAAGGAATGGAAATTAAAGGGCGTCACTTTTAATGACAGATTCATAAGCTTTCAGTGGCTCTGGAGGGGTCTTGCCGGGTGAGTTCTTACTGCTGAGCAAAAATAAGTGTTAGACCTGGAGGTACATGCGGGAGAGGGGCGGTGCTGCTGCAGGAGCTGATTTTGGAGGACAGCGAGTTTCCCTCTCCCCCTGTGCACTGCCCTTGCCCCTCGCCCTGCCCGGGCTGTCCCACCAGCTGGGGACACACACGAGGGTCAGCACGGAGCCACAGGGGCTGGGGATCCCCCTTTGCCCCCCCAGCACCCCCCTGTGCTGCCGGGCTCCTCTCTACCTGCGGCTCTGCCACCTGTAAGCACTGACCAGCCTCTGTCCCGCGGGGCTCCAGCTGCGCCTCCTCATCAGGAAATAGCCAGCCAGGCCCAGGAAGGCCAGCAGCAGCCCAGAGGTCACCAGGGCAATCAGGGTCTTCTGAGAAGAGTCCCGCTGGCTCCTCGCGCTCTCCTTTTTAAGGGATTCTATTCCAAACTGGGAAAAAAAAACAAACCCCAAAAAACACCAAAGGGAGTTGGGAGCGGGACAAACAGGAAACGTTTGCATCTGCTGCACAGGCTTCAAACAATGCTGCTCCTCACCTCCTTGGGAAGCTGCACGTAAACAGAGCGGGGCTGTGCTGCCCCAGCGCTGCCCCAGCCCTCACGTCCTCATTCCCAGCCTGGAATCTCCTGTGGCACAGGGAATTTCATCCTCTGGAGCACAGCCCGGGGCTTAGAGCACACGGCTGAGATCTCTCTGAGTGCTGCAGATTTATACCCTGGGAGACACCTGGGGCTCAGCCCCACGAGCCAATGGCAGCCTCAGGGGAGCTCTGGGAGCAGGAATTCATTCCTGGCAGCCTGGTCCTTTGAGGAAGCCGAGTGCCAGTTACATCCTGAGAGTTATTGTGGGGGTCTGACCCTTGCTGAGGAAAGGCCCAGCATTTTCCAGAGCTGTTTCAGGCATTTCTGCCCCATGGGCTGTGCTGGCTCTCAGCACAGCCTTGCTGCTGGTTGGCTCCAACCACAGAATCCCAGGCTGGCTTGGGATGGAAGGGACCTGAAAAATCATCCAGTGCCATCCCTGCCATGGCAGGGACACCTTCCATGGTCCCAGGGTGCTCCAAGCCCTGTCCAGCCTGGCCCTGGGCACTGCCAGGGATGTCTACACTCCTCAGGCACCCCCAAACTGGAGGCAGGCCCAGCTCCCCCAGCCTCAGCTGCCCAGCTAAAGCCCTCATCCCTCCAGCCCCCTGGCCAGGAGGTTTGTGCAGCCAAATTTGCTTAAGGGGTTTTTACCTTTTCCCAGTGAGACTTCCGGAGCGTGTTCAGAAGTTTGTCAGGATCTGCAAGGTTTAAAACATGACACGTGTTACACGTGTGCATCACACACATGACACACATTGGATATGTACATGAGACACATTGGATATGTACATGAGACACATGACACATGCTAGATGTGTACATGACACACATGACACACGTTTGATGTGTACATGACACACATCACACATACTACAAACCCACATTCCACACATTCCTGACACTCTCTGCACTCCTGGCAGTGCACAGAGGAGCCAAGGCTGCTCCTGGAGGCCGTCCCACGGCTCCAGGGATGCAGCAGGACCCCAGAAGGAAGAGCAGAACTGCAGAGAGGTTTCTCCTGCCAGGATCTGTGCCAGCCTTACCCCACAAGGAATCCCCTGCCCACACCATTTTCTGTGGGTCACAGCCAAGGAGTGACCTCCACTGACCTTTTACTTGCATGAGGATGAGGAGCAAACAGTCCCTGTCCAGGCTGGATGGAGTGAGTTGGATCTCGCAGGGGGACTCCACAGTGTGGGTTCTATTTTCACATATTGCTTGCCATAAATACGATCCCTTCCTCTCTAAAAAGTGTTCCTGTGAAGATTTCAGAAAGAACAGCATTAAACTGAGCAATTCCTGGCCTCAGCCACTGCTGGTGGAGGTGTTGTGCTCTCCCATTTGAATTTTGGTGGCTGCTTGGTGCCCTGCAAAGCTGAGCAGGAGTCAGAGCCTCCCCTCCCACTCCAGCACTGCCCAGAGCCCCAGCACCTGGGAGGTGGAGGTGCTCATTTCTCATGTCTTAACTCAATGAGAATAAATTAAATGGAGATATTATTAGCAGCTCCTGAAAATTGCATTTAAACAAAGCTAAATTTAGGCTCTGAATCGCAGGGCAAGTCTCCCCAGTTTTTGGGCTGGAACAACTGAAGGGCCCTATTGTTTCAGAGTCCCAGGCAGGGGCTGGGAAAGGAGGGAAATGACAAAGAAGCATTGAGCCTTCCTGTTTAGGAAGTGTCTTCAGTGTTTTTGCTAGGCTGCTGATCAAAGGCTAGGTAAAAAAAAAACCAAAACCCCACAAATTTCTCACATTTTAGAGCTGAACTGACTCTGGGGTGGAAGAGGAAGAGGAGTGAGGAGCCTTTGCAGGCTGGATCGTGGATCAGACAGGATGGGCTACTTGCAGTCACAGCCAGAGCAGGCAGAGCCCAGATCCTCCTCAGCCTCCCTGGCACCCTCCCAGCTGGGCACAGTGGCCAAGCCGTGGCTGTGCCCACCCCAGAGGCAGAGACAGCCCCACTGAGCCCTGCCCTGCCCTCGGCTCCATCCCACCACTGGGGCTGGGGAGGAGGAGAAGCCCCTGGTCCTGGCAGGAGAGGGGAACCCCCTGGTCCTGGCAAGAGAGAGGAACCCCCTGGTCCTGGCAGGAGAGAGGAACCCCCTGGTCCTGGCAAGGGAGGAACCCCCTGGTCCTGGCAAGGGAGGAACCCCCTGGTCCTGGCAAGAGAGGGGAGCCCCCTGGTCCTTGCAAGAGAGGAACCCCCTGGTCCTGGCAGGGGCTCAGTGCCCTCCTGCCCCCGGGTCCCTCCATCCCCCGGGCACGCAGAAATGCAGGAACTCCTCCACGGGAGAACAACAAACAAATCACTTTCGGCTGTTTCTATAGAGCTTGGCTCGGGGCAGGGAGGAAGGCCAAGATGGAACAAGAGACCCAAGCGTGTGTTTTCCTTTCTCTGCTGTGGAAAGAACTCATCGCGGTGTCAGAGTTTCCCCTCGCAATTAGAGGCGCCGGGTGCCAGCTGATTGCTCATTTGCCTCGGGCAAGGCCAGCGGGACACAGGGACAGCCGGTCCCTCCCAGCACGGCTCTCAGCCGGTCCCCAGCTCCATCCCGAGCCCGGCCCCACCCCAGGGCTGCTCTGGGAGCCTCCAGAGCCCCGCGGTGGGGACTGGGGGTGTTTGGGTCTCACGGGGAGGGAGGGCTCGGGCCGTGCGAGCTCGGGCTCCGCGGGATGCTCGGGATGCTCGGGATGCTCGGGATGCTCTGGGTGCATCCGTGAGCGCACGGGATGCGCTGTCCCTGTGCCCAGGCGGGATCGGAGCCCGCTAGATGGCACATGAGATCGGAACCTGGGGCTCCCGCTGGAGCTTCCCCGCGGGTTCCTGCTCCGGTGCAGCCCCTGTAAACAGGAACGAGCCGAAATGCCATTTAATCACTCATCTGCAGAGGAAAGCCAAGTCGGACTCATTCATCCCAAGGGGCAGCAGCATGGCTCGGTGACAAAACTACAATTGTATATTTTATGTATATTTTGTGTATATTTTATGTATATTTTGCGTATATTTTATGTATATTTCACACCCAGGGCACTGTCTGTGCCCCCAGTGGGAAAGGTTTCCTGTTCCCACCCACAGCAGACCCCCCTCATTTTTGGTGCACAAGGCCAAGGACGGTCACAGAGAGCCTGGGATTCCCTCAGGAGCTGCTGGAGACACTGAGCAGCTCCTTCCAACGCCCTGTTTTCTTTCCTAGGGCACTTGGCAAGACAAAAAAAGGCACTTTTGTTCCCAACAGGGAAGAGGAAGAAGACGAACAAAGGCAACTTCCCGTTGGACACGGTGGGAGATGCTTTAGAAGCTGAACTGACCCCAGAGCTCAAAGGAAAAAGGAGGATTTATGCAATTGGGGGGGTTGTATTTCCCCTGGAACTGCTGTGATCCCTTTGGGACCGACCCCTTTGGGATCCTCCTGGGACCATCCCCTCCTGAGCCCAGCCCAGCCGCCCTGCCCGGGGATAAATGATGGGAGCCCCCCACCCCAGGGAGCCCCCGGGGAGCCCCCGGGGAGCCCCCAGGGAGCC
>VYXF01003284.1:75962-100286 GCA_013397295.1 Polioptila caerulea
GGATGGATGGATGGGGTCCAGTTCCTGAGGGATGGATGGATGGGGTTCAGTTCCTGAGGATGGATGGATGGGGTTCAATTCCTGAAGGATAAACTGATGAGATTCACCCTAAAAAGAGCAAAGAATCCCAGATCTGCCCTGATAGCATCATCCTTACTGTGATTTCCTTTAAAACTTCTCATCCATTTGTTTTATTGTGCTGGGGTTTGCACGGTGGTGTAATTACATTGTAACTTGGGACAGGAAATGCTTCCTTCAGAAACTCCATCCCGAGCCTCCTGCCAGGGCATCCTTTGTGGGGAGGCAGCTCTGGAGAGGCTGTCGCCTCAATTTCTGCTCCAGAAGAGCCCTGGCAGTGCCCTGGGCACGCTGCCCTCCTGCACAGGAGTGCTGGGGGGACTGGGAGTGGATAAAGCTCTCCCTGAATCCCTTTTCTTCTCCTGCGGGCATTCCCAGGACTTCAGTGAGAGCCATTCCCCTCACAGCGCCAAAAACACAATTTGAGGGGTTTTTAGGGTGAGTTTCAGGGCTGTTGTTGGATTTTCTTGTCCACTCTGCTGCCACTTTTGCTGATGGGGAGATATCATCTCCACGGACCTCCTTCTTCCCGTCTCAAACCCAGCGGGGATTCCTCCACAGGACAATAAAAGCTTTATTTAGCCCTGGTGCCGGGGCTGCCTCGGTGCCTTCCTGCCTGTGCTGCCCTTTGTGCCACCAACTGTTTCCAGGTCCTTCGGGCTGAGCATCTCCCTGCTCCGTGCCCATCCTGAGCCACAATTCCTGTTTTTCCCCACCCAACCCTCCATTCCTGCAGCTGGGAAAAGCATCTCCTCCTTGTGGGCTGCTGGGTTTGCCGAGGCAGCTCCTCCTGACTCCTTCCACCCCTGGTATTGCTGCAGGAGAAATTTCCTCTGGGGAAGAGTTTCATAGGAAGTGCCTTGATTTCCATGGCAGCCTGCCCCCCAAATCAGGATTAAAGACCCAGGAATGGCCCTGAGCACACAGGAGGCAGTAAATGAGCATTGCCTCCATCAGATTTGAGCCAACAGGCTCAGAGTAAAACTTCCAGGCATAAAACTCCGCAGCAATCTCTCCAGCAGATGGTTTGCCTGACTGGAGCCGTGTGTGCACTTCGTATTTGCTTTATTATTTGAAGATATTGATTTTAGCAGAATGATCATACGGAGCAATTTGTTTTAATAGACCACTTTTATTAACGGTGTGTTAGACTTGCAGCAGCCATGCATCTTTTCCTTTTCTTTTCTTTTCTTTTTTTTTAAGATTTCCAAGGCCTTTTTGGAATAAAGCGTAGGATCTGTAGGGCAGAAGTCTGAGATTCTGAAGGGTTTTCAGCTGTTTCTCCTGGAGAAATGATTCTGCTGTGTGTAAGGGGGTGAGTAGTAGCTCTGCAAGAGGATGATAAACAGCAGAGCACAGTTAAATGCAGTTGGAAGGGTTATGAAAAGGCAAGAATTTGCTCAAGTTAAAAAAAAGTCATATATATATATCGGTTTTAATTCTAAAACCAATATTTTAATTACTATCCCATCCCTGGAAGTGTCCAAGGCCAGAGGAGAGGGCTTGGAGCAACCTGAGAGAATGGAAGGTGCCCCTGCCCATGGCAGGGGTGGAACTGGAGGATTTTTAAGGTTCCTTCCTACTCAAACCATCCTGGAATTTTATGATAATCTGCTGGGAAGGGTAACTCAGTGAACTGCCCATCTCTGCAGGGTGCAGCTGAACCCCTGTGTGCCATCAGATGCACAGAGTGTGATTTTGGGCAGCTATTATCCGTGTGTTGAGGCACCAAGACGCCCTCAAAATCTGTTTTTTTTTATTTTTCTGGAAATTTCCCCGCAAGTTTGAATGTACCAAAATGAGTTGAGTATAGCAGGGCCAAGAAGGAGCTGCAGGGATGTGAGAGGGCAGAGCTGGACCAGTCACATTCCTGTCCCCATCCATCAGAGCCCGGGCGGTGTCGGATTCTCATTAACCTGATTTTATTGATTGCTTTCCATTGCTGCCCCCTCCAAAATGTTTAACTATAATAAACAGCAGCACCATGAAACACCGATAAAAATCATTAAAGCAGAAGTCTGGTAACTCAGGGTGAAGATTGGCTCCTCCATGCAGACCTGCAGCCTGCTAATTGCAATTTATTTCTCCCGTTTCTGGATGTCACAGGGACCTGTGAGCTGGATTCACGGCTGGGGCTCTCCAACCTGAGCCAGCACTGCAGCAAATCCATCCTGTGGGTGCCCCAAGCGAGCAGGATGCGAGATGGATGAGATGTTGAATTTAAAATTTAATTCCAAAGAAACAGCGTTTGCAATGCTGCTCATTCTGAATGCAATTATGGGGTCGTGGAATCGCTTAGGTTGGAAAAGAGCTTTGAGTCCAACGTTCCCCAGCACTGTCAATCCCACACGTGGCCCCAGTGCCACATCCACACATCTTTTAAACCCCCCCGGGGGGTGGGGGTTCCACTCTGGGTTACCTTTTCCAATTCTTGAACAACATTTTGGTGAAAAAACATCTCCTATTGGCTGCTTTCATGTGTTTAACTTATTGCCTTTACAAATATACTTCAGATACAACCACCTGATGGGTCTCCCTGTTGATCCCAAGTTTCCACTTGCCAGGAGCCTGGCTGGCTCCTTCTGGGCATCTCCTCTGCCCAGGGAATTAGGGAATTAGGGAAGAAGAAAATAAATCTCAGTTCCATTGCCTTTGTTTCCAGAGAGATCCCCCCCTCCAGCTGTAATTCATGCGAAGGAAGCACAGCCTTAAAAAAAACCCCAACTTTGGTGGGGTTTCTGAGAGAGAACCCAAAACCGTAATTAGGAAATAAAGGAATGGTTTTGAGCAAACACCTGAGCAGTGCCAGGTGTTCCTGGAGCACCAGAGGAGATGTGGAACCCACCAGGGGCAGCTCTGAAACGCAGCACTGGGGGAATGGGGCGCTTGTCTCCACCCTGGCAATTGCTGATAATAAAGTGCTGCTGTTTTCTACCTGGGAAATGAGGTCCCAGAGGGACGAGGTTTTCCATTTTTCAAAGGAGGATTTGTTCAAATGCAGGGACGGGAGCATCCTCGGTCATTACTGGCTCCTGCTGCTCCTGACCCACTGCTCTGGAAACCGCCGGGGCCTGCATTTCCAAACCTCCTTTTGTCTGGAGTTTGAAGTCGTGTCCTTGTTCTTAGAGGGATAAATAAAAAAGAAATAGAAATCTAAGAGCCACTTCTTTGGTTGTCTCCTGAAGAGAAGGATGCAACAGCAAAACTATTTTAACTGCAGTGCCAGATGACCTGAAAAAATGACAGGGCTCTGCCAGCAGTTACGAGCTCGCAGCTAAATTCAGACACCGCTTATTTATTGATGTGTTTGTACAATAGGAGTGGCTGGGAAGGCTGCAGACTCCCAGGTACCTTCTGATGGCTCATAATAAGCGCAGACAACACAGACCGGCGGTGAATAATAGAACAAAAAGCTCCCAGGATCACTGGGAATCAAAGCGCATATGGAAGTAGATGGTATCCAGTGGAACCTCCTGGGAGGGGGAGCGAGGGGCAGCTCGGGGCCAGGTGGGACTCACAGGACAGTGACATTCCTTAGGAACACCCCAGGGAATTACCATTTGAAATCACAGTGCTGATTTACCCCCCAAGTCACAGTGTGTCTCACACAGAGAGAGGCTCTGGCTGAAGAAGAACTGAGAATGGGTTTGGATGGAATACTGGGAATAAATCCTCCCCTGTGAGCGGGGGGGGCCTTGGCACACGCACTTCCTATCCCTGGAAGTGCCCAAGGACAGCTTGGACAGGGCTTGGAGCACGCTGGGACAATGGAAGGTGTCCCTGCCCATGGCAGGGCTGGGATCAGTTTTAATGTCCTTTCTCATCCAGGCCATTTTCTAATTCTGTAATTCCGTGACTCCATGAAAAGGCATCCAAACCATGGGCACCATCCCAAACCTTTCCTCTCAGTCCTGTGGTGAAAAAACGTGTTTATGAGACAGTAAAAGATGTGTTAGGAATGACCAAGGTGCAGAACTTCCTGCAGGAACAGAGTTAACGGCCCTGGGTGCTCCCAGAGCAGCTGGAAGGGTTCCAGGCCCAGGAAGGGCTTTCCAGGATTTCCTCTGTCCCTTCCATGCTCAGGGTGGCACCTTGGTGGCCACAGCAGGGTCACGAGTGCTGCTCAGTGTGGCTTTGGAGGGAATTCACCCGGAGAGTTGGGATGAGGAAAGCTCTGAGCTGTTTTTCCCACCTAAAAGGACTTTCCCTTCAATCCTGTGGGACACAGCTCCCCCAGCCCCATCTCAGGGAGGGCTTGTGATGGGAGGTGACGCCGCATAATTCAGAGAAAGCTCTGGGGTGGCAAAGGCCACGCGATCGATGTGGGCAGGCTCAGGCTCCATCACTTACCAGGAGTGCTTCAGAGAGAGCCTTGGAAATGCAAACCCCATCCTGGGACCTCTCCTGGCCGGTTTCAGATTAATTGTTACAGGTTTGTGGGTTTGTTTTGATGGAGGAAAGGAGGTTTATTTGCTTTTCCTCCCCCTGGAGTTTAACCATCATCTTTTCTCATTAGGAGGGTGGCAGGAGGTCAATAGAGGCTCCTGCCTGGGCGAGATTCCTCCATGATTTGGAAGGGAAATTTCCAGAGCTGCAGTGCCCGGGGCACCTTGCACAGGGGGTTTGAGAGCGAACTCTGGACCACACAGCCCCTTCCCCTGGCCAGCTCCTTTGTTAAACACAAAAGATTTAAAATTACCCAGGAATAAGGGAGAATTGTGGCTCTGCTGTTCTCCAGGATCACCCTGCTGCCTCCGTGGTGCCTCAGCCGCTGCTTGTGGAATTTTATTGCCAAGCACAGGAACAAAGGACAGCAAACCTCCCCAGGCAGGGTTTGTCAGCCTGTCCTACCCAGGGCACAGGTCGAGAGCTGCCTCTCCTCCCTCTGCTTCCTCCTCCTTGTCATCGTTCTTTCTGCTTTTTGATTCCCTTAATTATTTTGGAATCTGGAGAATAATCCCCCGTCAAATCCTGCAGAACAAATTGAACGTCAGGTTTCCAAACCCTCCCGATAAAGCAGATGGCATCACACGCCCGTGAATCTCCTCCCAACTTCCAGAGCATCCAAAGGCTGACAGATTATCCATTAACAGGCAGATTAATCCTGAGCTGCACAAACAGTGGGAAGGAAAACACAGGCTTTTGTCTGCATAAGAGGGAGAAGGAACATGCTGATGTGGACAGCCCGCAGGAGAGGGGCAGCTCCAGCCCTGAGGAGCTCGTGGAGCAGAGCCCTGGGCGAGGACAGGATCCCAAGCCAGCCATGTGCTCCAGCTCCCCAGGGGCCAGGAGAAGAAAAATAACTTCATACTGGGAAAGGCAGGGCTGGTCATTTCAGTTTCTGATTATTTCTCTCCCCTTTCCAGCCTTCCCATGGATAAAAAAAGAGTTCTGTTTCCCATTTTGGCCGATTCTCTTTGTCCCAACAGCCACCAGTGCTGCTTCAGCGGCCACCCCACAGCCAAGTGAAGGATTTTTGGTGTTCCGTGAACAGGCTGGGCCCCCCCCAGAGCAGCATCAATGCCATCCCCTCCCCTCCCAGCCACTGATTTGCTTGGCAGGTGTGAAATATTAATTGCCTCACATGGGAGCCTGGCTCACTGTCTGTCGCGTTTGACTGAAATATCATTCTCTGCTGCAAATATAATTACTGGGGGTCTGGATTTTAAAAATAGCCTCTCGCCTGTCTGTTAATTAGGAGCCACGCTTTGCTACACAACGAGATATTTTGGTTAATTATAAAAGAGAAAAGGACAAATTTGTCACGTCTTTTGTTTTTGTTCCGCCGCGTCTCCCGGTGACAGCGGAGGGGAGCTGTGATGGAGCTGCTCAGCCGACAGCACCAGATGTCCCCCCCAAAACGGGGAGGGGGCCGGGGCTGCTGGGGTCTCACAGCTGAGGGGGTGCTGCTGCCTCCCCTCACCGCAGAGGACTTTAAACAAAGGGAGGAAAATTCAATCAAAAGACAGAGCTGTGCTCACACCCTCCCCACGATGTTCAAGGAGCCTCGTTCAAAGCCCGGAGTTATTCTTATTGAATGTTCAGAGTGCTGAGCTGGGGCAGCCACGGCTGCAGCCCCAGCACCCAGCAGAGCCTCTCCTGCCCATGCTTGGGCTGCCAGAGGTGACACAGGGGACACAGGTCCATCCTCCCCCCATCCTTCTCAAATTAAGGAATTCCATCTTGCCCACATCACTCTTCACACCCATTCCTGGTTTCTTCCTTAAAAAAAGAGAGGAAATAAAAGCCCTTCCCAGTGCAAAAGGAGGAGAAGAGTTTGGGAACGGCAGGTGAAGGTGCTGACAAACCTCCCCTCAGCCTCGTGTGCCAATTAATAATGTGTTAATAAACCTCCAAGGGATTAAGGATCAATAGAGGCAGCAGCAGAGGGAGAGGGAAGGGCCAAGAGTGGCTTTGTTGGCCATGGCATCCCATGGAATCCCCAATTCTGGGCTCGTGCCAGACACAAGACACCATTCTGGTTAGGGAAACCCATTTTAACTCCCTTCAGTTGTGGAAATCACCAGCTCACCCCATGGGTTTAGGGATGTGCAGTGCCATGAGGGCATAGGGAGGAAGAGGAGGAACCAACAAATGGTGGAATTTATGGAAAACCACCTCTTCATGGTGCCATGGATTCCCTCCTCTTTTCCCAAGTTTTAGTCCCGCGTGTATAAAAGACCCTAAAATGCATTGGTAGAGTGTTTCCTAATTATTTATGTAATTATCCAGCATTTCAAAGAATTCATGATAACAGCTCAAATTGATGTATTAAACAAGCATAATAATTATTCCAACAATATTGAACGGCTGTTCTGTCAAATAATCAGTTCATATAGATGAAGAAAGCGTTCAGAAATAGCACCATAATTCATGATGCTTCCAGATTAATGTCACAAAAGTTCCCACATCCTGTTCCCCAAGACAGACAGAACTTTCTGTATGGAAAATTAAATATGTATTCACAGGGCATATATGAAGGTATCATACATCAAACCTGGTAAGAAACAATATAAAGAGAGGGGGGAAAAAGCACTTTTTTAGCCTGGAATGGTTTTGCAAGGATTTCACTGCTTGAGGTACCAAAGTAATCAGGAATAGAGGATGTTGTCTCTAAAACTACAGCCTGGAGGGCGTCTTTGGGGCCCAAATTTCATTCCAAGTCTTCCCTAAACCCTAGTCTTCCCTCAGTTGTAGGCACTGGAAATAGTAATAGTAATAATAATAATAATAGTTCCAAAAGAGCACAAGAAAATCCAACTAAATGAACTGCAGCAAATCTGCACTTCCCCTCTCCTTCTGCTGATCCTTCAGAAGCACTTGGAAAAGTGGCACAAATTTTATTAGCTTGTGGTGAAGATTAAAAAATAAAGCCCAGTAAAAAAAAACTCCCTGTGAATTATTGAAAGTGTAGCTCATTATAACGGGAAAAAGGAACCTTTATTTTCAGCAAGTGACACAGGAGCAGAAAAATGCTGGGATAATGATGCTCAGGCAGAACAATTCTTTTTTGGGATAGAGAAGCATAAAGTTTATCACTTGGCTTACTACCCTGATTGGGGTTTTTGTGTGTCCAGCTGAGAGATCAATAAATCAGAAGGGTTCTTGGAGCAGGAACTCCTCCCCTGGATGCTGCACCCTCACTCTGCCTCCTCTGCCTACAGCCCTGAATTTCTCACAGCCCCGGCTCCTCATTTCACAACAATCTGACACAAACACTCTGAGCTTGGACAAAAGCTCGGGATTTACAAGTCCCACCCTTGGCCGTGTCCAAGCTGAGGGTGTGATGCTCTTGGTGATGATCAAAACCAGCTGCTGCAGCAGAGAGGGGGATCTGGGGGTTCTTCCTCGTGGGAAAAAGGACCATAAAAACCTGCACAGGTTCAATCTGAGCTGTGCTGAGCGCACCTTTCAGGGGATCCTTCCCCAGGGGCAGGTGGGAAGAGCAGGGAGCTGTGGCACCCTCTGCTCCTGCTGCTTTCCCTGGCACTCCTCTCCTCCGGCTCTGCTTTGGTGACACTTCCCCCACAACCCGTGTCAGAGTGACGTGACATAACTTCTATCAAGGGGAAATTTAAGGCTTAAGTGCCTTTAAAATGCTGGCATCAGTCACCAGGCTGTGCTCTCTCTCTCTCTGAATATTACACCCATTATATGTAATTCTTTCTCCTCTTGGAGAAATATTAGCATGTACTTTTCTCCTCGTCAGTCATTTCTTTTGACCTTTGCATCCTCAGCTGCCTTCGGGAGGGTCGCATTTATTCGGATGTCTGTGCCTTCCTGAGCCTCTGTGAACATCACCACAGAGCCAGGTGGAGCAGGATCCTCCTGCTTTAACCGGGAATGTTCCCTCCCGGGAATTCGAGGGCTTTCAGAGGGGGAGGCTCCCCACACTCACCTGAGAAGAGCACGCTCAGAGCAGCCCATGGAGTTGCTAAAATGCATTTTTATCCCATTTATTTCACGGGTTTCTTTCTGCCACGGCAGCAGCTGGTCCTTGCAGGGTCGTGACTGTGCTCTGAGGGGCTCCCATCCCATCTGGAGCGGGGTCACATCTCCAAAATTCAGCCCTTTGTTGGTCCTCATAGCCCAGCTCCTGCACTGCAGAGCATCTCAAAGGGCTGATCCACAGCCCCTGAAGCATTTTGGAGTGAGAACCATCCCACTGAGTTTGCAAGTTCTCACTTAATTTTATCCTCCTTTTCCAAATGAGGCAAAAACCTTAAAATTCAGAAGCAGAAAAATACAGAGCCTTGTCCCAGCCCCAGGGTGACATTCTGAGGACAAGCTTCGAGATGTTAAAGCCAGTCCATTTACAGCCCCCTGCCTTTACACATAGATCAGGATTCTTATTTTTATTTCTTGTTTTGTTTTGTTTACCTTTTGCTCTGCTGCAAACGAGGATCTGAGCTCCCAGCTGGGCTGGGAGGCCAGGACATGGCAGATCATTATTCCAAACCCCTGGCCCTCGAGTTCATCAGCGGCATCTCCCGAGCTGGAGAGGCAGGGCTGACATCAGTGCCTGTGTGCCCGGGGTCAGGAGCACGTTCGGGGCACAAACAGGGAAAAGCTGAGCCAAACAACACCAGAAAGTGCTGTAATAAAGCAAGCTGATACCAACCCGATATAAATCCGGCGTCAATCCCCACCCAGTGCAAATCCCTGTGATCCCTCCAAAGCCTGGCCAGCACTGCTGTCCTACCCCAGCCCAGAGGCCGCGGGAGCTGCTCCAGGAGCGGCGCATCCAGGGAAAAACAAACCCAGGGAAGCCACCAGATGGCAGCCGGAGCGGCGGGACGAGAGCATCCCGAGCATTTCCTGCATCCCGAGCACCTCCTGCATCCTCTGCACCTCCTGCATACCCTGCACCTCCTGCATCCCATGCACCTCCTGCATCTCCTGCACCTCCTGCATCCCCTGCNCTGCATCCTCTGCACTGCCTGCATCCCTGCACCTCCTGCATCCCTGCACCTCCTGCATCCCCTGCACCTCCTTCATCCCACGCACCGTCTGCAGCCCCTGCATCCCCTGCATCTCCTGCATCCCTGCACCTCCCGCATCCCTGCACTGTCTCCTCGCACTGGCAGTGCCCGGAGCAGTGACAGGGCCGCTGTTCCCAGGCGAGGGGCACGGAGGGGCATCACCCCCGGGGACGGACCTGCATCCCGGACACCCAGGACCGGCTCCAAGAGAGCTCCTCTGTCCTCAACCGCCTGCATAAATGATCCCTGTAATTACAGCGCGCCCACAAATCGCACCGCATTAATCACCAGCGGATGCTAATTGCTGTGCCCACCACCCCAGCCCCTCCTGCTCCCCACACCCCGAGGTCCTGCTGCTGATTTAACCCCTGCCCTGTTTGTCCTGCGGCAGGAGGGGCTCCCCAAACACCCGGGATTAACCTGCTGCAGGCTGGTGCTCCCTGAGAAATCCCTGTCGCTCCTCCCTGGCAGGCGCTGGCCGGAGCCGTTGGGTCTAATAAGGCTCTTTTGTCTGCTGCTCCCGTGGTTCTGGGGCCGTAATTGTGGCAACAGATGCTGAGGGAGAGAAGTTCCAGTCCGGGAGCTCTGGTGCTGCTCATTACAGCCCCCGTGAGTGGCCACTCGCACCCCAAAGCTGCTGTTTAATGAGCCCCGCTCAGCAGCGAGCATCAATTAATCCTCAAGCACTTCGGCTCGGGCTTGATGAATGCAAAGCCAATGAGTTAAAGTGGAAATAAGCGAAGAGCAAACCCTCCTGAAATGCTCCTCCACAGGGCAGCCGCAAAAACCCCCGGCTGTGCCGTGGGGTGGGGTGTGCGTTATCCGTGTATCCCACACCCCATTCCCTGCCCCGGCCAGCTGCGGGGTTTCAGGGGGTTTATCCCTGAAATACACGGCCAGAAGGAGCTGGAAAACCCTCCCGTGTGGAAACGGGAACCTGTGCAAACGTGCTCAGGGGCGAGGAGCGAGGAGCAGCTGCGGTCTGCCAAAGCAAGCGGAAAATCGCAGGGATTGTTTTACAAACACGCCCAGGGCACACGGGCCCGGGCACACGCGTGGGCAGGGCTGGCCCCGGCCCCCAGGGTCCCCTCCAGTCCTCGCAGAGTTGGAGCAGCGTTTGCCTGTGCTGGAAGGAGAGGATTTGCAGTGCCTGGCTTCTCAAATCCCCTCCGCCAAAGGCCGCTTTCATCCCCAGAGCACTGAAAGGCAATTGAGGGGGACGTGAGCCGAGCTTTGAGCTGCAGGGGAGGTCACAAAGCACTTGAAAGTCTCCTTCCCTTCTAGGTCAGCGCTTTGCAGACAGGTCAGGGATCCACCTGCACGTTTAACCCCTTTTTGAAGTGAGAACCCCTGGTTCCCAGGCCTCAGCAGAGGTGGGAAAGCTCAGCGCACTTCAGAGCATGGCAGCAGCCCCACACCTGCGGTTTGCAGTGGATTTTTCTGCTCAAGAGTCATCCTGCAGCTGAACCGAGTTCACTGATGCTGACACAGCTGCACAGGGTGACTGTGGCAGTGTGGCCATGGTCGGGATCCCTGCTGGAGGGCAGCAGCTCCAAAGCTGAGGTGAAGGTGCTGACAGCCACACACCTGGGAGCAGTGCAGGGTGCAGGGTCACCTGCCAGGTGGGGCTGGCAGCTGTCAGGCATCCCCAGAGGTGCTCCAGGGATCTTCTGGCATTCTTCACCCACCAGGCCCAAATGTATTTCCTGCTGTGGGTTACAAGAATTCATTCTTACACTCTAATTTAATGAGGTGTCTTAAACGTGGATTTAATCACAGCATTAAGGTAACGGTCACTGCGTTCAAACTGCAGAGTGCAAACATCTTTCCTGAGCAGACAGCTCTGCTGCATCCTTATTAATCCAAAAATCATCTCCGTATTAATCACTCCATAGGTTATTACTCTACCCATATCCATTACCAAGCTGCTAATCCTCCAGCTCCTGCTCTGGGGGCACTGGCTCCCCACCAGCAGCTCCTCTGAGGGTGGAGGGAGGGAATTCTGCCTTGTTTCAGAGGTGCAACCTTGGGAGCTCCCCACAGAGCTCCCCACTGCACAGCCCACCCCCTCCAAAGGCACTCAGTTCATTAGTGTGTGTGTAATTGAGGTGTTTGTTTGAGCCCTGCAATTAGCACAGTCCTGAGACCGCTGTGGATTCATTTCCTACACCCTCCCCCTGCCAGTGCATCCCGACAGGAACACAGGGAATTCCAGCATCTCCAGAGGGGGATTGACCTTCTAGAAACACTGATCTCTTTTATTCACCTGCAGCAGGTGAGGTGAACTCCATCCTTTAGCAACTTCTGGTCTGGGCCATCCTTGCAGCCATCCTCGCTCCCAATCCTTCTGGAAACCTCCAGCCATCCTCCTGCAGGACCTGTGCAGGCAAACAGGTCAGGCCACGCACACAGCAATCCTTTGAGCTGCCTCCCAGAGTGGATTGGGACATTTCTGGTCCTTGATCTGTTTGTTTGGAGCGTTTGTTCCCTGTGACTTGCCTTGAGCCATGTCCCTCCCAGGAAGGGTACACGGGCACACTGACCCGGCCCTGTCAAAGGCTAAAATGAGATTTGAGCAGATATAAAATATGCATGAGGTGCATGACCCAGGCTATAAACCCCTGTACAGCCCGAGGCGATGCCTTTGTGGGGAGCTCAGAGACATCGCAGGTTCCCGCTGCAAAAATCAAATGAACGTCAAAAGAATCCTTGAAAACGCGTGCAGGAGCGCCTCTCCCCCGAGATCCTCCCCACACTTCCCTTTGTGAAGGCTGAACGCGGCAAAAAAGAGGAACTTTTAAGCATTCCCATCTTCTCCTCAAAGCTCAGCCTAATTGAGTGTTAACAAAAGAGAAAACGCTTTCTCCTCTGCAGGCAGGCAGCAGCTGGAGCAGAATGACAATTCCAGCCGTGAGAGATGGCCAAGCCCAGTGTGGGACAGCCAGTCCTGGTGTGGGACAGCCAGCCCCGGTGTGGGACAGCCCTGGGATCACCTGGCAGCTCTGCCACCCACCAGCACCCCAGCACGAGGCGTTCCTGTGTGCTCAGAGCCAGCTCTGGCCATGTCCTGGTGGCCCCTGGACAGCCACTGCCACCTCAGCATGAGGGGTCCCTGTGCCCAGAGCCAGCTCTGGCAGCTCTGCCCACCATCCCAGGGACCCCCGGCCTCCTCCCACCACTTTAACGTGAGGGGTCTGTTTGTCCAGCCCTGCACCCAGCAGGACTAAGGAATGGGTTCATCCCTGGTGTTTCTGCGGTGCCAAGGCTCTCAAAACGAAATTAAATCTCCCAACAGCCTGGCACAGGGTGCCCAGAGCAGCTGTGGCTGCCCCTGGATCCCTGGCAGTGTCCCAGGCCAGGCTGGACATTGGGGCTGGGAGCACCCTGGAGGTGTCCAGGGTGTCCACCCAGGGCAGGGGTGGCACTGGATGAATTTTAAGATCATTTCCAACCCAACTCATTCTCTACCATTATTCCTGGTGCTCAGCCCACAGACAAGCCCATTCCCAGGAGCAATAAAGGCGAGCAGGCATCATAAAACTCCAGTAATCAAACGTGAAAAGAACAGCCCAATTCATTAATAGCCAGACAAGCTGATAGAGACATTCTTAATTATCAAATATTACCATGGAGTTCATTTTTACCTGAGTTGTTTAAGCCTGACCATCCTCCTTCCCCTTTTAGACACGTTGCCCCGGGGCAGCATTGAACATTTGTAATTAGATTCCTTCACTGAAGTTAATTACGAAGTGACAATAAAGCCCGAGTGGTTCCCATTTTCCTAAGGATTATTTGGGAGTAAAAACAAACCCTTTGTTTTGGCATCAATATTTGTAATTTTAAGTTTAACATGAACCTCGGGGTGTACTGTTGATCCAAATAGACACAGACATGTTCATGTTGGATTATGTTGTACATCTATTTTATATTGTATTTTTATACTTTCACATCATTTTATATCCACTTGCCTGCACACACCTGTCAATATTCTGGAGTACAGACAAGATTTCTCTTCAGGATGATCCCTAAATTAATTAATGAGTTTTCATCACGCTGATGTCAGACTGGGACAACATCAATATTTTGCAGGTTCCAGGTTGAACTGGCATCTGGGGTAATGTGTTTTATGCTTTGTTATTATTATTACTTTTAAATTTAAATTAAATCATAATTTTTATAGCCCCAGAAGGTGAGGGGTCCCAAATGTCCCCTGGAAAGAGTCTGGAGTTGAGAGGAGGGGATTTAATGATCTCCTCCATTTTAAGCGGTGAAGTGTCCAATGACACAGAATTAAATTTCCATTACAAATGAGTTGGCCACTTAAATATAACCAGAGCCTGCATAAATAAAAAGCAGGAGATTTTTGTGGCCGTTATTGCCAGTCTGAGATCACTGTCTGATCCCATACAATTCTATGTCACCCTCCAGCTAAGCACTCGCAGAAGGGAAAAGATGCTGAAATTTAAACAGGTCAAAATTAATGCCACGATTGTATTTGATAATTGGAAGTGTCACCTCCATTAGCTCGCCCTGATAACCAGGCTGGAAAAGCCAGCACCAGGACGTCCAAAATCTGCTGCACAATCTGCAGAGTGACAGTGATTAAACAACAGGACCTGCCCACACGTTCAGGAGTGAAATAAAAGCTGGCCAAGGGGATGCAGGGGGTGGCAGGGACAAAGTGGGGGATGAGGGGAGGCTCCAGGATATTTTGCTGCTGTTTCAGTGCTGGGACCCCCAAAGTTCCCCTGGAAGATCCAAACCTGCTGTCCTGACTCCACGCTGTGTCCGTGGCTCTTCACTCCTCTGCACTGATGGAGGGATCAAGCCATCTGCATTTTATATAACCTTTATTAAGCATCACTTGACCTTGTCAGTGCCAATAAAGGCCTGTGAAGTGCACGCCAGATAAAATGTAATTTTTAATTGAGTATCCTTATTACATCTATTAACAAGGTGCAGATGAATACAAATGACCCCACGGTCGATGCTGTCGATTCACGTTGGAATTTCTTCCTCCTTTGCTGAGCTGAAGGAGTCAATAACCTCCCAAAGGGTGCACAGGGAGTGGAGATTTTCCTGGCAGCTGCTGTCGTGCCTCCAGGGTCTGTCCTACAGCGCAGTGGCCACGAGGATCAGCACAAGATTAGCATCTCTGAGGGTAAAACACTTCCAGGAAAGATCTGGAAACCTTTGGTCTAGCTCCTATTTAATTCTTTACATTTACACTTACCCAAGGTGAAAAATAAGTGTCTCCTCTTTTATTCCCTAATTCCCAAATTGTGAAAACTGCTCTCCACGTTGGTCACGGCACTGCAGTGGTTCCAGGGCCTCCAGCAGCAGAGCCCGTGGGATCCATCTGGGGAGGTTAAAATCTGCTGGCTTCAAGTGGGAGACAGCAGGATGTGGCCAAACTGCCTCCCCTGAGGTCAGTGTCAAGCTTTGCTCTCAGTTTGAGGGAAATAAGCTGGAATGACCTGCCTGAGGAGCAGAGTGCTGCTCTGACATGAGGGATTTGCGTTCCCTTCAAACGGGAGCAGCTTCCCATCTCCCCATCAGCCCCACACTAAAACCAGCGGATTCAGAGTCACATGTCCATAAAAACCCCATCCTGGGGCAGCACTGATCTCCCTGCTGTGACCCACAGTGGGCCAGGCCTGCCCCTTCTGGCTTAGATTTACCCTTTTTAGTACCTAATTTGAAAAGGGAAAAAAAACCCAAACCAACCCCTTGAGATCCTCCAGGAAAAGCACTGAGACCTCTTGTTCCGTTTCCACATGTTTCTTCTTTAATGCTTCCTTAAGGGCCTCCATTTTTCTGTCACTTATCATCATCCAGAGTAATTTTGGGCTGTTAGAGAAAGTTCATTGCTGTAATTGCGACCATATTGGTCATTAAAGTTGACAGACAGCTGCTGGAGAAGTCACTCGCTGATTCCTGCTACTCAGCAGATGCCTCTCAGCGTTTGCTGAGATGTTGGCTTGAATTTATGAAATGGAAGCAAAAGTGTTTCACCTCAAGGACTGAGCATTTCAGCGAGGGGGAAACATGAAGAACTCACCCAGGTCTTTTATTTACAAGCAGGGTTTGCTGCTCCTGCTCCAGCTGTGGTGGAAATAAGTGGGATTTCCTGCAGTCCCTAAGGCTGCTCCTGCCTGCAAGTGCATCCCAGCTGCACCCCAGTTTCACCATTCAGGGATTATTCACAGATATCCCATCCCTGGAAGTGTCCAAGGCCAGGTTGGAGCAGCCTGGGACACTGGAAGGTGCCCCTGCCCATGGCAAAGGGTGGAATGGGATGAGATTTAAGGTCCCTTCCAACCCAAACCAGTCTGGGATTTCCACTCCCCCATTTCTTGCTGCTGGGATTCAGTAAATAAATATTCCTCACACAATAAATGCCACACAGCACATGCTGGAAAATAAGGAGCCACTCAGGAGGGCTTTTTTAACCAGTAAACTTTATTTATATATAACAACAGTACAAAGTGAGTCCTTGGCTTGCAAAATAGGAGTGTTTCATATTTACAATAGGTACACAATAATATATTAGAATAATAACAAAACCCCCTTTTATTTCCTTGGAACATTTTTAAATACTTAAACTTTCTTACATTTGTTTGTTTTTTTTTTCCACAACACTTGTAAAAACAACAAAAAACAGACAATCATCTTAAAAAAAAATATAATACAGAACTCCAGTGTGTCAAGTATAACGGGGAGGGGAGGAGCCAGAGAACGATACGGTGGAATGGGCACAGATACAAATCAATTCCTTGTTCCTGCCAATACACAAATCCCCTAAAACTGGTGGGGGTTGCTCTGTAAGGAGAAGGGGAAGAAGAAATCAGAATCTGTTCCATGGCTGATACCTCTACATTCTGTGACGTTTTTGGGGGGACTCCAGAAGTTTTAGTACCTGTACATTCCCTTCCCCTTGCTGCTTCTCCTGACGGCCCCCAAGGTGCCAGCAACACCAAAACTCAGCAGTAAGAGAAGGACATTTTCACTGCATCTTCTGAAGCCATGAAATAACGTGGCAAAATCAGCTCGTTTCCCTCCCCACAGCTCCTCTTGCACCTTTTTTGTGTGCCCAGTCCTCGGGATGGGAACGCCGGCTGGAGAAGCTGCTGCATAAACTTGCAAGCTTATTCGAAAGAGAGGTATTAAAAATCCCAAAGGAAAGGCCATACAGGAGATCTCGTGTTTGATTTGGCAGCCTCGGGAGGCGCAGGGAATTTGGGATATTTGGGATATCGTCCGTGCAATTGGATGGGCCCTGTGGGCCTTTGGGGCGCGTCCCTCAGCGCTGCAGAAAGGTCAATTATTTTCAGGATTATATTCCACAGTTACAAAGGAAGGAGAGGGATGGAAAACACAGGGACAAAGGGGGATCTGAGAGAACAACACAGGGACACTGCCATGCTCACAGCATGGCCACAACCCCTCCGGGTGCCCCCTCAGCAAGGCGGGCACAGACGCCCAGGAGGGACTGGAGTGGCTTTTCCAGCTAGGAGCAGTCGGGCTCTGCCATCCCGCACTGCCCCACCCTTCCACCCCCCCATCTCTGACCCCAGCACGGTCCCAGCACCCAGAAGAGCACCCTGGGGTGCAGGGCACACACCACAGACCCTCAATTTTCTTCCAGGAGCCAGGAAGGCACCAGGCACCACCTGCATGCAGCTGGGGCTCCGGCCGCTGTTACACGGCCTGCCCAGAACAGGACCAGCACCTGAATGTGGGGGTTTTCAGGGTGAAGTGGCTTTGCACAAAGCCTTCCAGACACCCAAAATTGGCCCAAAGGCTCCCATCCTCTTCCCCTGCAAAACTAAACTGACCAAACTGCACTGAAATTGCACATTTGGGGTTGCTCAACTCCGCGGATCCCCAGCGGTGCCTTCGCAGCGCACACGGGCATCTCTAACTCCAGTTGTTTCCCCACTGAATGTCTAGCTTCCCCTACCAAACCATCCTGCCCATGTAGGTGGCCTCAGAGCTGGTCCCAGTGCTTTCTCCTCAGCCTCTGACCCATGGGTCTCTGGTTTTGGGTCCAGGCTGGGTGTTTTCACCAAGGACGGGACTGTGCTCCGAGCTCTTCCTCGCACACGACTCTGTACAATGTCACAGCTCCCTGCACTATTGCCTTGCAATTCCTGGTACAAATGTGGTTCTGGAATAGGATGGCTGAAGCTCTGTGGCATTTTAATGTATCTTTGATGTCAGTCATTTACCCTCCTTGGAACATTTTTTTGTCTCTCCAGGGCACAGTCACACGTGAGCTCTCCCTGATGGCCCAGCTTATCCAAGTCAGGTCTATTTTAGTTTCATTTAGTTTGGGGAGCTGAGTCCCTGTGACAGGTGAGCTCTGACAGCGCAGGAAACTGGATGGAGAACAGCCAGTGACAGGAGAACGTGGCTGGGCTGCTGCCAGGGAAGGGGCTCGAGGCTCTGGAGCAGCACAGGGACCGTGTTGGGAGCTGCTCTGCCCTGTGCCAACCTGGCCTTCCTCATCCCTGCTGGCTCCTGGGGACTCCTGGGAACAAGGCCTTGTTTGGAGCCTGTGCCCACTGCAGGAGGGGATGCTCTGACCCTTTTTCCACACAGAATTAAGCACTAAGACCCCCACAAGGAGCTTGGAGCCAGCAGCATGCAGAATGAAACCCCAGAGCCTTAAACCCTCACGCCTTTGCCCTCTGCGTGCCCACCCAAACTGCTTCCTGCATTGGGACATTTTTTGTGGAGTCCAGTGGGAGGTAGGAGGGAACACTGACGTGGGCATGGGCCACCAGGATTTTAAGACAGAGTGTGGAAGGCACTGCTGTGATGAAGGTCTCTGTTGGCACCGCAGCGAGCGGCTGCGCTCACCGGCCCCAGCGTGTCACGGCCCCGAGCCCTGCGGGGAGGCACCGCTGTCCCCACGGCCGCCCTCCAGGGATAAACCTGGAATTCCACACCTGGAATGCTGCTGGGATCCAGCAGTTTTGTTTCTCAGCGCTGGTCCCCGTGGTGAATCCTCACTCTGCTGTAGACAGGATATCCAGGGTTTCCATGGATATCCCCGCTGGATTTCACAGGGTTTCCAGCGCTTTGGCCGTGCTGATCCCTCCTGCCTCCCTTTAAATCCATCCTTTATGGCAAAGTGTGGAGCACTCGCTGTCCACACCCTCCGAGCTTTGGTGGCTGCAGCTCCTCAGCGGGGCTCACGCGGGGCCAGCCTTGCCTGCGAGCTCCACTCTGGCGTGTGGGGTTTTCATAAAGGCTTTCAAGGTGGAGAAGCGTGTGATTAGCACCTCGCCCCCCCCTCGGAGTGGGTGCTTTGATAGCTCATGAGCAGAAGATTAAACGGAATTATTCAAGCGGTGACACCAGGCAGAGAGATTCCGCAAAGTGACGTCTCCCACTTTGATGTCGGAATACCTGAAACGGAGTGAACTGGAGACTCCAAACACCCAGAGAGCGGCCTTGCAGGAGGAAGGGGGCCATGAGAGGGACGTGAAATCGTTTCATCTAAGGCAAGTGCCCCCTCCTGACCAAACCTCGAGTCCAGTTTGCTGTGAGTGCAAAGAAAATGCCATTTTGAGATCTGAAGCTTCCTCTTCCCAAAGGAGGAATAGAAATGTCGGATGCAAACAGGGCAAGAGATTCCCAGCGCTTTGCCCCAGGGGGATATGTTGCTTCAATCCATATAATTGCCTGTAAAGATCCATAATTAATGTCAACCACCATGAGAAGACACTTGGCAACGTATTTCTAGGCCACTCCTCCAGCCAGGACTGTGCTGTTCTCTCTGCCATCCTCCTAAAGCTTTTCCAGGTGATGGAAGAGGTGTTTTTGCTGTTTCCTTCGGAATTCAGTCAGAAGTGTAAGAGCTTGCTGGTTTGCAAAGTGCTCCTGCAGCTTCCCCTTCTCTCTGCTCAAATCATCCCACAGCACAGAAGATCAACTCAGTTATCCCCTCGTCTCCTTAATGTTCTCCCAGAGAATCCAGGGGGTGCTTGGAGACCTCCACTTCTGCTGAGAAAATCCAGGGGAGCGGGGAATGACAAAACCTTGGCTTGGGGGGTGCTCCTGGCCAGAGGGGAGAGAGCAGGAGGAGGAGAGCAGGATTAAAAGGGCTACACACAAGAGCCTCTCAAAGAGAGGCAGAGAGGAGCACCACGAGGGCTGTCGGGCAGGGACACCGTCACCAGGCCCAGGAGATGCACAGCCAGGCCTTTGCTTTGGGCTGCACTCGTATTTTGTGAGTCCTGCAGAGGTAACTCCCCAGACTGATATTTGGAAATGTTTGGAAGTCGTTCAGGAACTTTTTGGAGTGCTCTCTTTGGGTTTCAGAGTACCATGAGACCTTGGTGAACCCAAACCAAAACCACAGCTAGAGCAGATCTGGAAATGCCTCACCTAAGGATCACTGTGTGGTGGATCACTGTGTGATGGATCACTGTGTGATGGATCACTGTGAACAGCAGGAACACAACCAGCAAAAAACTGCAGGATTCCAAAGCCTGACCCTCTGCCATGTCCTGTGGTACCTGCAGCAGAGAGCAGGCCAGGCCGGGGACTGCTCCAGTGACATTCCTGCCTGATTTTTAGTAGAACTTTTGTACATTTTTTACCTTAAAAATGAAATTCACTGTGGTGGAGCAGGATCCCTGGGAAGGGAACTCTCTCATAGCAGGCAGCACGAACACTGCTCTGCCTTTCAGTCTCTGTTCCTGCCACTGTCCCCCTGCCTCAGTAAATCCAGTGCTCAGGCTGCTGTAAATGTCAAGAACTTATTGCACAAGGTTGATTATTATCATCAGTATTTTCTGCTTTTCAGAGAGACTCACAGAAGCGGATTACCAAAAGAAAGTGGACTTGGCATGGCTTTTACTGAATGGTAACTTAACCAAGTTTCCTGAGTATTTCTCTACGTGGTTCTCCCCTCCCCTGGTGCTGGACTGCAGGACACAGAAAGCCAGCAGCTCTCTGGGAGCCCTGCTGGGCTCCTCCAGGCAGGAACGGCGGAGGAGGGGGATGGAGATGGAAATGGATTTTCCTTCAACACACACTGGCTGCCAATGAAGGTCCCAGTCTGGTGTGACACTGCCTGGGCAGACAGCAGGAATTATTTTGCTGCCATTGCCAAGCTCCTGCAGCCAACACTTGCATTTCCACTCGGCCTCCTCTCCCTGCCCTCCCCACTGCAGCCTGCACACGTATCAATATTTACTACTAGAGAGAAATATTTACAGCATTCCTTCCCCTCCTGGCACTCTACAAAGGGACACACATAAGCTTTGGTGTCTTTGAAAGAAAAAACACTCACAAACATTTGCCTGTCACTGGCCACAGGAACGTGTGCCGTGGGGGCCAGCAAGGAACTGAAGAGAACAACGAGACGCCGACACAGAGACACGACAGCAGAGCTGGCTGGCCCGGGGTGCTGGTTAAGGTTTGCTCTTGCCTGGAGCGGAGATTTCTCTCCCTTTCCCAGTGGAAATGCAAGTCCTGGCCCTGGGTGAGGCGGCAAACGCTGGCGGAGACCCCCAAAGGGAGCCTGTGCCCAAGGACTCCGCACGTCCAGCAGAAAAGAACAAAAATCTGCTCTCCCAACGTCCAGGCTTTTCAAGTATTGTCACCGTAAACATCGGGGTTTGGGGGGTTTTGCTGCGAGAAATCAGGAGCGGCCGCTGGAGACCCCCAAAACCAACCCTGGAGGTGCCGGCCCAGCTCTGCCTCAGCTCACGTGGCACCTGCAGGAACCAGCAGGGGACAGTGAATGGATCATTGCTGGATCACCATGGCCATGCTGGACCCTGCTGGATCACCACAACCATGCCAGACACGGCTGGACACTGCTGGACACTGCTGGATCACCACGGCCATGCCAGACACTGCTGGATCACCATGGCCATGCTGGACACTGCTGGACACTGCTGGATCACCGGCAGCCAGTGAGGTGGGATGGGGGTGGAAAAGGGAAAAGTAATGAAATTCAGATCTTTCCTCCTTCGACAGCAAATGGGATTTAAAAAAAATATATCTATTGACACTATATAAATACGTGGATAAAGCTGGATTTCAAGACAGGTCGGATGATCTGATGGTTTTGCGATTCAGGTGAAGTTCCTTCTAGTGCCTCTAAGTTACTCATCCACTGGACTATTTTTGGGCAAAACTGCTGTTTCGCTTGTGTAAAAAGGTGTGGTGCAAACTTGTGCTCGTATTTGTTGTAAGAATCCAGAACGAAGACGTTTCGGTTTTCCAGAGTGAGAGTCCGTCCGCAGAATGCCTGAGCCGTGTCCTTGGAAGGCTCTCAGGGACAGGATTCAGAGCTGATCCTTCTTGCCAGGATTATCTCTATGGCCTCTGTGGTTTTTGCTCTAGTTAATTTTTTTTCCTTTTTCTTCCTTTTTATTTATTTATTTTTTTAAAAAACCCTTTAAATAAAGTTTCATTTTCTAATATACATTAAACAATTTTCATGCAAAGCAGCAGTCGTGGAGACATCCAGACTTTCCAGGCTCCTTTTTCTGTGTACGCTTGAAGAAATGATCCACCTTGCTTGGACTTTGAGATGTTTCATCTTCTTCCCTTCCTGCCCTTTCAAACTGGATCCTGCAGGATTTTTGAACACAGCCAGTCCTTGGGCCAGGCTCTGCTCTCTCCAGAGGAGCCTTGGGGGTGTGTCCAGTGCCTTCCTTGCTTGTTCTCCCTCCAGGTTCCCGAGAGTCCGTGCGATCCTCTGCCCTTTGCTGTCCGTGACCTTTCTTCAGCTCTCGAAGGACATGGCCCCAATCAGTTGCTCTACTTTGTAAGCCAAGCGCTGCCTCCGAGCCTGCTCATCCTGCTCCAGAGCTCCGATGAGCTGGGGGAGAAAACAGGGAAAGGGGGAGAAAACAGAATCAGAGAGAGAAATCAGAATCAGAGCGTGAGAGAGGGGGTGGGAGAGGTGGGTGGGCAGCGAGATGTGAGCAACTCCGAGTGGGGAGGTGTGAAATCCCAATGAACAGCAAAGCAACTTGGCTGTCGTTGGTTTGTTGGACCCCTCGATACCCTCCCAACAAAACCCACTCTGGTGCCTTGGACTCCACATTTCTTGTCTCGTTTAGCAGGAAAGTGATGAGATTTTTCAACCCTAATGGGAAAATAGCCGTGGCGTTGTATCACAAATGGCTACACGCAGTTCAATGACAAAACCCTTCCGTTTCACGGACATAATTACAAAATCAGTTCTTCTTGCAGCGAAATGAAGGGGTGGAACAGATGGCGAGAACTTGGTTTCAAGTGATGCATTCATTAAAGGAGCTCGGGCTGCCAGGAAGCCTTTGCAAACAGGAGCCTGTGCCACTGCCATGGGGATTTGGACCATGCTGTTCCCAAAGGACACTGTGGTTTCTGGGGAGCTTTGATGGGTCATGAATATTTTCCACTGCACTGGGTGCATGCCAGAGCTGAGGTATCCAGGTGCTCCCACAATATTTTAGCTCTCAATCCTCCTGGGCAGGCTGCTACAAGTGCGGCCAAACCCAAACCCCTCTGTGCGTGAAGAGAACAGCGGGGCAGGAGCGGCGCCAGCCACGGCTGGGCTGCATCCAGGGAAGGGAGGGCAGGGAGCTCAGGGAGACAGCAGAGGGATCCTGACACAACCCAGCAGCACAGCTGCTCTCCCACGTACGTGCCATGGGGCCCTATTGCCCCAGGGAACACCACTGTGGCCCAGGGGACACCACTGTGGCCCAGGGGACACACACCATGGCCCAGGGGACTCCACCATGGCCCAGGGGACATCGTGGCCCAGAGGAAACCACCATGGCCCAGGGGACATCGTGGCCCAGGGGACACCACCATGGCCCAGGGGACATCGTGGCCCAGAGGAAACCACCATGGCCCAGGGAACATCGTGGCCCAGGGGACACCACCATGGCTCAGGGGACACAACCATGGCCCAGGGGACATCATGGCCCAGGGGATGCCATCACTCCAAAGAACATCATTGCCCAGGGGACACCATTGCCTTGGGGACACCATCGCTCCAGGGAATACCATGGCCCAGAGAACACCTTTGCCCAGGGGACACCATTGCCTTGGGGACACCATCGCTCCAGGGAATGCCATGGCCCAGAGAACACCTTTGCCCAGGGGACACCACCATGGCCCAGGGGACACCATCACTCCAGGGGACACCAGTGGCCGGGGGACACTGCTGCCCACACCCACCTCCTCGCTGTACTTGCTGACGTAGGAGTAGATCTCGTTGAGTGCACTCAGCATGTTGAACTCCACGGCGTGCAGGCGCGACTGCTCGGCGAGGTAGGCGTTCATGTCCTGGTCGCTGATGGCCGGGAGCTTGGCGATGTCCGCGTAATACCTGCAGGAACGAGGGGTGGGGGGGGAAATGAGAATCAGGAATGCTCCAAATGTCCCCGCTCCCCCTGGGATTTAAGCTAAGCTCTGCAGGGATAAGAACATCTTTTTGCTCTGTGTTTACATCCAGCCAAACAGGATTCTGGGCTGTAAGGAGCTGAAAACAAGAGCAGCGGTGCTTGGCGGGGCTGAGAACCACCGTGCAGCAGCACTGATGGTCCTTGTGCTTCACTTGCACTCAGGATGTTCTGTTCCGAGATCCAAGGGGTGTCAGGCAGGACCAGAGCATCCTGCACCCACACTCCCACGTGCTGCCCTCACCTCTCCACCCAGCTCTTGTAGCTGGGGATGTCCTTGGCGTACAGCAGCTTGTTGGAGGGGGGGTCCTTGCCCAGGCGGGGCTCCGAGGTGGGGC